>CAIGQW010053650.1:36910-54104 GCA_903798125.1 Danio choprae | reverse complement strand
TGGATGTTTCCCAGTGATGGGTTGCAGCTGGAAGGGCATCCGCTGCGTAAAACATATGCTGGATAAGTTGGCGGTTCATTCCGCTGTGGCGACCCCAGATTAATAAAGGGACTAAGCCGAAAAGAAAATGAATGAATGAATGAAACTAATGAAGTTAGCAAAAGTCAATGATTCATTTTAATTATCTAGCCTGACATTTTAATTATCTACTGTTCTAAAATATTTAAAATGTTTCTTAAAATAAAATATATTGTATTCAATAGGAAAAAAGTTGTTGTTTTGTACCCAGACGTTTAAAATATATATATATATTTTAGAGCAGAAATCACACTGGAGCTGTGTTTTTCTCTTCAGGTGTGCAGCATCAGTGGACAGAGGTGTGGATGTAGCGATGGTGCTGGATCTGGCTGAAAACTGCATGGAGCAGGCTAATGGAGGAGGGCTCGCAAACAATGTGTCAGAGATGTTAGAGCCAGAGCCCAGTCCAGAGAAACCCAAACTGGTCAGAGCCAGGACAAGCAGTATCACCACCCAAAGAGACAAAGCAGCTCACAATGGGCCACAGGTGCCACCTTGTACCTCTGGGGATGGTAGTTCCCAAGTTCAGAGAAGGCTTCAGAAGACAGAAAGCAGAAATAAAGGAGAGCAGCCACCATGTCGAAGGCCACTTAGTCTGGAAATTAAACCACAGCGAGTTCGAGCGACGCAGCCTGCAGTGCAGAAAGTGATGAAGCCACCATGGCGTACCGGTGGCCCTTCTCCACCAATGAGAAGCCTCACAAGCATTAGTTTGGGGCCAGGAAACTGGCTTCGGCGGAGCGAGAGCACGTGCACCATGATCTCCTCAATGCCTCCACGTGCCAGCAGAGCTCAGATGAGACCTGCGACCTCCTTGCCTCATATTGCCAGGGGTACCGCTTCACTCCCCTCACCTTCAACACCTCGCGGGCCATGTCTGCTTGTGGCACTGCGTCCTGTCAACCTGGAGCAGGAGCGTCAGACCTTTTTTCAGTCCAACTATCAATATGAGCCCCAGTTTGAATACTCCTCCCCGGAGCCCATCAGTGTTTTGGAGAAGTACAAAGAAGGTTCTAGTCTCTTTCTGTCCCAGGTATAGTTCATGTTGAAAAGACGTGATTTAGCTTTGTTCCACTTTACAGTAGGGATGTTCCGATACACTTTTTCCCATCCCGATACTGATTTCGATACCTGAGCTCAGTCCGATACTGAGTACTTAACCGATACCTCAGTGTGTATCTGTAGAACAGTTGTGTATACTACTAGCCCTGTATAAACTAACAGAATATATATATATATATATATATATGTGTTATTATTATTATTATTATTATTATTTATTTTTATTTTTTTTATCAGACATTCAACAGTAATATTATTTACTGTAATTAACTGAAACACGTTCTGCCACAAATCAAACAAGGTAAACTGTGTAAAAATCAGCGCAGAAATTAAAGAAATAATGAAACTTAAAATTTAGAAACCTTTTTTTTTTATTTTATTTAAAAAGGGACTTCAACTTTTACAATTTTTTAAATGGCAAAAGTACATTATACTTAAACTAAATAGACCATTGTGGTTTCACACATCTCAGTATTTTAAAGTACAACCACTTGGTAGTAAAACAAAATACTTAAGTAATAAAGAACAAAAATAAATATAACTTAATAATATTTGTGTTTACCTTCTGAGCAGCGATGAAGAACTGACTCCGTGTTTGAATTGTTGAGCAAAGCTAGCGAGCATATGTCTCATTTAAAAAGATGGTATCAGATCGGTTTATGGTTTCAAATACTTGAAATTTTTGCAGTATCGGCGAGTATTTCCGATACAAGTATCGTATCGGAAACAACCCTACTTTACAGTCTGCTGCCTCTGTAAGCAATGGCCTCTCACAGTTACAGTTGTTGTGGACTATTGAAATGCAGTGATTTTCAAAGAAGTCCGAGCAATCAGTTATACAGCCCTACTGTAAATTTTTATTCTTTTTCAAATATTTCTGAAGTGATGTTTAACAGACCAAGGAAATGTTCACAGTATTTGCCATAATATTGTTTCCTTCTGGGGAAAGTCTTATGTCTTTTAGTTTGGCAGTTTTTAATTTTCTGTAAACAATTTTATGGTCAATATTATTATTAGCCAATTCTTTTTTTTCCCGATTGGCTATAAAACACACCACTGTTGTCCAAAGACTTGCCTAATTAACCTTGTTAAGTCTTCAAATTGCACTTTAGGCTGAATACAAGAATCTTGCAAAATAAGTAGAAAAATACAATCTAATGTCATCATGACAAAAACAAAAGAACTTTATTATTTATTAAAACTATTACGTATAAAAATGTTGAACATCTCTCTGTTAAAGAGCACTTAGGAACTATTTTTAAAAGAATTTACAATTTCACAGCAGGGCGAATAATTTTGACTTCAACTGTATGTCTGTGCGTGTGTAGACCATGTTTATTAAAATGAATATATATAAAAAATGCGTATCTACTTATACTATTACTATATATGTCACTGTTTTTCAAAGTATACACGTGTATGTTTGTGCACAGTACATAATAAATATACACAGTACACGCATATATATCATGTACATTTTATACGCAAGTAGTCACGATTAAACAGCACTAAAATTGTGTTGTTGTTTTTTGTACAGAACTTGGGTAAACTATCTTTTTAAGAATTTTATCAGAAACAAACAATAATTAAGTGACCTGTTAAAAACAATACAAGTACAGCAACTCTCTCTGCCATTTAAAACAAATGTGCTGACTATGTTTGGCTTTTATATTGGGGTGCAGTTTTGACTCATTAAATATTGCTTACATTGGCAGCTTGCTTTACCATTGTTATTTTAAATTAGTTTTATTCTTTTTTTATTGCCTACATTGTTGTATTGTTTTGTATTAAAATGTTAGATATTTGTATACATCAACTAAATGAAAGTGAGAAATGTTGCTTTGGTAATTATGTACAAGAAATGTAAAAAAAATCTCTTAATTTAACTACTGAGTATTATTAATTAATTACATGTACTTACCGTATGGTTAGGGTTAGTGTATGGGTTAGGGTTAGTGGCAAGTAATTTAGCATAATTTATTGTAATTACTATAGTAAACAGATGAAACGTGTATCAAGAACACCTTAAAAAATGTTACCAAAAAAATGTAATACAAGAATTAATAATATTAAACAAATAAGAACAATAAAGTTTTATTATTAATAGTCCTTACATGGCGGTTCATTCCACTGTGGCTACCCCTGATAAATTAGGGACTAAGCTGAAGTAAAAATGAATGAATGAATACTCCTTACACCTTCCAGGAAAAAATATTATTAATAGCCTAATATAATTGTCATTATATCCTTATTTGTACAAAATATACAAAAATATTTTTGTTTTATTTGCCGTAATATCCATTTGGAACCGTCACAATGCTTGTTAAATCTTAAAACTATTTCTGTTTGTCTTTCCACATGCCCTTTTCTAGGCAGTTGGGATTATGGAGTGTGTGTTGAGGAAATATGAGACGTATGAAAACTTCGAGGAGGTCACAGGGGGCAACTTGCTGCCGAAGAGTCAAGTGTGGGCAGCAACACGCAAGTACCTACAGAAGGAGGGCTGTGTCGGTGAGGTGTGTGGATATATTGGTTTAAAGGAACACTCCACTTTTTGTTTTTAATTAAACTCATTATACAACTCCCCTAGAGTTGGACTTTTAGCTTAGCTTAGCATAAATCATTGTATCGGATTAGATCATTGGCATCTCGCTACAATTTAAAAAAAATAGGGGCGAGATGCTAAAAAAATTTTGAGCGAGATGCTAATGGTCTAATCTGTTTCAATGATTTCTGCTAAGCTAAGCTAAGCTAAAAGTGCTCCTGCCAGACATGGGGTTCAACTGAATGGATTCAAAAACTCAAAGTTCAACTGTAGAGGAGCCTTTTTCCAAAAAAGTGGAGTGCTCCTTTAAGAGTTTGTGTATTAATATTTTGCCTTATGACCGTATAGTCATTTCAGATTCTGTCACCAGGTGGTTGTAAGTCTCTCCGATGAGCTTCTGTCCCAGGCAGTAATGATGGTGGAGCGTTGTCGACCAACACTGACCATTAACCTGTCAGGAGCGCGCCAGCACTGGCTTGAGGGCATGCTAAGACACGAGATCGGTATGAGCTTTAACAGACTTCAAACTACTATATGTCAAACACTACTACTTAAACAGACTTGTAAACGTTTTGTCCTTACTAGTCTGACAGTTGTTCTTGCTTGAGGTAAATGAGTACTACAATGATGATGTATTTTTGTAGTGCATCCCAAACGTTTTGTATTATATGTGGTTCCTTCAATAAAAGCCAGTAGGATTTTAAATATCAATGTAATTACAGACATTAATTACAGATATAATTCTATGCAGATAATATTTTTAATATAAGTACAGTGTAAAAACATGTATGTACAAGTGTATTGTATCAAATGATTGAATGAAAACATAAAAATTGATGCAATGTATTTATTTGAACAAGTTTTACATTGTACTTGTAAAAAAAAAAAAAACTATGTAATTACATGTCAATTCAATAATTTTGTATTTATATTTGTCATTACACTGTTGACTCTCATTTTATGTCCACTTTTAAACCAAAACCATAAACTCAGCCAAACCAATCCCACCTCAATAGCGGCAAAATTGTTCTGAAAAACAGCGAAAACTGAGGTGCAAAGTTATCATAATACAAAACCCTAATACAAAAAGGCAAGATAGAAGTCTTGCAAAACTATTGAATCTAATATTTGGTGAAGGTACCCAAACAATAAAAAAAAAAAAAAAAAGGGTCAGTCATTTTTGACCGAGATCATCATAAGTACCATTGGGTTACAACAAAACACAAAGGTTAAAATAAAAGCAACCTGGGCTCATTGGAAATACGTTCCAATACAGGGTGCCGAATACATTTTTTGCAAATCTGAAATGCGTTGCTTAGGGTACGTTTTGTTGTACGTTTCAGATGCACATCCGTCTTGTACACGTCCACAAGAAGGTGGATCAAGTTGTACATATCATGTAGTCATATTCAACTACAAATCATAGACACACTTAAATGTTTTGTGGTATTTATTATTGTGCAAAGAACCACGCAAACATACTTATTTATTTGTCATAAATATGTCATTAATATGTCAATATATCATTAGTGTGAAAAGAAACAAAATTTGTTGGCATCATAGTTAAAATTTTAGCTTGTTCAATGCCTTCGTGAAGATGTAATTCCTGAAGCACTCCTTGATATATTCAATATTTTTATTTTATTTTCTAATTGGCTTTGATTCAGTCTTATTTTTTTCATCACCTTTGGTGTAATCAGACCAAGTAATTCGTTTGGACACACCTTGCTCAGACGCACTGCTATTGATCCTACTACACAAGCAATATTTTATTGTTATTCTGGTTGAATGCAGTTCATATTACAGTCCTTTGTCTACTAAAACCCACCCTTTCAGCAATTTTCTGACTTTCACTGGCAGGCACGCATTACTTACGGGGTGTGAATAACAGCATGCAGCCATGGGCCACTTCTGTTGGGAGAAAGCAGTTTGGACTGAAACCAGCTAATCCGACCGAAGAGGGGCTCGCTAGTCTTCACAGTGTGTTGCTTCGGAAGCAGCCCTTCCTGTGGAGAGCCGCTCTGCTTTACTACACTGTATACCATGCCACAAACATGAGCTTCAGCCAACTGTTCAGCCATATCGCTCGCTTTGTCCAGGATCCTGCTGTACGCTGGGAATACTGCCTCCGTGCCAAACGGGGACAAACTGATACCTCCAAACCAGGTGAGGAAATTGCTAAAAATATAACTGAGAAATAGGTATTGTTAAGTGAAATGTTAAATTATTATGTTACTTATAAAAGGTCAACATTCCGGTCTACTTTATATGCTTACTATTATTATTATTATTAATATTATTATTATTATTATTATCAGTCTAGATTTTTTAATTGTCTAATCCTATTTCTATCTTTCTAATTCTAATCCATCTGTTTAAGTAACAAACATAGCAGCTAGCATAGACTAATTAACTGGAGAGCTAATTGAGACGCACCTTCTCTGAAATATGCTGGCAGAATAAAACAAACAAATATGTTAGCAACAAATGTGTTTAAAATGTTACAAACATGCTAGCAATGTAAAAGGAATATGTTAGCATCAAGATATAATTACTTTAGTTACATTAAACCTTGTAATAAAACACAACATGGTAATGTTATTAACATGCTATCTGTGTGTTAGCAAAGAAGTAAACATGCTAGTAATGATAAAACATGTTAATACTTTGGTAAAAATTGGTAAAATGTTAGCATATTAAAACATGCTACCTATGTGTTAGCAAAGTAGTAAAATATGCTAGTAATGTTAAAACTTTTAACCTACATTTTCTAATTCTAATCTATCTGTAACAAACCTAGCATCTAACATAGACTAATAACTGGAGAGCTAATTGAGACACGCCCTCTCTGTAATATGCTGGCAAAATAAAACAAACATGTTAGCAACATGCTATGCGTTAACATGTTAATAATGTGTTTAAAATGTTACAGACTGGCAAAATAAAACAAACAAACATGTTAGCAACATGCTATGCGTTAAACATGTTAGTAATGTGCTTAAAATGTTGCAAACAGGAAAAAAACATGTTAGCAACAAAATATAATTACTTAAATTACATTAAATCTTATAATAAAACACAATCTGATAATGTTAGCAGTATGCTATCAGCTTATTAAAACATGCTATCTGTGGGTTAGCAAAGTAGTAAAACATGCTAGTAATGATAAAACATGTTAGTACCATGTTAACAACATGGTGAAATGTTAGCATATCTGTATGAAAATTAACTATGTATTTAAAAATGCCATGGTAACTAACCATTTACTGTACAGATCAAATTTTAACCATGGTATTTTTAACAAAGCCATTGATATATACAAATGGTAATTACTGTGTTAAATAAACATGGTTACTGAATTTCAGCTACAGCTAAATAAAACCATTGTTAGTTATCAAAAAGGGAACTAAACATGGCAACTTGTTAGAAAACAATACAGAAATGTTTAAAAGTTTGGTTGTTCATATTGACACTCTATAGTTGTAATGTTTATATTTCTGCAAATGTGTGTGTACAGGTTGTTTCAGTAAGGATCAAGTCTACCTTGATGGGATTTTAAGGATTTTACGCCACAGGAGGAACATTGATTTTAAGATATTAACTGCTCTTGGCAAGGCAGGTTCTAATAATGCTAACTGATATTAAAGGATTAGTTTACCCAAAAATGTTGTTCCTATCCTCTGAGATCTTTGTTCATCTTTGGAACTCGAATTAAGGTATTTTAGATGAAATCTGAGAACTCCCTCGTCCTCTACAGACAGCAACGGTGAACAAGGTCTAGAAAAGGACCCAAAAACATTGTGAAAGCTTTCTATGTGACTTCAGTGGTTTAACTGTATTTACACAGACCTCCATGAGCACCTTTGCTAGCGTGTTGACTCTAATGGCAATACATCATACAGCTCATAGTAAACGTGCACCCTGATCTGATGCGGGAGAGAAGACATAGATTATGATTGATTTAGTTTTCCACGCACAAAAGTATCAATTATCAAGCTACGAGAATTCTTTTGTGCGCACCTAAAACAAAAATAACGACTTTATTCAACAGTTTCTTCTCCTTAGTGTCAGTATATTTTGCGCACGTTCATGTATCGCACCTCTGAAGTATTACCTTGGTTGCGTCTGTGCTTTGTTTAGAAGAATACAGTTGTTATTTTCATTTTATGTGCACACAAATGGATTTTTGTAGCTTGATAATATTCTGATTGAATCACTGAAATCTGTTTTGAAGACTGCTTTGAAAATGTTTTTGGTTTCTTTTCTGGACTTTGAACGTCTTGGGCCATTTTTGTTTATGGGAGGTCAGAGCTCTCAGAGATCATCTTAAATATATTAATTTGAGTTCCGTAGATGCATCTGTCTCAGTGTATTGGAATGCCTTGAGGGTGAGTAATTAATAAAATCATTTTCATTTTTGGGTGAAATAATCATTTAAAGCAATGTTGGAATTTTTTGATTAACCAATGCTTTTAAGAATGTATATATATATGTAACACTTTCTGCAATTGCCATTTTCAGGTTTCTCATGAAGATGTGGAAAGACTTCGGCATTTGGCTGTTCTAAATGGAACCAGGATCCCTCACTTCATGCAGGACGAGGAACGGTACCTTCAACACCTCGACCACATTGTCACAGTGAATGAACTGAGTGACGCAGAGCTTCGAGAGCTCATTCCATGAAGATTTAGCTTTAGGCTTCCATTTACAAACCATCATTGTTGCAAAAAAATGCCTTTTTTAATATATAATTTTACCCAGGCCAAAAACACAACGGTCTCTGCAAAGCTAGGGTTTTTAAAACATCAAGTTGATTTTATCTTTTTTTTTTTATTATTATTATTTATCGAAGGCATGATCCATGATGATCAGTTAAAAAATATGTAAAAGTATTAAATACAGCATGGTTGTGTCCAATGATTGATGTAGTAATTTGCTACATCAAGTGCCATATTACTCGGCAAGTCTGTTTACAAATACAATGATTGTCTGTTTTGTAAAAACCATGTGACTCTCAGGCATGACAGACATGTTTGTTTTTGGATTCTCGCAAACTTAAGATATGTTCGGAATAGCATACTACCATACTCATACTAGATTTGTAGTATACCGTAGTACATTAAGCCAAATTGTGCAATATACAATCACAGTACTGTGTTAAGTACTGTAATGCAATGAGCAAAACTTGACCTTTTCTTTCCAGTGCTACGACAGCACTGAAAAAGTGCTTTCTTTCTCTAGATTGATCCAACTGAACAAAATGGGAATGCCAAATATTTGTGTTGGCAATTGGATGTGCTTTTTGTAAACATTTGCATACCATTTTTTTAATATACTACAAGGAAGTACTCTAGTATTCCATTCCGAACACCTCATGCTCATGAGAAGCTGAAAGATGGTCACGTAGCATTTTAATAATGTAATGGGCACACATTTCTGTCTTGCTAGTTATTGATATCACACAGGCAGAACAATACGAGCACTGAATCAAATAATCCACCCAGACAGTATTTATATGAAAATCTTTGAGCACTTCGTTTAGCGTTTTCTGTTAGGTTCTTCTATTAGAGGATTTGAAAAGTTTTGTTTTTGCTGTTATTTAATTTAATTTATTCTTTGTTTTCCTCCTGTATTCACGTTAAGCACTGAATGTCTGTGGTATTAGCTTTATACACAGTAGGCATTTTTCTTCTAATTAGTATAGCAAGCAATGCAAAAAAGACACCAAGGCTGACTGAGCTCAAACAAAACGTTCACTGAGAATTACACTAAGGAAAAAGTTGCCTCTTTCGACACTTTCTCATCAGGTCTTATGAAATAATACTCAAAGTGCCCCTATTATGGATTATAAAAGATTCATGTTTTGATCTGGGGAGTCCGTAGCAACAGACTGATATGCATGAAAGGTCAAAAAACACTTTCATTGTCTTATAATATACATTTATTTTTACCTTATTGTTCCAATGACTCCCATATAATTTGTTCAGCTCTTCATTTTTCCTTCTCCTTTGTGTGACAATCATGGACCCTTTTTTTTCTTCACATTTCCAGGATTCTCAATAGCGGAAGTCGTCATAGTTGGGTAAACTTAAAGAGCAGTGAATGGGAGAGTGCAACAAATAATTGTTTTACAATCCCTTTTGCTGAAATAATAAAAGAAAAAGTCTTATCAAGACTTTCAGAAAAAGGAAAGAAACTGTGTGAGACTGATAACGGCAGCCAGATAGGAGAACAATGTCAAATTTACTGTCCTTCCCTTATAGACGCTGCATTAGAAACACCTCGCACAAGCGGTAATTAGTTTTTTGTCATTTGATGCAAAGATGTGATTATACATATGTGTATACATATAAATGTACATACGCTTTTTTTACAAATCTAAATATTCAAAACTTTCAAAAATTTAGGATTATGATGACTGTTAAACGGTCATAAACGGCATAACAGTCTTGTGAAAAAGGTCCATGTGCAATGATTGGTCAGATGACTTAGTTTGTTGTGATTGGTGTACAGCATTCTGCCACATGAGAGCCTTATGCTGCGGTCACACTAGAGTTTGAGCATGCAAAATTCTGTCGTATGGCGCTGTGAAAAGGGGGTCTCACGCAATCCCGTAATGCGAGTTCACCAAGCTTGAACTTTCCAACACAGCGAACTGCAAAACTTGTCACATTTGCATCTGTATTAATGGAAGTCTATGGGGAGAAAAGTGCAGTGTGACTACAGCTTCAGTTGACATGTTCAAGCTGACATGTTCAATGTTCCATTGACATCAATGTGTTTCGTAGTGCAGCGCTTTCTGTGTCCAGTGTGAAATTTGCTTTCACCGGTTAACCAGAGACCTATAAGCTGTGCAAAGTGAACACAAACTCGCACAACTAAATACATATTTTACATGCTACAGAAAACAAGAAGACAACTATTTTAATCAATAAACAGGTTGTGATCTGGTGGAATAAGAAGCTGGTCTTTAAAAAACAAACACTAAAAAACTGGGTACTGACAAAGTTCAAAGTACATCTAGACTTTGGTGTTGATCCTTCCTTTAATAACAAATGGCTAATGAATCCCACATTGTAGGTTACTGTAGCAGTCATCAGTTTGATGACAGTTAACACAAGGTTGCGGCTATACTGTGGTGTTGTTGTGAAAATGAAAATTAACCAGCCTCATCTTTAGGCAGTAAAAAAAAAAAAAAAAAAAGATTTTCCCTCATCTTTGCACCATAATGCAATCCTATCCCCATAATCCTGTACAGTATTCGTAGAGGGGGTTCAGGTTTTCCCATGTCTGCATGTGCAACAATTGGTGGGACTCTGAGCGAACTTTCTATTTGGGAGTCAAGATACATGGTGCACTTTTAGATTTAAAACTTAACTCTACGTTTATTTTTGCACTTAGAGCTACACATTTTCGAAAATCCATAATAGTGGCACTTCAAAGTATTAGTTCAGAAAAGTTTTCTCTTGTTGAACACACGAACACAAAAATATTTTGAAGAATGGTGGAAACCAGTAACCATTGACTTCCCTAGTATTTTTTCTTTCTTTCTATGGATGTCAATGGCTACCGGTTTTTCGGTTGATTATCATTGTTCTTCTGTGAGCACCCTTGGTGTCTTGATTACCCATGCTAATGTGATGTGGCACCTTTATAAGAGAGCTGCCACTGCATCCTCTGCCTTTCGCACCTGTTTAAAGCAGTCCAGCTCCCTCACTGTGTATATGAAGATTGTGAAGGACTCAGGAAGAAAAACAAAAAGGGGGAGGTCATGTGGATGTGCCTTATATGGGTTCAAAACTCATGTGTCATGTCATAGCTACATGTTATATGCTTGAAATTACATATCCATTTGTATTTATTACCACTGTCAGTATTGCACGAATATTGCACATTTCACGCTAGGTTGCAGTTATCTAATTAAATTGTACACTATGTCCCTGTGTTCAAGTCTATGATTGGTGAATTTCATGCACTGATTCATTCATTCATTTTCCTTCAACTTAGTCCTTTATTTATCAGGGGACACCACAGCGGAATGAATCGCCAACTATTCCAGCATATGTTTTACGCAGCGGATGCCCTTTCAGCCACAAAACCAGTACTGGGAAACATCCTTACACACTCATTCACACACATACACAACAGCCAATTTAGCTTATTCAATTCACCTGTATTGCATGTCTTTGGACTGTGGGGGAAACCGGAGCACCCGGAGAAAACCCACGTAAACACAGAGAGACTGGCCCAGCCGGGACTCGAACAAGCGACCTTTCTGTTTTGAGGCAACAGTGCTAACCACTGAGCCACCGTGCCAATACACTGATACACATCATAATTGTTTTACTAAATCTTAATAGTGTAAGAAGAATATAAGTGTAATAAGTATATTCATTCATTCATTCATTCATTTTTATTAATCTGGGGTCGCCACAGCGGAATGAACCGCCAACTTATCCAGCATATGTTTTACGCAGCGGATGCTCTTCCAGTTGCAACCCATCACTGGGAAACATCCATACACACCCATTCACACACATACACTACGGACAATTAAGCTTACCCAATTCACCTGTAACGCATGTCTTTGGAATTGTGGGGGAAACCGGAGCACCCGGTGGAAACCCACACGAACACGGGGAGAACATGCAAACTCCACACAGAAATGCCAACTGACCCAGCCAGGGCTCGAACCAGTGACAATTCTTGCTGTGAGGCGATTGTGCTACCCACTGCGCCACCTTGCTGCCCATAATAAGTATACATATAAGTATAATATCTATAAGTAGAATCATTTAAGTAAATTCACTTAATTTGGTAACACATTCCAAAAAGTTATCATTTGAGGAAAAATGTCACACTTTGTTTTCTTGTACAAGTGTAATTAAAAAATTACAGAGTAACTTTAATTAATACACATACAGTACTGTACAGATGTAGGCTCAGGATCAGTTTTTCAAGAAATTTATTGGTATTCCTAATCAATAACAGGGACCCTGAATATTTTTTTTCAAGCACCAAAACACTGAAAGTATAATACAGCTTTAAGTTAACCACAAATGTACTGCCTATTGTTAGTTAACCCATTACCAGTATAGTTCATTATAGGAATATACTGTATTTGCCTTTCACGATCATCCTCAGCCAATTCTAGTTATTGTTAATAATTAAGAAATTATTAGACAATTATGTATTTATTTTCAATTTATTAATGTATTAATTTGATAATTTACAGTTTTTTCCACTTACCGCACATCAAGTCGTTGTTCAGTTATTGTATTTCATGTCAGTCATTTCATTTGTCAAGAATTTCTCTTGAATTCATTCATTCATTCATTTTCATTTCGGCTTAGTCCCTTTATTAATCTGGGGTCGCCACAGCGGAATGAACCACCAACTTATCCAGCATATGTTTTACGCAGCGGATGCCCTTCCAGCTGCAACCCATCTCTGGGAAACATCCATACACACCCATACACTACGGACAATTTAGTCTACCCAATTCACCTGTACCGCATGTCTTTGGACTTGTGGGGGAAACCGGAGCACCCGGAGGAAACCCACGCTAACACAGGGAGAACATGCAAACTCCACACAGAAACGCCAACTGACCCAGCTGAGGCTCGAACCAGCAACCTTCTTGCTGTGAGGCGAACGTGCTACCCACTGCGCCACTGTGAGGCCCTTCTCTTGAATTGATTTTCACTATTTTCTTGAACATCTTATCCCAAGCCTGTTACAAGTTTATAAACATAATTGTAAAGCTAGTAATGGAGACTTGAGTGACTGTTAGACAGATTAATGCAATTATTTCAGATTGTGTTAACTACCTAAGATCTTTTTCACACGAATACTAGTATTTATTTATTTTTTTCTACGTGGTTTGGACATTCGTACACACACAACACAATATCGGGTGCCTAAAACCAAAACGTTTTGAACATATGTAAGGGTAAACCTTTTTAAAAACACTGGTGATGACTGCTTCATTGAGATTTAAACCCTTTTCCAATCTTGTGTTTCAAAACCGTTTCTTCGGAGCACATCATTTATCTAATCGGTCACAGGATGTCAGTAAAGGATGCTTTGTTACATCAGAGCTGTTTCGAAACGTTTGAAAAATTGTACATTTTTCCACTGGGGCGATCTGTGTAATGTCATAAATTCCATATGAATCATGCGAGCTTACCCCAGTGGCATTTTCAATCACATTTTCAATCACATTTGCAATGTAAAAGCAGTTTTTGATGCACGATTTGCTGTAGTTTTTGCTGCAGTTACCCAGTTTTGACCAGCAGGTGTCCTTAGCATGAGGTAATTCGAGCATGAGCTTTGTTTCTCCCATCTTCTCCCCTTTCAAAATGGAATACAGGTTGGATTCAAATCTAAAGGGCTCATCCCTATTCCCTAATCCCTTTGGAGGGTTCCTCTGAAGGAATAAGGGCATAGGGATGAGCCCTTCTGAATCGAGTGCAGGGTGACACACCAAACAGCTTCCCTGCTCAAAGGATAATTTCCCGAAATGTCCATTAGTTGTATTTTTCAAACTCCTTCATTCCAATGGGCCCTTTAAAGTGGCCAGTTTTGATAACTTCAGTTGGAATGACACTTTAATATGGCAGCCATGTTTTTTTTTTCACTAGGAAGTGCCCTTAGGAGGGCAATATATTTAGTTTGGAATGCACCGACGGTGTGCAACACTAAACAACTTTCCTGTGCAAAGCATCATGGGAGCCAGAAGTGCTAATCAGTTGTAACCTTCAAAACGGTGAAAGTGGTGCTTCCGACTGAGCCGAGCCCAGTGAACTGTTGTCAGGTGTCGGCAGGAAGATTTTCCCCCGGGACACCAACAACAGGCGCTACGTCATAATCAATCAGGAGCTTTCTCTTGTAGGGGAGTGGTAACCGCGGCGCGAATGACCACTGAAATTCAGATTTTCCAACTTGAGTGATTCACGCAAAATGTGCGGTATGCGCGCTAATTCACACGTATCGCACCGTAGGATGTCTATTCGCGTTAACTTCACATGTAAAAACAGTGTTGTCTTTCATTGACTTAACATGTAAATCACTCATGCTTGACGCTTCTTCAGAGTCTGGTTTGAACGCAGCATTAGATATCTGCTTGAAGGAAAGTGTCATTACTGCCTTCCTAGACATAAATTTCATGTAGCTTCTAATTAAGTAGCCAAACCGAGTGCTGGAATTATATTTGTTTTCTTGCTCAGTGTCTTAAAGAGTTTTGGATATTCTGCTATTGTAGGCTGAATGAATCTGAAAAAAGGCATAGTGATATGGAAGTGTAATGTGGTCAAGACCAGCCCAAAAGTACTTTTATAATAATAATAATAATAATAATAATAATAATAATAATAATAATAATAATAATAATAATAATTCCTTACATTTTATATAGCGCTTTTCTGGACACTCAAAACGCTTTACACATTGGAGGAATCTCCTCATCCACCACCAGTGTGCAGCATCCACCTGGATGACACGACGGCAGCCATATTGCACCAGATCGCACACCAGCTGATTGGTGGAGAGGAGACAGAGTGATGTAGCCAATTATGATATGAGGATGGTTAGGAGTCCATGATGGACAAAGGCCAGTGGGCAAATTTGGCCAGGATGCCGGGGTTAAACCCCTGCTATTCTTCTTGAAGGACATCTTGGGATTTTTTACGGCCACAGAGAGTCAGGTCCTCGGTTTAACGTCTCATCTGAAAGACGGCACTCACTGACAGTATAGAGTCCCCTTCATGATACTGGGGCATAAGGATCCACACAGACCGTTGAGTGCCCCCTGCTGGTCTCAATAACACCACTTCCGGCAGCAACCTAGTTTTCCCATGTGGTCTCCCATTCAGGTAATGACCAGGCGCAGCCGTGGTCAGCTTTAGTGGGCGACCATGTGAGAGTTGCAGAGAGCTAGCTGCCGGCTACCTTTAATTGTGGGTATCCCTGAAAATAATTACAGCTTAAAACACTGATCAGAATACGATATCCATCAGCCCTACAGTACAACAAACAAAAATAAGATCAGACAAATTAAAAACAGTTTGATTTAATATATCTTATTTTCAATAAATTGCAGTAAAGCCTCCATACCTGACAATACTATAGTTTATAATCTGAGCTCATATCAGCAGGGCAAGTCATTGAACAACACAATCTTCCAGTACATAATGCAACCAGGATGAGGAGCCCCGTCAGCCATCAACAGCCTGAGAATCATTGGGGAAAGAGCAGGCATTCTTTCCCAGTCTTAATATCATAGCTTACTTCAGTGTTGTTCCAAAAAACAAAATGGAGATGACCAACTCAAAGGGAGAGAGAGAAAAAGAGATGGAGAAAACACCAGTTTGGTACCTAGATAACAATGGCAAGCAGCACTAATACAAAGTGAATGTAGGAGAGGGACCACAGCCCATTGTGTTCATTCTGTACAAGTCTTGTGTTGCTTAATCACTTCTTTCTCCAGTAAACTGAAGCTTCACACCTGAAAGGCAGCATGTCTCTGCACGACACGTTGAGGTAAAAAGGTTTTCCTATAAGAGAGAGATTTCAAAATGAATTAATGATATTTCTTTCTTTCTTTTTTCAATGATTTTTGGGCAAGTCATTTGTGCGGCTCTTACCTGCTTTTAGCCCATCATGTTGTGGTTGAGCTGCTTATTGCCAGTGCGCCTTCTTAGTTTGACAGAGGTTGTCCCTTCAGCACAGGATCTACAGAACAAGAGTTATTAAACAACATTTATATAAAAAAATAAAAATAAATTTTATTCCTTTATGAAGGAAGAGATTTTTCTAATCTGTATTGAACACCAGGAGTTCTGCATTAAATGTAGGATTTTTTTATGACTAATTAAAGACTGACAGGAACACAATTTGTCAGTAAGGTCTCAAAATGTAAATGTCCAGGACACAAGTTGTACTAGCAACACTTCAAAATATGAAAACAGAACTTCCTAAAGATCATATGATCCCCTTTAAAGGATTAGTTCACCCAAACATGAATATTTTGTTATTTATTACTCACCCTCATGTTGTTTCAATCCCCTGAGACATTTGTTCATTATCAAACACAGATTTAAATATTTTAGTTCTCTCATCCTCCATATACAGCAATGATCATGAAACATTCCAAGTCCAGAAAAAGAGCCGAAAACAGTCAAAACATCCCATGTGACTTCAGTGGTTCAACTGTAATCACACAAAGCTCCATGAACAATTTTGTGGACCAAATAACTGTAAGCATAACTTTGTTGTGTCTTTCACGTCAGATCAGGGTGTGCGTTTACTATGATACATTTTGCTCTTTTGACTCAATACATCATACTGCACCATACCCTGACTTAATGAAGAATATGAGATATAGGTGATCAAATTCATGTTTCTGTAAGAAATTTCTAACTTCCACTCCAAATTGTGTGTTGATGCTCATTTTCCAAATTATTATAGAGAAGATGAAAGTCAAGTGGCACGATAACTCAGTGGTTAGCA
>CAIGQW010053650.1:11181-36510 GCA_903798125.1 Danio choprae | reverse complement strand
GACTTCCACCTAGCCAGTTTTGGAGACACTGGCAGCCAGGCAACAGAATGGCAACATCATGCACATGCTCTACTAGTTCAGCACTGTTGACTAACCATGCCGCCCTGTCCCAGGCTTATGTGGAAACACAACTGGACCATACCCAACTGATCTTAGAACGTTTGGCACGATAGTTGAAAAGAGGCTCCTGTTTTGGGACGATTTACTTCGCTGTACAACAATAAATAAATAGCTCGCTTCCAACTAGCTGGCTATGGAGAAACTGCCATGTTGTGTGCGATGTCATGCACACACACACACTGTCCAGCACGACTGTAACCATAACAAGTATTCCAGGCCGAATCCAATTTGTGATTTTGCCGTTCCAAGCTCACCTGGATACCGTACCTGACTGATATTAGAATGGCTTAGCATGATGGTGAAAAAGCAGCTAATGTTTTTGGTTCCTATTCTGGACTTTGAACATCTCATGAATATTGCTGTCTATTATGGATGAGAGATCTCTGATTTCATTCAAAATATCTTAGTTTGTGCTCAAAAGAATTGAAGAATTTAAATGACACAAAGGTGAGTAACTATTAACATAATTGTCATCTTCTGGCTGAATAATAAAATCCAAATAAAGTAGAGAAAGACAGTATTCTCACAGAAGTAGGGGTGTTCCATGGCCTCTTGAGCAGTCAGTCTCTGCTGATGATCGTAGCGCAGCAGTTTATCCAGCAGATCCAGCGCTTCTGGACTCACCAAGTGCTGATTCTCCGGCTGAACAAAGTTCTCCCAGCGCTTGCGTGTCTGCCTGAAGATGTTTGCCAATTTAGAATAAAAAATAAATAAAAATTTAACTATTTCAAGTCAGTTTATAGAATTCATTTTCTCACAACTACTAAAACCATACAAAATATTCCTGTGTATATTTACAAGCAGGTGATATCAGCAAATAATGTCAGATAATGAGGGGGGTTTTTTTCATTATAGACCACAAGGTTTCACCTGCAGGTCGAAATCTAGATGTTTTCTTTTCTGAAGCAAGCAAAACACATTTGTCCCTATAATATCAGCCATCACCCTGATTACTGATCATAGAAAATTCGATGTGTGCATCGCAAACAGCTCTATACACAGATCTTCAACAAATGGCAAATGTGAATGATGAAGAACTCACTGGCCGAGAAGATCTTTGAAGCGCGTGTCCAGCTCAATGTGATACTTGTTCAGGTAGCTAAACAGCTCTTCTGTTCCAAGAACCTTGGCGATTCTGACCAGCTGTAGCAAAAATTCATCTGGTCAGCATTTAGAGCATTTTAACACTACATACTTCAATTTTTGTCAATAAAAGTCATACCTGGTCATAATTGTCTTGCCCATGGAAAAATGGCTCTTTTTGAAAGATCATACTGGCTAACATACAGCCTAAGCTCCACATGTCCAGGCTGTAGTCATACATCTGCAAAACATTTTGGAGACTTTAATAAATATTGGTAATGTGGGAATAAGTGAACTTTTCATAAGACTGGCTCTCATCTGTGCAGTCAAAGTCCTATTCATACAGTAACTCACTTGCTGTATTCATTTATTACAAACTGGCGTATTTTATTTTCATTTTCATTACATAATATACAATTAAAAACAATAAACAACATGAGCACATAAATTAAATACAATTTTTTAGCATTAATACATGATAGAAATTCTAACATTTTTCATGGTGTCTCTTTGCTAAAAAAGTGAAGTGACGTGTGGACACAGCTGTGAACACACACAAACCATGAACACACACCCAGAGCAGTGGGCAGCCATATTGCTGCAGTGCCCAGGAAACAGTTGGGGGTTTTTGGTGCCTTGCTCAAGGGTTTCACCTCAGTCGTGGTATTGAGGGGTGAAAAGTGCTAGATGTTACCTCCCCCCCACTTACAATCCCTCCCGGAGAGTTCGGGTTACAAGTCTGACTCACTAACCAGTAAGTCATGACTGCATCACAATTTGCTCAGCACTGTCATTTATTACACAGATTATTTAAACATCATATTTAACAAAAAAGAATTGCACAATATAGCTTAAATGTTTTTGTTTTGCATATACTTTTTCAAAATGATGGGTGTCATTTTAAAAATTATATACATTAATGCTAGCTCTTATTTAAGGTAATCATCTGACTTGGCTTCTAAATTGATTAATGACTTGTTTTAAAATCCGTAATTTATAAAAAATAAAAAAAATAAAAGATTTATTTATTTTACAACCCAATTTATATAAATGTAAGGTCATGCTTTAGTTTAAGGTACAATTCTCACTATAAACAAACCATTAACTATGACTTTTAGCTCAATAAACTCCTAATTAGCTGCTTATTAATAGTTATTTAAGGGATAGTTCACCCAAAAATGAAAATTTACTTACTATTTATTCACCCTCAAGTGATTGTAAACATTTATGAGTTTCGTTATACTGTTGAACACAAAAGAAGATATTTTAAAGAAAGCTGAAAACCTGTAACCATTGACTTCCATAGTATTTCCTACTGCGGAAGTCAATGGTTACAGGTTTCCAGCTTTCTTTAAAATATCTTCTTTTGAGTTCAACAGCATAAAAGTCTGCAGGTTTGGAACAAGGAAAGGCTGAGTAAATGATGAGAGAATTTTTATTTTTGGGTGAACTAACCCTTTAAAGTAGTAGTTATGTTAAGGTATTTGGTAGGATTAGGGAGTCAGAGTAATAAAATGTACCTTATAACTACAAATAAACAGCCAATATCGTAATAATAGACAGGTAATGAGCCACTAATGAGCCACTAACAGTTCCCCCTTTTACTGTTTAAATGCATCCACTCACTGTAGTAGAGCAGTGATGCAATATTATTTGTGTAATCCATTCAAGTAAATAAACTAAAAAAGTGAAATATTTAAGCTGCAGACATTACTACAAAGGGCCAAAGTTGCTATTTGGTCATTGGTCAAAAGAATTTACAAAAAGGCTTTTATCACTTATCACACAACCTTGGCATTTGACTGTATGCCAGGGAAAAAGAGACATTCTAGATTCAGATGGCAATAAAATTACAGACTAGTCCTCATAAATGATAAAAATTACTTAACATCCCAATGAGAAACAATTACAGATGCTAAAGACGAGACATTAATGTGTGATGTCCACAAGAGGGGCACATTTTAGCTGCCATTCTTGTAGAAATACAAAATATTACTAAATTTCTAAATTAATATTAGTAATTAGTCATTTCTAAATCAAATTACTAAATGAATATAAAACACACAACAAACCTGATAGTCAACCAGCAGTTCCGGTCCTTTATATGATCTTGAAGCAACCCTTACGTTGTACTCCTGTGCAGGGTGATAGAACTCAGCAAGACCCCAATCTATAAGCCGCAACTACATCCAGGGAAAAAAAAAGACAGAGAAAAGAAAAAACGCATTCAAAAACAAATCCTAAATGCAATAAACTCAATGCTAAAGAAACATTTTTACTTTACAAGTATAGTCCATCCAAAAATGAAAGTTCTCTCTTCATTTACTTGTTTCAACCCTTTATATGTTTCCTCCTTCTGTTAAACACAAAAGAAATATATTTTGAAGAAAGCTGAAATCCTGTAACCATTGACTTCCATAGTATTTGTTTTTCCTACTGTGGAAGTCAACGGTTACAGGTTTTTAGTTTTCTTCAAAATACCTTCTTTTGTGTTCAACAGAATGAAGAAGCATTTTGGGGGGGGGGGGGGGGGGGGGGGGGGGTTGAACTATCCTTTTAGCTTTACCTTTCTCATTTGGTGGTCTATCATGACATTATGAGGCTTGACATCGCGATGCATGATGCCCATGCTATGAGAGTAATCCAGCGCCTGCAAAAAGAAACAGCACATGCTCACAGCACACTTTCTCTTTAAAAAATACATGAAAGTGTAATCTTGGTTTAATATGCTTACCTTGAGAAGCTCATACAAGTAAAACCGGATGTCAAAGTCTGTTAGTCTTTGATAGAGATCCTACAAGCAAAAACAAGACAACATATTGTGAGGTGTTTTAATACCTTATTTAACATTTTGGTCAATTACCTGCCATATACAGTTGAAGTCAGAATTATTAGCCCCCTGTATATTTTTTTCCCCAATTTCTGTTCAACGGAAAGAAGATTTTTTTCAACACATTTCTAAACATAATAGTTTTAATAACTGATTTATTTTATCTTTGCCATGATGACAGTACATGATATTTTAATAGATATGGTTCAAGATACTAGTATTCAGCTTAAAGTGCAGTTTAAAGGCTTAACTAGGTTCATTGGGTTAACTTGGCAAGTTAGGGCAAATAGGCAAGTCATTGTATAACGATCATTTGTTCTGTAGCCAATCGAGAAAAAAAAATTGCTTAAGGGGGCTAATAATATTAAAACCTTAAAATGGTTTTTAAAAAAAATTTAAAACTGCTTTTATTCTAGCTGAAATGAAACAAATTAGACTTTCTCCAGAAATGTTATTGTAAAAAAATGCCTTGCTCTGTTAAAATTCATTTGGGAAATATTTGAAAAAGAAAAAGATTTTCACAGGAGTGCCAATACTTTTGACTTCAAATGTACATTGACCTTATTCTTCACGTATGAGTGGGCACCGCCATTGGAATCGTTTTGGCTCGAGACCTTCGGTCTCATTCACTTTGATTAATTTTTAGACATTAAAAATGGCTTGTTAAGCTGCTTGATGTTGCAAACTGATATTTTCTTATTATATTACTCAAAAAAATCTATGTATAGTCATGAACACACTTGTTTCTAGAGCAAGCAGTTTGCCTGCATTCTCTTATTATTATTCCTAGTCATTTCTTCCATAGGCAAATGAATCGGAAGATCTAAAACAAATCGCAAAAATTTGTTTATTTTCACATTGCAGAATAAGGTCAACAAAGTAGTCAACATTTGAAGTGGATCAAAACCTTTCATCAAAGTTGCCCTTAAACTATTGAACAACACTCATTCTTGTCTTAGGAAATTTCAGAAAAACCTTTTTGATACATTAAAATGTTCACTACGGTATATACAGTCAGGCCACTGGGGTATGAATAATTTTGGCCTCGACTATATATGCCTGATGGCCAGCATGAGAGATGCTTGGGACAGTAGACAGAATCGTTACTGGCCCGATCAGGCCAGTGCTGCCTTGTCACAAAAGTTTGATTTGCCTGCGACTATATGTCAATTGCTTGTCTTAGAATCGAGAAACAGTTTGTGCTTTTAAGTCTTTAAATGCTACCTTTTCTGTGATGTCATAAACATCATATTGCTTTTCGGTTCCTCTTATCTGATTGGATGTTTTATGCACATTATTTTTTTCCGTAACCTGGTAACAACCAGTGCAGCGAAGAGATGGCAACATGCTGGCAACATCAAATTATGAGGTTAAAAGAAAATGTTTGTTTCTGACGTCTTGGAAGCAGACATTTACGTGGGTACACCACAACGAAAAAAAATTAAGTGATGTTTTGACACAGTTTGCTGTCAGTTTGGCAAGACAGCCACCTTTTGTTAAATAATTTAGAACTGCGATAAAATGCCTGCACATTTTCCATACTGCTCTTTTTGTTTGCATAGCATTTAAAATTTTGCTCATTATACATTTATTAACATTTTTGAAATATTTAAATTCTAGATTCACAGACATTATTTTTGACACATTAATAAAAAAATGTGGCTAAGTAAAAGCTATTAACTTCTTTTTTTTGGCTGGGCCAGTAGAAAAATCCTTGTATATACATTTAGTTTGACTAGCACTTAATAAATAAAAGCAGTACCTTGAAATCTGTGTTATTTATGTACTCAAACACAAGGGCTGGCGTTCTAGACTGTGGAATAACAAGAAAAAAAATACAATTACAACAGGATGAAAAAAAACCCCTCCACAAATACAAGATCAAGACTTGGCAGATAAAAACACTATCGAATTCAGTGAAACATAAACAAGCTAGTGTCACAGAATAAAACTCTGTATAAGCCTAAGATAATGGTAATAAAACGTATTTAAGACTAATTTTGCAAAAACACAATTACAAATACAAAACAATAGCAGTTACACTACTAAAAGCAAACTTACCACAGGGTCTTTCACTGTGTCTACAAGACGAATGATGTTGGTTCCTCCTCTTAAATTCTCCAGAATTTTGATTTCACGTTTAATCTTCTTCTTCTTAACAGGCTGCAAAGGTAAAAATAATAATAAATAAATAAATAAATAAAAACTCATAGGTCTCTCACCCATATCTGAACACAAAATTAAGATATTTTTTTATATTCTCTCATTGTTTCTGTTCATACAAATCGGCAGAAAATTAAGCAATGTCAATATATGAAGCATAACTATGTTTTGTTTAGCATATTTTATGTTATGTACGCTTGTTGATTAAACAGACTTCTGGAAATGAAACAAAAGCCTGGATGTGTTTGGAATGACATGAGGATATGAAAATGATGACAGCACTCTTATTTATTTATTTAATTTGGTTAAACTGTCTACTTTAAGCTCACATGTTTACATAATAAAAGAGCAGGCATTCCTACCTTCAGTATTTTTACAACTACTCTGTCGTTGCTGTTGATGTTGATGGCCTCAAAAACTTCACTGTATTTGCCTCTTCCGAGCTTCCGTACAAGCTGGTAGTCATCCTGGTTGCTGAATCAAACACAGTAAGCACACAAACAAACTTACTGACTGGACACACACAAAAAAACATTCTTAATATGATACTGTCACAACTCTTTGGTATAGTAGCAAGGTGTTTTGGACACAAAATTGTAACATAATAAGGTCTAACAACTACCAAGATTTTCTGAACATGTTGAAAATACCAGAAGTTTTAGAATACAGGGGAACAACATTTGGTAAAGGAGGTCGATTAAATATGTTCAAGGGATGGCAGTGGCTATGGTAATACCCTTTAAGTATATTAAAATACAGTATATACTAAATACTTTCCATGAAAAATAGTACTTTTTTTAAAATGCCATATATATTTGGTAAAATATCATCTTTATACCTCCAGCTAGGCACATGTGCTTCATAATCCCAGTATTCCTTGCTCTTCACAGTGTTGGCATCTGCATACACCCGTGCTTTGCTGCTCACCGGACCGGGCATGGCGGGTTTTGCCAGTCGATCCGCCTTCTCTCCACCTACTCTTACGAGATTCTCCAAGCGACAGCGACAAGTCAACCTCTTTTGTGAAAGACTACAGAAAGTACTGTGGTACAGTAAAACACCGTGGCAAGCCGCGTCAGTGAGATCTCTCGCGAGCAATTGTGATTGACAGCTGCTCAGCAGCGGCGCGCATGACCTCGCGCTTACGCTCGCGCCACTAAAAGCCAAAGCAAAAAGGAAAGGGCGTCCAAAACGGTTCAGAAAACAGCTTATTTTCTGATGGACCGCCAGTGTATTTAAGATTATTCAGGATTTCATGATGTCAGTCGAGGCAGCCTAATAATGTCTCAGTTTGTTAAAATGTTTAAAAACAAATGACAGCTTTAAACAGATCGTAACACATGCATATGCGATTGTCTGTCGCAGTTCTCGTATTCTGCATTTAAATAGACATTGATGCAAGAGAAATAAAAAAGAAATTGACAAACAGACCTGTCAAGCCCGCTTAACGTCGTTACGCGGTAATACGGAACATAAACAACGTGAAGCAGCCGAAATGTCGAGTTGATCGATTGTCTCGGGGAGTAAAAAGCGTTTGATCATCGCTATTTGTAAATATAATATTCATTACAGCGGTTCAGAAGGCTCTCTTCTAAATCGTTCCCTCCGGATAACTGCGCTAACTAAGCTAACGGTATCGATGGATTGGTTTTATTGGCTACAACTTCGATATACGCGAATTTAATTTTGCGATTAATCTTCAAATGGAGTGTCCCAGTTCCTCCAAGTGATCCACCAATTAGATTGAGTAAGTGATCGAGGGATCCGCTGACAGGTAGGCGGATATCACCCCTATGATAGCGCTCTTGTCGATTTTTGCTATCACTTACATGGAGTCGACGGAAATACTCCGGACTTCCGTTACGTTTTTCAAAATAAAAGCCCTCGAATTCCCCCGTGAAATTGCATGGTTTAATAATAATTCTAAATCGCATTTTTTTGCTTTACGAATTATTTCACTATAAATACGTTTGCAATGATTGTAATATGTATATGCACCACCTACAGAACAGATTTTCCTGAGGTCCAAGAAGTGGAACTGAGGGTCCGTTTAAACGCATCCAGGAAAAGCATAATCACATAAAATAAATTATAATATTTCAGATTCATGTAACTTAATAGAAACTAAATGTTTTAAAATTTACATTTTAAACCCATTTAGCAATATTATTTTAAATTAGGACTTCATACAGAAACTAGACAGCTTTTACATTTTTAGGATGGTTCTTCTGGTTTGTTTACTTCTAGGTATCTGATAAGAACGAAACCCAAACCATACAGCCTACCATACTTGCACTGCATGCTACGAGAGTCTGACACTATTTACAAGTAAACGGAAAGTCAAAGGGGTGTTTTGGGTGGAGAAAAAAAAGCTAATTATAATTTGAAAAATTAAGCCAAATTATTGTTCTACTGTATTGTTTTCCAACACTATTTCACTAGACTGGATCTACAAATCAATGTGAACCAAATTCAACATTGACTGTAGTCATTGCGCCATCTGGTTCATAAATAACTACAGCAAAATCTATGTTTACAAACATTTAATTTTTTTTTGCCTAATGTGTTATGACATGCCACACTCTGATAATAAAAGAAGAAGAAAAAAAAACACATTATGGCATATCTACAACTTAAGCATCCTTATATCCAGAAACAGACATTTAAAGGGATGGCTTGAGTGACATACAGAAAGAGGAGCTGGATGTAGGGATAACCTCTCTTTTGCTCAAATACAAAAAAATAATAATAATTTAATTCAACCTGTTAATAGTCTCGACATAAAAGATATTGCTTCACAAGCAATGACACCATTCAGTCTCTGCATTTAATGCACATGAAGAGTACACAAACCTGTAACAGAACAAACAATACTGACACGTTAGCCGTTAATGTTAATAAGGCTTTCAGAGGCATTGAAAGGGGGAGAAAAAAAAATCATGAAATGTTTACAATATTTACATTCAAGCTGTTAGGTTCATATAAATGTCTTATTACTATGGGCTCAATTAATATGCTTAGACAGTTAAAAACTGCATTGTAAGTTTTAAAAACACTCGACTACTAGTTAATACTGTGTTTTAGGTTCTTTTAATCTTATAACCTGTATTTGTACTCTTGATTTTTTCAATTTATATATTTATATATTTATATATATTTTTTTTAGATATAATTTCAAAAAAACTGTTGATTGCCTGTTATGCAGTTCAGAGAGATACAGTATTTTAACCCAAACAAAAAGTTAAATAGGGTGATGCAGTAAATCCAAACCTGGAAAACTGGTGTTGACTTCCTCAAGACTTCCTATGGGCAGTCTTAAATAAAAGGTTTAAGTACAATTAAACATAAATTGATGATACTTGGACTTTTTGCTTTACATGTAAATTACAAACCCAAATCAATAAAAAAAATGCTTCATGTTTGTAACAATTCACTACATAAGAACATCTGAGATGCAAGTTTGTGCAGTTTGCGTCAGAGCAAAATGTCCAAATATGATAAAATAGTTTCCCATAGACCTTACTTAACTCTTCAGGGCTTCGTCGTCATGACTGCAGCGCTCTACTGTCATCCGATCCATTTACGCAAGCGCGAAATAAAATACCAACCATATTTTTGTGACATTTTTGATTCTAAAGCAGAAATCAAACAAATAAATCTGTGTCAGAGAAACTAAACAAGGTGTCTGCGGTAAAAGAATAATCCACTAAAACAGAAACAACATATCCTCACAAGAGGAAACAATCACATATGCACAGTTTACAGTATGATGATACACAAACAGATACTAAAACCTAGCACTGTACTCATGTCAAAGTGATACAAAACATCCATGTACAGATATCTTTACAAATTCTACAGCATTATTTAGCTAACGCAAAACACCCTCCGTTTGCAGTCGGCAAACCCAAATACTTCTTCGTTGTTCTCTGTTGCCGGGCAGTTAGTAAGTAACTGTAAAATGCGGTACTACTGTAAATTCACTCTTAGAACTGCTTGCAAACTAACTGCATCGTTTTTATGAGTCAAAATGCGCTAGAGAAAAAGGCTAATATTTTTTACATGTAGTCATTTTGCCTACAAGTTAATATGACAACAAACGGTATAAATTATTTAGGCTATTCATGCATACATATACCCTGTTACATTATGGGTTAAGTGATGGGAGTTATACATTAAGAATACATACAATCACTACTGTATATTGTCCAGATTGCCAGACAGTGTTCCGTTACTAACATGGAGGAGGCATGAGATGGAGATCACTGGAAGAAAGGCAGTTAATTTTGAAAGTTACAAGGCCAAATAGTTCAAAAGAAAACAAAACCAAGGAGTCATCTAGATGAGGTCAATCCTGTGAAGATCTAGGGTGGCTATCATGTTCTTGCTTGTTGATTTAAGTAATTCTGAACAAAAAAAAAAGTAAAAAAGCTTTCACTGGTAACTGCACTACTACATTATCTTGTTGTTTTAGATATATACACTGGTCTTTAAATGCACAAAGCAGTACTCACACTTTAACTCTTTAGTTCCTTGTAAAACTGATCAGCTTTTTCTTGGCTGGTCTCAAACACGTGGTATACGAGTTGCACACGAGACAATTGTTCATTTTTACATGCATTTTTTTTTTTTTGAGGAGCAACCATCTATGTGTGCAGTTCTGTTCATCAAGATGGTTGAAGTTACTGCCTGTGGAGTAGATGCGATGTTGCCAAAATCTACCAAAAGTACATCAAAGCCGTAGGTCCTTACCAGTCCAACAATTACTGCAATGCTTGTGGGATATGTCAAATGTCACTGAATATACATAAGAAAAATCGCAATGTTACTATTGCGTATATTTTAGCTTGGTAAGGATCTCCAGCAGTCTCTACTCTATGCACGAGGAAGCTGGATACCCTCCTCCTTCTGCAGTGTGTTGAACTGTATGCTCCTGAAGGGCTCCGAGCTCTCCAAAACACTCTCCACACCACACGCACTTGAACTGGGCTTCGCGGGAGTGGATAATGCCATGTTTAGCCAAGTGTTCACGCTGTTTGAATCCCTTGTCGCAGGTGGGACACTTAAAGGGTTTCTCTCCTGTATGGACTCTTCGATGTCTTTGCAACTCGGAAGAATATTTAAAGCGTCTCTCGCAGTCTGCACACTTCATGGGCTTCTCTCGAGCGGGGTCGCAGCGGTGCTGCACGAAATCGGATGAGGACTGGAAGCGGCGGCCGCACAGTGAGCACTTGAGTGGCTTTTCTGTGCAATGAGAGTTCTGGTGCCGCTGCAGCGTCGACGACTTCTTGTAGCCCTTCCCGCACACGTCACACTTGTACGGCTTCTCCACCGCATTCGACCCAGAGTTTGATTCTGTGCACTTGTGCCTCAACAGCTCCCCAGATTGTCTAAAGCCCTTTTGGCAAGCTGCACATTTGAACAGACTCTCGATGCCATGGACGTGCTGGTGGTACAGCAGGTGGGAAGGTTGCAGGAAACCCTTGTCACACTGATTGCACTTGAAAGGGCGGTCGGCTGGGTTTTTGTGTGTACGACGGTGGCGAACAAGCGCATACTGTTGCTTGAAGCTCATCTGACACTCCTCACACTGGAAAGGCCGCTCTTCTGAATGGGTGCGCTCATGCTGTCGGAGGTCTGAGGGTCGTTTGAAGCTTTTCCCGCATGCTGCACAGCGGAAGGGACGCTCTCCAGCCGGCTGGCACTGGTGGTGCAGCAATTCGGACGACTCCTTGAAATGCAGCTCGCACAGGTTGCACTTGAAAAGGTGCTCGCCAGAGTGAGCGTACATGTGCCGCACCAAGTGCTGCCTATGCTTGAAGGTTTTCTCACAAACGGCGCATTTATATGGCCGATCGGCACTGTGGGTGCGCTGGTGGTGTGCCAGGTGAGAAGCTTGACTGAAGCTCTTGTCACAGGTGTCGCACTTGTAGGGTTTCTCACCCGTGTGCACTCTTTCATGACGGGAGAGTTCTGAAAGGTGGCGAAACGCCTTATTGCACACCGAGCACTTATATGGACGGTCAGAGCCCTGAAAAGCTGTAGTGGAAGAGGAACCCATGTCTGCCCCATCATTGGATGTCTCCGCAGTGGAGGGCTGCTGAGGGTTTGAAGTGGACGAATCCGGGCGGTAGGTTTTTTCACAAATAGAGCATTTCATTGGGTTGTTCCCGGTGCTGTGCTCATTGTGATGCTGTGCCAAAGACGTGAGAAGGGAGAATCCCATTTTGCACACACCACACACAAACGGCTTCTGCTCGACCTGAACACACTGATGCTCCAGAAGATCCGTTGCTTGGTTGAAGATCTTCATGCACTGAGTGCATTGGAAAGAACGGTCCTGGTTAACCATGCACTGGTGCTCGTGAGGATTGGCCAAGTGTGAAATATCATGGCCACATGCTCCACATTTGTGGCCACCTTCACTCCCCACCTGCAGCTGAGGCTGCTGAGCTGGCAGCGTGTGCTGCTGTGCATGTTGGCCATGCTGGGACTGCTGCAAAGCAGGGTCTGCCTGTAGGACAATACCATATGCAGCGCTGCCCAAAGCATTCTCAGCCCCTTGCAGAAGCGGGTGCCCGACAGGAGGAGCGGCCACTGCATGTTGCTGTTGCCATGCTTCTGTCATTCTTGCACTGTACATGTATGAACTCAGCTTTCAGGGATCAGCACTTTGGGATCTGTTTGCACAATAACGGTCCAACAACTGATGGTCAGTTCATTGGAAAGGTAACAAATGATACTAAAATTGTCTTATAAAGAGTTTTGGGTGAACTGGTTCATAATTTGTGTGTTTTTTGAGTATTATTGTGTCCAATACCAATCCAGCGGGAACGTCTGAAATTTTCTTCAGCAAACTACACACAATGGTCTCCAAATGCATACCTGCAATAGGAAATAAAATGCATCATTACACAAGCATTACTCATGTAAATAATAATAATAAATGTCACATGTTGTAAATAATAATGTCAATGATAAGAGAAACTAATTGACTTCAAATATACACCACACAAATAACAACAAATACTTTTTTAACTGAAAATGCACTAAGTTATAGAATATGGATGATTAAAGAGGGTATTTAATTTCAGTGAGGAAATTAAATTTCAAGTTAACAAAATCATCAAAGCTTAAAACATTTTCAGGGAATTAAAACAAATACTGTTCTTCGATATTGTCAGTTTTTCCACATGTATTTTCAATACATTAATAATGCTCCTTAATTGAGACGACCTATACTGATACTGAAATTAAAATGGAAAACCAGCATTCCCCTCACAACATAAACACATGACAAGAACTTATTCATAGTTGGGAATATTAAAACATTAACAATGTAATGCAATGCGCACAATGAAAATCTAGATTTAGGAATTGTATACGATCTGTGGAGCCGGCTGCTTGCTAGCCTGAGGGAGGAAAATGGGAGAAATCAGGAATTCCCTTTGATCGTCTTAATTATTTGCCTGGTGCAGAAAAGAAGCCAAGTTTTGGATATTAGAAATCCATATTCAAACCTATCGCGCAAAGCCTTGAAATATAACCGTACCCCCGGTTTTTATTAGCAATGGGTGTGCAAGAAAACTTCAGCTAGCTTTTGGCCGATGCACACTTGCAGCCAGAGCTAGCAATCGCTGCTAATGCTCTTCTCTAACAATCTGCCCGTCTGCAATCGATCCACTTTATGATACTCACAAATTACGCATGCAATAAACACACGATATGCAACAATTCACAACGGGTCTGCAGAACTGCATGCAAATGATACGCAAAGCCCCATGCAAATGTGTTTACCAGTACGCTAAACTGTAGCAATTGCGTTCAAAAATTAGCAGCCTCGCCACCTCGCCGTTTTAACCTACTTTGCGTCGCGTTTTCCTTTCGATACCTCGTTATCCCGAAGATTCCCGATTGTAATAATATATATATATAGGACGTTTTTACGCCAGGGAGGAAAAATCGGGCGCTTCCCTGCCAGTGGGATGCAGAAGGCCCAAACAAACGTGACGCATCGGACCTCTACGACCAGCCCCTCGAACAAGGCGGACACCCCGATGATATGGGCGGAATCAAGGCGATGGAAAATCACTGATTTTCAAGCATACGAGCGACGTTTCCAAATTCCTCGTTCCGTCTGATTATGTAGGCCTAATGCAATAATGTTAAAAACAAGAATCAAATAATCGAGAATATCTGTGCCCTCACAATGGCGTTGCAACGTGCAGATATGGGCAAGCTTTTACACGACATTGTGTCGGCTATCCTGTAATGCATTTGAAATATTTTCTCTTTTATTCGACTCCAGTTACACAGCTTATGCACACATGTAAGCTTTACATTCGTATGAATTATATACGCTGCTGAGGCTATAGGGCTATTTAAAATAAGCATATAATCAGCAGTATTTTGTTGTATGATAGGGTATATACGGATGACATTTCTTCACAAACGTAAATTATAAATGCTGTCATTTAGAGCTTTTTATGTTTGCATGAAGTAAAAGATTTGACTTTTCTCAGGTTTTCAGGCATAAACTTCAGAGGAGTTAAAGGCATAGTTCATCCCCAAAAACATATTCTTACTATTTATTTACCCTATTTACAAAATTTAGCTATTTTAAAGAAAGCTGAAAACCTACAGCCACTGACTTCCATAGCAACAACAAATGCTGGAGGTCAATGTTTCCAGCTTTCTTCAAAATAGCTTATTTTGTGTTCAACAGAAGATAGAGGCTCAAACTGGGCTGGAACAAGTGAAATGTGAGTAAATAATGATATAATTCTGAGTTTGGGGTGAACTGTCTCTTTGAGAAATTTATATTTGTTGGAATGATCCTTAATGTCAGTCAAAACAAGTGAAAACATTTACTGAACAATTGTCATTTTCAGATTTTCTATATATATATATATAGATATGATATATGCCTTTATGTTATTATTTACATTTACAGGTATTTTTTCTTAAACCTATAGGGGAGAGCGGAGATGAAAGTACCATTTTTCATTTAAAAAAAAGAATTTTAAAGGATAATGTTTTTAGCAGAAATATATCTTGGCTGTGGTTACAAACTCATAACAGTGGTCTATGGAAATAGGGTGTTTTTTTGTATCAATGTAGAACAACTTCAATATAACTTTAAACAAAAGCTGCACATTGTTACTTTTGACCCCATCAGTAGGGACGAAATGAACACGCGGCTGGGTCAAAAGTAACAGAATGTTTGCTAGATTTGTTGTTACTTTTGAATCTAGCACATATTCTGTTACTTTTGACCCAGCCGCATGTTCATTTCGTCTCTACTGACGGGGTCAAAAGTAAAACTGCATTAAAATTAAAAATTAAACTGCATTTTCATTTTTCATTTCAGTTCCATTAAATGTTTCAAAAGCAACCCTACAATGCAGAATGTTAACATTTTCTATCATTTTTTAAAATTATTATTATTATTGGCAATATGCATTAATTATATAAAAATATAACTCAAAACACTGCAAACTAATGTGGAAGTGAAAAATAAAGCATTGCTATTAGCAGTGGGACATAAATAACAGTGTACTGTAAATTTCATCCCCACAGGAACTCTTGCCATTTAAATCTGATTTACTTTTAAATTGGAAAGCTCAGAGATTGCACACTCAAGGATGTGTTATTGCACTAAATAACCTGTAGATTGATTATTAGTCATACATGAAAAGAGAAACACTACTTGTAATAAGGAAAAAAGAACCACTACAATAGTTTACTTTTTGCACTTAAAACTAAAATTTGGAGCTAACTGCGGGACACGGTCCCAAAATCAGCTGATATTTAGCAGCTCCATCAAGGGTTGCATGCTGAATGTGCTGTTATAGCCTGGAAATCAAATGTTGAGAAGAGAAAATTGCTTTGTTACTTTCGTCCCCGCTCTCCCCTACCCAATAATCATACAAAGCTGGGAACTTTCAAGTTTTCAATTGCTAAAAAACCTTAGGTTTAGGACCTAACCTTTGAATTATCTTTGGTCATTCCAAACCATGGGAAACGATCCTGTCATTTTGCTTCCATTTCAGATAATTAGTGTGAAATTTTGATAATTATGTGAAAAAAAGATAATTAGTGTGAAAAGCCTGGGCTTAAAGTGTGGTTTAGAGGAATGAAAATCTGGGTTAGTGTGAGAAACCCTTGTGTAGTCTTGTTTAAGCTGGTTCTCCTTGGTCATGAGCTGGTTTACCCTGGTCCCCCTCAAACCAGCAGCCAAGCTTAAAAAAATACCAAACAAGCATCTAGGTTTTTTTTTTAAACAGGGCAATAATCCAATCAATTCCCAGTGGACAAAATCAAGTCCAAAAAGCCATGTCACAATAGGAAAGAAAAGACTACTGTGACTTTCAACTCAATGTACACTGTAAAAATATCTGTTCATTAGCATTTTCCATATTTTGTGTTTTCTATTTAATTATGGTTGTGACTTGCATTATAGGACCTTGATCTCTGCTCTGTCCACTTTTAATGTTGAAAATTAACCTCGACCGTTTACCAAAGTGACTTTTATTGATATTTTAGTAGTTTAAAATAATCTAATGTAAGAGCAGTAATACATAGAGAAATAAGTCTGTAAAATAACAGAAAATGTACTGGCAGCTACAAGGTTTTTGTACTTTAAACTGATATAAATATTAATAAAAGTCACTTTTTCAAACTTTTCAAGGTTAAAAACTGCTGGAAGAAAGATCCAGGTCACATAATGTAATTCAAAAGCAAAAAATAAACTGTGATAATACAAAATAAAATCATAAATCACAAAAAAACGGAAAACTGCTAAATTACGGATATTTTGTACAGTGCAGCCTTGAGGTGGGACTTTTAAAAAGCACATCTGGCTCTTTTAAAAGGCCATATTTAATTCGTTTATTTGTCTATTTATGTATGCTCAAGTGGTTTGTTTATTGTGTTTTTGGTTGGGTTCCTTTTTGTTGATAACTAAATGCACGTTATAAAACCTGAAGATGTTTTTGTATGAACATGTTCTTAAAAAAGCATAAGCCACAACATAACCTCAAACATTTTATTAATATTTTCCACATAACTTGGAAACAATCTCATAAATCATTGCGTAAGAAAGGGCATGCGTAGGCATGCAATGATCTCACAACATGATATCACTGGATGAGTAGTATAAAATATACAATAGCAGTTTATCATTCATTAATTTAGATAATGTCAGTCAGGTCCCACTGAGAAACATAAGCTGGTATTTTTACACTGCTTTCAGTCCCAATTGTTATCTAAGTTGCTGGACAGAGAGACAGGCAGAAAATCACACAGAGTAACAGCAGAAGAGAACAGGCTAACAAACATGCTGTAAAAATCTCCACAGGCTTAGGCTCAGTTCGTAAGCCAACTTGATTTGTTCAGAGGTGGGGTGGGAGAGAGAGGCGAACCGTTTCTCGTGACCTCTGTATGAGCGGCCACCTGTACACAACCTGCTCGCTGGGATGGTTTCTCAATTAAAAAAGGCACTCAGCATATCAATGATATCTTGCAAACGTGTTCAAACATGTTAAGTGTTCAGTAATATAGAATAATATATTATATCCAAAGCAGTGGTCATAAGGTAACAGTCTCAAACTTTATCGAGTATGAGCCGGAATACTCAACCGCTGCTGCATCTCTGTTGTACTTTTACGTCATCTAGCAGATCATGTGGTGTACGAGAAAACACAGAGGTTTCTTTCGTAGTGAGTCTGACATAGCGGTGTTTGGATGGTGAATCAGTGAGTCAAAACGAACTACACGACTGGATTGTGCTGAAATTCAGTGACTATTACTGTATATGCTAAAGGAGGTGGGATTCGGTAGAGTGGAAATAATTCTTGTCTATGAGTTTAATCATGACAATGCGCTATGATGAAGCCCTTTAAGACAGCTGTAACCACAGACTTATAGTTTGTCGAATCTGGGTATGTAGATGAGAGAGTTGGATGTGACGTAATGAGCGTCTGCAGCGATCGTTTAGGGCTGTACCCTGGAATACAGTGGGAGGAGGGCATGTGGTTTTGGACTGGTTGGTTATATATTAGTGTGAACTGCACCTTACATCAACTATATCAAAGTACATAAAACCACAAGACCATCTCTGCACAATAATCTTCAGAGTCTTGGTACTCAATATCTCAGGGCTGATGTGCATTTGAAAAGAAAACAAACAAGTCCCAAATAATCTTTTTCAGATGTGGTAAAACATATCAGACGTGCTCTGCGTATTAAAAAAAACCCTAAATGTGCATAATACTTCAATTCTACAGAATATTGTAAATGGACCTTTATTATGAGTGGTGGAAAAAAGATAAGCAAAGTTAACTAATGAACTGTAGTAGAATTATAGAATAAATTGAACCATAAAAGAAGTTAACAATTTACATGGACTTGCCCAACTTACACAGACATTTACTACTGTAATTTTTTGGGTTCCTTATATTAAAATAGTGGTGCTAAGTGTTCGTTGTGTGCATATCTTACTCTTGATGATGATCAATGCTGTTATTGACATTCTATAGGCCATATGATTTAAATAAAGAAATGAATAAACAAAATGGCTACACCGATGTTGAGTAATATCACCATGACCACCAGGACAGAGCTGGAGCCCTGTAGGACAAGAGAAAACAGTGTTATTAGACATGTTGTATACTGCAAATTCATTTTTTTAAATATTAAACATCACAAACACTGCTAGAGATCATTTACTACTGCCCAATTTAAAAATCCAGCTCCTCAAGTAGCTTGATTCTGATTGAACTGAGTCATTCACAACACTTTATGGGAGTAAGGGGTCAGTTCTTAGTGTATTCAGTGCAATAATTGTGACTTCTCCGACTGGTGGAGCTGTAGTTTCGCTTCTGCATTGATTCAGAGATGTTCAAAATGCATTGTTATTCTATCCTGAATCAATTCAGAGCTTAGTTTTTAACAGCAGATGGCGCTCTATTACAAACTGCCGTGCTCACCTCCAATTCCTTATAAACACCACTCGAACCTAAAACATTCGTTAAATTTAGGAAAGGTTTAATGAATTACTAGAATGTTCATAGTAAGCTGTGTTAAAATTAACCTTGGAGATATATCCTTATGGTGAGATATTTAGTTTGTTTGTTCAACTTACTGTGTTATTTAAATGTCTACACTTACCCTAACCCTAAACCTAACCCTTACAGTAATGAAAAACAGTATTTAATGTATGTATAGCATTACAACAAATGACGCTATATTTATGTGCACATTCTCAATAGCTGCAGCTGTGAAAGTTCTAGCCATAACCATCTTACTTACAACGGAAGTCCCTTCTACTTGGAGGCCTGGATCATGAGGGCGGGATTGTGTGTCCTGAAATGTGTGTGAGTTTGCAAGTCTGCAGCTGGATATTATTGGCCTTCTGAGCATGTGAATGGTTAAAAACTAGCCTATAGCGCAATCTACTTCAGGAGAGATTAGCGATGCCTTTTGAAAATCTCAGTATTGATGCTGAAATTATTTCTCAAATGATTTTTCGATACAGCTCTAGTTCTACGCCAGGAACCGAGCTACTAACTCTCTCCATGTTTTTTTTTTTAAGTTGGAACCCTGCAACCAGACATCTACTTTATCACGTTTTCAGATTCTAAGATTCTGTACTACTGCAAAATAAGCATAACAGTACTCCATATACTCCATATAACAATGAAAGCGTGGATTGCCAGAAAATTTTATCACCGCATTTTTTCTGCCAATGATGGAATGAAACACTGAGTCTCATTCACTAATAACTGCATACATTTTTCTTATTCATACACACATTTGAACTTCTCATGAAAACGTTTCGCCTAACACATGCATATGCACATGAGTTTGTTCTAAAACTCGTTCTTCTATTAATGAACTTGAATTGTCAGGGAGCATCGTCATGTACTTAATTAGTAATTCGCAAAATACACAGCAAAACCAGCTCCATATAAGGGCTTTTTCCTCAAAGTGGCGAAAATGATAAGAACACAAATTATGAATTGAGAAGAGACTATTATGGCACCTAAACAAAAGATACAGATTTTTAACTGTAATAAAGGTTCTGATGTAGAACACACTTCCACATCTAATAACATGAGGTGCAACACACTGCATTTTTGTTGTCTTTAAAAAAGACTCTTCAGATAAAGAGCACTGCATGTTTTATGATACTAGACAACCACTGTATCAATGGTCTTGATGCACAGAGTTGACTTTTTCTGCAGACGCACAGAGCGCTCCCTCAAAACGTGAGGCGCAACAGGCGAATGCAAGATGCGTGCAGGGCACATAAAGAGTGCTCTAAACACCCAATGCCAATAGAAAAGCTTTTTAAAAAGGTGCCTCTCGCTGCAAAAAAATGCATTCAGTGTGAACAAGACTTGGATAGCCATTCATCACTCTCAGGAAACATCTGTACTGACGCAATCATACTTGCCATGCCTTAAAACACAAGGTGAGTATATATATATATATATATATATATATATATATATATACATATATATAGGGCCTCACGGTGGCACAGTGGGTAGCACGTTCGCCTCACAGCAAGAAGGTCGCTGGTTCGAGCCTCAGCTGGGTCAGTTGGCATTTCTGTGTGGAGTTTGCATGTTCTCCCCGTGTTGGCGTGGGTTTCCTCCGGGTGCTCCGGTTTCCCCCACAAGTCCAAAGACATGCGGTACAGGTGAATTGGGTAAGCTAAATTGTCCGTAGTGTATGTGTGTGAATGAGAGTTTGTGGATGTTAATAAAGGGATTAAGCCAAAATGAAAATGAATAAATATATATATATATAATTAGAGGTTCAAACAACAATCATCTGCTCTGCATCTGCTCATCTGCTCTCACTAAGTAATTAACATTTTAGAATTATATCTAGGGTTCTTTATACATGTCTCTAAGGGCAGGCATAAGTGTGGCATAAGTTGTTCTTGACTTTTTTCGTACATTTCGAATCAATTTTACTACAAAAGTTTTGATGAATCCTGATTTATTTGTGAAAATGTCTGTATGCACATTTCATGCATTTGTGCATACGCATGTTTAGTAAATATGTTTTCCCATTGTCTTGTGGCTTCTACAGAAAAATATTTTTTGACTTAATGTTTTAAGTGTTAAATTTGTAAATATATTTTTTATTAGTAGAAATAAATTCCCAGAAGCATTATGCTGTTTACTTACTGAGTTTGTCTTTATCAGGTTCAGTTGCTCTCCTTCTTCCAGTGGTTCTAAAGAAGACGTTAAAGGGGGTGAAAGAGTAATGTCCCTGTGCAAAGGCCATTCCTCCACATCAACCCCAACATTCAAAGTGTCAAGCATCTGCACAGAGTCCATGGATCCCTCCCTGGCTGCAAGACCCCACTCTTTGCCTTCTTGGTTTCGCTGACGTAGTCTCTGCAAATTGTGCCCTTGGAGACCCGAGCATTTCATGCCAGAGCCAAAGTTCTGTTGGGAAATGGAGTCTAGGGGCTGGAACCTCATTTCAACCCGATAATCATTTTCCCCTTCTTTCTCCTGCGGATGTGAATGAGAAGAGATCCACTGGGAATTGTTTTCAACAGTCCATTCCAGAGTGGAGTTGTTGGCCCCACGGTCTGAGAGCTGGTATGCATTCAAGCTAGGCTCGCCAATCGTATGATTGGTGAAGGACTTTCGTGGCTTGTGGTTTGAGTGGACATGCTCGTGTTGTTTGTGATAGGAGGAAACATGCTCTTGGGGGTTAAAATGGTAAGAAACGTGTGGTTTTTCATGTGCAGAAATAAACTCCTTTGGTTTGTGATTGGTGGAAGCATGCTCACTGGTCTTGTGATTGGATAAATTATTATGACCTGCAGACTTGTGATTGGAATATATGTGCACCTGTGGTTTAAACTTGGAAGATTCGCAATCAACAGAGTTGTGATTGGATGGTTTATGCTCTCGTTCTCGCTCCCTAGAAATTGCATGTTCCCTCGATTTCTGATTTAAGGAAACATGCTTCCAGGGCTTTTGATTGGAGGACATTTGATCCCAGACCTTCTCAGGGACCATATGCTCAATGGGCTTGTGATTAGAGGAGCCGTTCTCCCATGGGTGATGAGTCGAGGAGTTCTCATGTCCATTAATGTGACCGATCTCCTCTTCCAGCAGGGATGGAGTTGTGGAACGACTGCTCTCCCCTTTGCTTCCTCTTCTGTGAGGATACATCTCAGCAGTCCAGCTGTTAGCCCCAGCTCTCGTGCTGTCCATGCCTCTGCCTTCCACTAGAACCTGAATCTCAGCCCCTCCTTGTTCATCCACAGCACTCTGACGCATGAAACAAGCATTCCTGTTGCGATGAGTAGGTGGACTGCAGAGGGGCGAGGAGGGACTGCTCAAAACTGGGCTCAGGTCTGGCGTTTGGGCTGGGGGTGTTGTGTCTGGTGTGCAGAGCTCGGGGCTGTCTGTGCCAGTGGAGACCACCTCATGGTCTTTCTCTTTCCTGTCATGATGCTTTGGTCTCTGGCATTCCAGTCCTAGTTAATAGAAATAATGAGACAAGGTCACATCAAGGAACAGATTATATAAAAATATTGTAATCACCAAAAGTGTTTCTGGCCAAGTTAGATTTCTCCCACATGAAATTTGACCTGGGAGTTGCATATATACTGCAATAATTACATGTGCCAAACTACATCACTTGTTTTCATTTACAGGTTAATATGGGTTTTCCCCCATTTTTTAGTTCCTAGAACAGGGGACACCAACCCTGTTCCTGGAGAGCTACATTCCTAATCAAACACACCTGAACCAATTAGGACCCGAAGCAGCACTTGATAATTACAGACAAGTGTGTTTGGTCAGGGTTCTGCATGAAATCTGCAGGAAGGTAGCTCTCCAGGAACAGGGTTGGTGACTAGAACTACTACCAGAACTAAATTAGCTTCTACTACAGAGTAGAGACTTAACCCAATGGGAACTATCAGTGAAATAGTGATTTGGCAAATGCATATCATAAAAACACTGGCACAATATCTTAATATTGTTGACAAGACAATAGCAGAAAGCTAATGTAGCAGCATTTACCTGTCACCTTTGTCTAAACCAATGCATTCTTTTCTCATTGATGTGGTACTACAACAAGTTATGGCAGGTGATTTAGTTTCTTAGTCTTTTTTTTTTGCTCTTTCAATTAAATTCCCTCTCCAATTATCACAGCAAAATAAAATAAAAAACCACACTTAATTCACAGAGTCCTCAATCCTCCAGTTGCTAATTTTCTTTTCTACCACATTTGATGTTACTGTCTGCTTACAGATATTACATCAGAGCTCCTATTGATGATGCAAATGCAACCAGGAAAATGACTAAAAGGGGGGGGGGGTAGTTCCTCTATCTAAGTTACTACAGTATAACTATCTAGGTGAAAGCCCGTTACATAGGACATTGTGAATTAAAATATATAAAGGGCGGTTCAGGTATGAATGATTAGGAGTGGAGCTAAACTCTAAAACACAGTGGGTCTCCAGGAACAAGGTTGAAGAACTCTGGTATATACTATTTTATGTGCATTACAGAAATAGTGCAATAGTGTATTTTAACCTACCATTACTATAGTGATGGAAAGAGGGGGAAAGTTCTTTGGCTATAGCCCTGGCCAGACGACACTCCTCCAAGGCTCTTTGTGCGACTCCCTCTGCAGCCTCTGCCTTTCCTCTAGCATGGCTCATCCTGTAAAAAAGGAAAATATTGCATTATTTAGCATCTATTTGACCACAGCAACATTTGTACCAATAATCAAGATTGCTCAGATGTTCATCACTGTTACTCAGGAGGCCTAAACCCTCATCAAAAACATCATAACCCAATACAGATTGTAGAACCATTGTCATTAATGGTCTCTTCGATCTACAGTACTTTGGGTTATGATGATTTTGGAAAATGCAGCCCTGCAGAGTTTAGTTCCAGTCCTGCTCTATCACACATACCTGCAGTTTTCAAACAACTGTGAAGGACTTGGTTTGCTGGATCAAGTGTGTTTAATTAAGGTAAAAGCTAGAATCTGCAGGACTGTGGCCTTCCAGGAAGATCATTTGTTTTGCCCCTTGTTATATCTCTTCACTTTGTAGGTAATCCCAAATTGTGATGAATTGCTCTTATTTGCGTCGAATTGCTCTTAATTGTTAAAAACATTTTGTGTCTTACCTGGACAATGCAATTTCAGCCTTCTGCTTGGCGATATCTGCAGCTTTCTCAGCAGCTTCCAAAGCACGATCCACCTTTTCCCGGATTTTGCTGGTACGGAGCGGTATCAGGTTTTTCCGCTTGCCACTCACCAGAACATTCTGCTTGTATTTTCCCTCTTCCTTGGTTCCATCTGGAAAGGTGGTGCAGCCATAGCCGTGCCGTTTATTCCCAAACCACTCGCCTTCATAGTGAAGTCCATCTGAGCGATGACTTACACCCCACCCTGTTCGCATGTCATTTCTCCATTCGCCAGCATATGTTTCGGTGACAGTGGCATCCACGCTGCCCCCTGCCTCCGCCTCACCTAAGCTGACGTTGGAGTTGATGTCTGAGGCGGCTGAGCTGACGGTGCTCATACCTGCCTCGCTGCAGAAGGAACTCTGCTTGCTTAACTGGCTGGCCAAAGAGCTCTTGGACTCAGACCTCCGCAATTTTAAACCGCTCAGTATGGACTGTCGGAAGCGGCCTTTCCTCTTCCTGTGCCTGTCTGCTTCACTGTGAGCACATAATACAAAGCCACTGCGGCCAACTGGACTGCCAGATACCCCGCTGACACCAGAGCCATCTTCTGGGGTGGGGGCCCCTTCACTGTGATCAGATCGTAGGGAGTTTATGGAGGTGCACATAGGGGAGAAGATGATGGCTGCCATGCCATAAGGCACACTCTGTCGCACTCCATAGCCATGACGCATACCACTCAACCACTGGCCCTGGTATGTGCCTGCAAGAGGAACAAAGATAGAACAAAGTTTGTATTACTAATAAATAAAATAGACAAAAAATGTGTCACTAGTTTCCAAAATCTTCCTTGAATTGATAAGAAGCTAATATGAGGTCACTTTTTTAAGGTAATGTGATTTAACGTAATTATTTTGTTACATTAATTATATATTTACTCACACATAC
>CAIGQW010053650.1:0-10781 GCA_903798125.1 Danio choprae | reverse complement strand
GTTCATTCCGCTGTGGCGACCCCAGATTAATAAAGGGACTAAGCCGAAATGAAAATGAATGAATGAATATATATGCAATAGATTTGCATAATGGGGATTAATTAGTAATATATCTTGGAGATAAACATTACACAGCTTCTACAATCATGGGTAAAAGGGATATGAGTGTTATATTATTAAATGCCAAAAGTGATGGAATTACAAAATAAGACACCTTGATTTTGATTAACTGATCATTATGAATGAGCATTTTAAGTTAATTGTAGCCCATGTTTTGCTTGATGTATTTGGTCATAAACACAAAATACTAAAGTCTTTTATATTAATAAGCCTTACAGGTGACACCTGTTTATGTATCATAAATAAACAACAAGGAGAGTATAAGTAAATATTACTTTCATGTTGTTTATTACCCACCAATTCTAAATGAAAAATTGTCTTTACAACTATAAAGTAAGTTTACTTAATAATAATAGTATGTTTTACTTATTTCTATTTTATGTTTAACAATAATAATAATAATAATAATAATAATAATAATAATAATAATAATAATAAGTCTTCGCTGTTAGCCGAAGCTACATTTCAATTAAAATCAACGAACTAATTGAATGGGCAGTTAAAGTGCAGCATATCTTGTTTTATAAACACTGAAATTTCTCCAGTATTACATAAACTAATTTGCAATGTTCGAGAAAAGACGAGATTACGTTTTCGAGTGTGAAGATGTACCTATGTTGTTAAATCGGACTGAAATGTATGCTGCGTATCAAGTAAGTATCTGTCCAGGGTGCTGAAATGTTGCACACGAGTTGTGGCGCTAATGTTGGGTGTTTCGCAAAAAGATATCACAGCCCTGATTAGTTAACCAGCGAAATTGCTAAAGGCAGAACACACATCGATCGCGGACTCAGCTTTGGATGCAAGTATAAACCGATTTTTCACATAAAGAGGACGTCTGTTGCGGGATGCAAACATAAAGCGTTTACTTCTGTTCCCAAATCCGTTCGCATGTTTAAGGACACTATTCACGACCAAATCACAGTTTCACTATTTTCCGCATTAATCTCCGTCAGGAAGCGGATTACACAAGAATGTGAACCAGCCAATCAGCGAGAGCAGCGACGAGTCTCTAGTGACACAATGACCCGCTGCCTGTAGGTTTCCATGGCAATTCACAGTACAGAGGCGCCTGTGCTTCGGATGCGCGTGATAAATTAGTTCCTAGGATGAAACTCTATCCGTTTTATTATTTTCTGATAAACGCATTGTCTGTAAGTGTAGAATAACTGTTAGACCACATCATTATATATTTGTAATGATATCTATTTTTTAACAAATACAAAAAAGTGATGTTTTCAGAAATAATCTTCATCTTGCAAATATCAGTGGTCTTCCACTAGTTCAGCTTCAGGCATATCTGACTAATTTAACAACTAAATGACAGATGAATGTGTGCCAAATTACTGTATGGATTGGAAGCACATTTGACTGACCAACATCCCAAATATATGGGGGGCATTTTAAAAGTGGATGAGCCTTGTTTGGCTATCCAAAGTATAGTTATAGGGTTAGTTTACACTCCATAAGATTCTTGGGTATATGGGCAAACTCAACCATTTGGTTAAAATTTGTTCATTTCTCTTAAATGGAAATAACTAAACATAAGCAGTATGAGAAAGTGCTCATTTTAGAAGAAAATTCCATATGCTACTTAGAGGCTTTTACATCTGAACGCTTGATTTTTAACCCAAACACTATATGGTTTATCCATATTTTACCCAAATTTGAGTTAAAACATCCCAAGTATTTTTTTAGAGTGTAGTAAAAAGTATTGCTGCATTCCTGCTTTCCGTGACATTATCTAAACATGGCAGAAACTGGTATTAAGGATTGGATTCTCACCTCCATCTGAATAGGTTTCAGTGCCATATCCATCCTGTAAGCCGTTGCTCCAGGTGCCTTCATAACGGGAGCCGCTACTAGTGCTCTCCAACTTCCCGTACCTGCCTTTGAACCCCTGCGTCCATTCCCCCTTGTACTCCCACCTCCCTTTGCTCTCCACACCAATGCCATGCCTCTTGCCCTGCGCCCAGGTTCCTTTATAACTGTTCCCGCTGGGCCACGTGTAAACTCCGAGAACTTCGAATCCATGGCTCCAGGCCCCAGCATATTCGCCCTGGCCCTGGGGCCCTGTGCAGACCCCTCGGCCATGAGCCTTGCCCTGTTCCCACCCTCCACAGTACGACCCCCCATCATCAAAGTCAAACCTGCCTCCAGTGGACATGCATGAAACAGGTTTTGGCAAATCTTCAGAATGTCAAGTGGAAAAAATGCAATTGGCAAGCAAAAAAAGGAAAGAAAAAGACCAGAAAAAGAGGAAGACTGGGATAAACAAGGCAGGAAGTGTTACAGCAAAAAAAATCCTCCTTTTCCTTCAAGTAGAACGCATAGAGAGGGGAAAAAACAGTGCTTTTTAGGTATAGGTGTTTTAAAGGGACTAGAAAGACTTTACCAGGCTACCATCCTGGTGTTATAGCTCCTGCCGGTTTGTGCACAGGCTTTGGTAATGGATGTCTTTATTGTGCATGCTACTTCCAACAGGCATGCAGATGGTGAGCTTCTCCCTTCCTCTCTGTACAGTCCCAACAGGCTGAGGCACACAGCCGTGCTCCGCGTTCCCTGCGTGGAGATCAGCAGGCAAACAAGGCCTAGTTTTTTTCCACAGCCGAAGAGATCCACACAGCAGCAGCATTGATACACTCAATCAGACATTACACGGCCCCCCAAATGTACCGCTCCGGCTCACAAAAATGCAGAGATACAGGAGGGCATCCGTCGCCTCGAAGCATGGAGGACGTCAAGGCCTCCCTCTAGATCATCTTTTCCAAACCGAAACGACTGTATTTCCCTTGCTTCTGTGTTAAAAAAGATGAATCTGGCACAGCATTTTTTCCTAATGCTGCTCCCTCTCGCTCTCTTTTCCCTTCTGCGCTCCTGCTGTGATGTAGAGGTGAAGCTTCTTTCCTGGAAGACTGGTTGAAAGCCTCACAAAAATAAATGGGTTTAGTCCTGCTCTTTGGTGCTCTCCTCCTTCACGTTTATGTGCATATTTAAAGGTGTGTATCCATGATAGTCTGAGCCATATGATGCTGAGTGTCTCTAGAATTTGCTCATTACAGGACTGTTCCACCCCAACCCTTTCCCCTCCCCCACTCATGCTCTCCTTGTTCTTCTTAAAGGGATAGAGGCGAAGAAAGTCATATGCATACAATGGCTTCCCTAATCATCACCATTCTTTATAACCCTTTCCTTTATGACCGTCTGTAACAATAGCCTCATAACAGGATAATGTTTGTTGTTCAGTTTTTCCACCAAGCATTAGATTAGAAATGGAATTATAGCATAGAATCGCACCAGTAAAACATGTATATGCATATATATTTTTTTATATCTTGAGTTGAAGTGAACACAAAGTATTTTGTGTCATTTAATATAGTTTAAAGCCCATTCATAATACCATAAGTTAATAATTTGATACGGATATTAAAGCATACTGATATTAAAGCATCATATTGGGACACGCTCGCATTTTTAGAACGTGTAAGAGTAAAATTCATTATATAAAAATGAAAATATATATCTTTATTATATAAAAATATATATATTTTTGCATCACATTTAAATGTTCATGTTAGAAACAAATGTTGATAGGTTTATTAATAAAAAACAAAACTAATCATTTTACAACCTCCTCTGAGTTGAGTTTTACCATTTTTTATCCATTCAGCCGATCTCCGAGTCTGTTGGGAGTACTTTTAGGTTAGCTTAGCTTAGCATAAACCATTGAATCGGATTAGACCATTAGCATATTGCTTAAAAATTTTAAAAAGTTTTGATAATTTTCATATTTATAGCTTGACTGTTCTATAGTTACAGCATGTATTAAGACTGATGAAAAATGTAAAAAGGTATAATGCGATAAAAAGGTATAATCTGATTCAATGATTTATATATATTAAGACCTAGAGATCAGCTGAATGGATTCAACAATAATAAAACTCAACTATTTAACTTTGAGGAGAGTTGTAAAATTAGCTTATTGTGAAAAACTAAAAAAGTGGACTGTTCCTTTAAATATTACATAATATACATATGCCTAACTGCACTAAAAATCAGATACTGAGCTAAGATCAATATTCATTAAACAGCGTCTAAAATGTCATTTTAGGTCCTGTCATTCTTCACTGGGAGTGCATGATGAGCACTGTTTGCGTGAGAATAGAAATATCTGATTATTTAACATTGATTTTTCAATCAATATATTTTTGCCTCAAATTTCTCTCTATACTATGATTGGGAGAGCTTTCACATGGACGAGCCTTGTTTGCATCAAACAACCAATAATTGAAACCGCAATATGACTGACAGTGTTTGAAAATATCTGGCATGAACACAAATGGACGCAGAGGGCTTGGCAGTAATCTTCTTTTAGTCATTAGAAATTGAACATATCATTACGAAGCTTGGACAGATGTTACATTTACATTACATTATGTACATTTGTTGTTTAGTAGTTTTTGTTGTTTTAAATGTGCTATTGACTGTTTTGGGGGGGGGGAGGGGGGGGGGGGGATGAAAATGGCTCCATAATACATACATATATGCAAAATGGTCATTAAATGGTGCATGAAAGGTTGATAAATTTTGATTATAATAATAATAATAATAATAATAATAATAATAATAATAATAATAATAATAATGATAAAAAAACTAAAAGATTAAAAAAAATCTAAATTAGCTAGGTTTATAAGCATTGGCGTTCAACTAAAAATGACAATCCTGTAATTGTTTACATCCTCATGTTTTTCCAATGTCTTGAACATTGGAAACCTTGAACACCTATTTTGAAGAATATCAGGCATTTCTCAGAGTATATGTTTCACGGAGGAAAAGCAGTCATATATGTTTAGATAGAAAAGAGTGTATATAAAAGAATTGTCATTTTCAGGTGAGCTATCCCTTTAACAGAATGACAGCGATTATCTGCAGTTGCTCCATCTGGTGTTGAAAAAGGGGATCTGCAGGCTCCCGTTTGCAATGTTGCATTCAACTAGTGCATGGTTTTTATATACGGTATATAAGCAGAGAAAATAAAACCTCAGTTACAAACCCTATTGGATACAATGGTGATGTAATAATGAAACTCTCCAGTGGAACAGTGTTCTCTGCGCTCAGTAAATTGATACTACACATTAGTGGCCCCTATGGGGGTTGGGCAAAATAATCAAATATTTATCACAATTTCTCCAATAATGATACACACCACAGACTTGGATACTACTGAAAAAAGTAACAAAGGGTGCAATTTTTTTTTTGAACAATTGTGTACGTTGCAATAAAAGAGGAGGGGAATTAAATATACCTATGTGTACAATCAAATAATCATGAACTAATAATCTTAATGAATCTACAGTAACTGGCATGAAGCATTTTTTGTCACATCTGGTATTGAACTCATTTTGCTAGGTTTTTTTATGTGTTTAAAAAACTGCAAGTTAGCTTATATTTACAGTCATGGGAAAATAGGCTATAGGAATAAGTTTCTTTGGATTTAAAATGTATATTTATGATTGTTACAACCGGCTCAAAATTGTAACATTAGAGAGACAATACGGACCAGGTAAATTGAAAAGAGAAATGATTTATTAACAAAAAGGCATAACTAACAAAAATATTTAAAGCAATCAAAGTCAGTATAAATGGAAGTCAGTAGTGAAAAGCATGTGCATGCTGGTGGACTGAGCTCATGATCCAAAACAAACTAAAATAAATCAAAAAAGCCAAGCAGGGAGGTCCGTCTAACCGAGCTCTCCCTTCATGTCAAATATTGGACTCAGGTGAGATGACCCACCCACAAATCAGCAACAATACAGGCTCTGCAAATCACAAAAATAACCACAACAAACAGGTCCCACACGGGACCTAACATCTCCCCCCTAAAAAGAAAAAAATATATTATTAACCCCATAAACAATACCAACAATTTTCCCCTTCCATTTCAACCAATCTCTTTTTTCTTTTTCCTTAAGCTTAAAACACTAGTACTGCTAACAAAACTCTTTGGGATGAAAAAAAAAGAACCACAACAAACAGGTCCCACACGGGACCTAACAATGACATTGAGTAAAACAGTAAAAAACACTACACAATAAAAAATATCTGTTAATTAACAGTTCCAGTATATTCTGATTCAGAAGTAGTTTCTGTTTATTTAGTGTTATGAATTGCATTATGGGAGCTTGATCTCAGATCTGTCGACTTTTGATGTTGAAAATTCAACTCTACAATTGAATAAAGTGACTTTTATTGACATTATAGTAGTTTGAAGAGGTTTTTGTAACGTAATTTACAGCAACAACCCAAACAATATATCACTTTAAACTATTAAAATTGTCAATAAAAGTAACGTTTTTTTACTTTCCAGGTAAAAGATGTAGGAAGAAAGATCAAGGGGCCATAATGCAATTCAAAACCATAAATAAATGGGAAAAAATTAAAACATGAATCACAAAATAAGGAAAACTGCTCATTTACAAATATTTTTTACAGTGTATGAACTGCTGATGACATTTCTTTACAATCCAGTGCTCAGCATATATAAGTACACCCCTCACAAATCTCTTTTAAATTCATATTTTTAATAGGAAGCTATACATTATTATATGTGTGCATATACATTAGATTAGTCAGTACCGAAGCCAAATCTGGAGCTAATCTAACAAAATAACTTATGATAACGGCTAGAGATAATGACTTATAAAAACTAGTACAGCCAAATTTATGTCATAGAAAAATATTAAATACAAATTTAAAAAGAGGAAAAATCTAAATTTAGTTGAAATTTTGTAGGTTTTAATTGTTTTTGCAATATTTTGCTTGAATGTAATAGTATTATCTTTCAATTTCTAAATATGTTTGGTGACTAAAATATTATTTTAATAAATATATCTGTCTAAAACTATTTATTTTCAAAATGGGGTGTACTCAATTATGCTGAGCACTGTATATATATATATGTATATATATATATATATATATATATATATATATATATATACACACACACATACACACAACAGTTCTGTCTGATTCTCGAATCTGATTGGTAGATAGCCGTGCGATATTCTGCAATATCAGAACTCCTACAGCCTCCTCACCCTTCTGTATTACTCCACCCACATAGCAGATGTGTAAACTCACTACAGTTTGACAAATATTGCAGCTGTTGGACAACATCATGTATTTTTTTGTAGTTGTTTAGATTGCATCTATGCAGTTAATTTATAAGGATAATTATATGCCTTTTTAAAATATTTATAATTTCTGAGATACAGCGTGTCGGCATCCATCAGTCTGTCATTGAGCAGAGCAAAGACGGTTGACGTCCATCCACAAGATGGTGACAGAGACGGCATAATAAGGCCTTAAAGGAGAAAAGATTGGCGTATTTTTAAACTACAGCTGATCAAAACATTATAAAATTGGTGAGTGACATACTAAGTCAGTCTCTCTCTTTTTTATGTTGTAGTGCTGTATTTATACCATAGTAATTGTAGTGTTTTGAGTGTGAGATGGGACTCACATATCAGGAATGTATGCATTTTGTGTTGGCCACTCTTTGTATAACCCTGAGTTACTTTTTGGTTGGCCATCTGTTTGTTTCTATCAGGAGTCTCCTGTTTTCGTTACTGCAGACTAGTTCAGTAAAAAGAAATAAAGAAGAAATGCCGGCATGTGTTTAGCATTTTTCCCTATCGCAAACACAACAGTAATCTGGTATTGATTGCGTTGCTTTAGCTTTTTCGGGGTTAATTATTGTGATCTCCCCATTGAAAAAGAGAAATACTGGGAAATGTCTCTAGACTGATAGTATTTCATGCCGTTCAGCCTTATAATCTTAAAATGTGAGCAAAATAACCTGTTTTGTCATCACTTTAGATATTACTCTAGACTGACGTCAGCTGCAGATGTGAAGGAATGGCGAAAGAAAGTAGTTCCTCATACAAAAGGGTTTTTGAGACTCTCCGTGTTTGATTTTCTTTTTTATATACATGATTATGCAGTCAAACTGTTGTATAAATGCAATATCACACTCGTAGCAGTGCGATATGGCTGTATATCGTCACTGGTGGAACACTAAGGCACTCGGCCAGCGCACAACGCACGCCTCCCACCAATGCCAATATACAGCCATATCGCACTGCCAGTTAGTCAAAATAAATAAAATATGCCATGGGTTTAGATGTTTATATTCATTTTTAGACAACTAACTGGAACTATCTGGTGGAATAACCCTGATTTCAATCACAACAAATGAAAAAATTACTTTCTGATAAGAAGTCTAATAGTTTCTCTAAGAAAGTCTTTTCAGTTCTCCAGACGACACAAAAATATAGACAAAATATATATAAAATATATAACAAATGAAATCAAATTCATTCTCTGACGTTAGCTGACATTATCAGATAAAATGAAATTTCGAAGCTTGGTCTACAAAAGCCATTTGACAGGGAAGAAAGGACATCCAGCAGTATTTACATGTATTCAAACAGCACTACAGAGACAAGAGAGCTGGTTACAAATTCTTCCTATGCTAATCCCTGTTGCTTAGCAAAACAGCCCATTCAAAAGCACCATCAATTAGGAGTTTTACGTAACAACACTGACCCAGCGATTTTGAATGTGATCAAAAGTGCAAATCTTTATGGCTGACCAATTCTTTTAGTCGAGCAAAAGAAAAAGAGATTCCATTTGTGTCATTCTGAACACACACATCAACAATCATTTATTCAGTAAATGTAAATTACACCTGCATCTGTCTAGGGTGGATATAAAAAATCTATAATGTAAATTATTAGATGAAGATGAAAACTAGGTCTAAATTCATAGTATTTGAAAATCAGTAAGAAAGAAGTAACTGAACGGCTTATGGATGAATTCTGTAATAGCCATTTGATGGACACTATACTATTCCATATCTGAATAATGGTGGAAAGTGGCATCATCATCCACAGGTTGGGTGCAGTACATCAAAATTCCATTCATACCAAATAATCCTCGCTGCAGCCTGTAGCGCAGGGATTTCATGCATGCACTACTTCATGCACATTGAAGTGTGCATGCGCAGCGTGACATACTGCATGAGTTTAAACCATGCATGCGCACAAGATGGCCATTACTTTAATCTGTGAACCCGGAGCTGAAGGTGGCTGTAACACTCAATGCAGGACATAACAAAACGGGAACACGGTATTAACAAAAGGACGGATTTATTTACACAACACTTACAGAGTACAAGTACGGGGATGGAACAGAAAAACTCAGACAGGACATTGACGTAGAACAATACAATACCGGACAACGAAGGACACAGATGAAAGGGTATAAATAGATGGGGGATGATTAACTAAGGAGACACGGGATAAACACAGGTGAAATGAATAAACACAGATGATGGCGGGAAAAGACAGGACAAAAGGATCACATGACGAAAACAATAGCACATGACACGACAGAACACTGACAGTGGCGGTAATGCCAACCATCATAAATATAAGAAAACGAAGAAGATGATGTCCGTCAGGGATGGGCAGTATTTATGATACATGTATTTCAAATACACAATAGTATTTTGTCATTTGTATTTGATAGGGTTTATGAAAATGGTTTAATATTTTGTATCAAAATACTTTAGTGTCTTGTATTTTTAAAATACTGTAAAATACTTTGTAAGAAGTCTACATGATGACATCATAAAAATGCAGCCTCTGATTGATCCTTTGTCAGTTATTTGTCTAAGCTTGAGATCAGAACAGAAAATTGATTACGAAGGTGGTCAATGCTTGGAGTATGGATGGAATTATGCAAAACACATAATAAAAAATAACAACAGACAAATGGCAGCAAAAGTCAACAATCATTGAAAATAGTATACTGCACAATGCTAAGACCAGTAATATATAATGCCAGGATAGTGTGCAATTCAGCATCAGCATCTTTGCTTAAGACATAAGATGGAATAAAATATTAGTCCTTAAGAACTAGATGAAGAGTTTTCAGAACGTTCTCAGTCTCAATGCTACAAGTGGAAATGCAGAGGAAGTTTAGAAATATAAACCACCTGCATATTTGCACTCACTACATACTTTATTTTTAAAATATATTTATTATCTGTTTTTTTGTCCTGTCTCTGTCATTCTGTTGCACTGTAGAAGCTTCTGTCACGAAAGCAAATTCCTTGTATGTGTGAACATACCTGGCAATAAAGCTCTTTCTCATTCTGATTCTAAAGATGGTGTACTGGTGCTCACTAAGGGGGTAAACTGAGACTCTTCCAGTTAAAAAAGAACTGGAAAAATATTGGGAGAATGAGTAAACTGCACAAATAATAGTAGTTTTGGATGGATTGCTGATGTAGATGCCAAGACAATAAGACAAACAACATAAACATAAGCCCTACAGTGGCGATTCAATACTTCATAGGCTGTTTCAGATGCAGATCAGGCATGCGGGCCACTGAAGGAGTGTCTGATGCCCGCAAGCTGTCTGTGGGAGGGTCAGTAGGGCGGGGGAAGAGCCCCAGAGACCCCCAGGGGCCTTCAGCCAGGCATGCGGGCCTCTGAAGAAGTGTCTGATGCCCGCAAGCTGTCTGTGGGAGGGTCGGTAGGACGGGGGAAGAGCCCCAGAGACACCCTGGGGCCTTCAGCCAGGCATGC
>CAIGQW010053631.1:26885553-26933889 GCA_903798125.1 Danio choprae | reverse complement strand
GCCTGAGGTATCAAGACATTTGTGCTGCCCATTACATTACAAACCACGGGAGAGGGCATATTCTTCAGCAGGATAGCGCTCCTTCTCATACTTCAGCCTCCACATCAAAGTTCCTGAAAGCAAAGAAGGTCAACTTGCTCCAGGATTGGCCAGCCCAGTCACCATACATGAACATTATTGAGCATGTCTGGGGTAAGATGAAGGAGGAGGCATTGAAGATGAATGCAAAGAATCTTGATGAGCTCTGGCAGTCCTACAAGAACTGCTTTCAGGAACTTTGCCATTCCAGATGACTTTATTAATAAGTTATTTGAGTCATTGCAGAGATGTATGGATGCAGTCCTCCAAGCTTATGGGAGTCATACACAATATTAACTATTTTTCCACTGCACCATGACTTTATATTCTATATTGTACATTATTTCTGTTTAAGTGACAAGACTTTTGTCTAAGCAAAGTCAGACCTTACTGTCCTAATTAAATAATTCAAAATCAAGACATGATCATATTTATCTTGGTAAAACAAGCCTAATCTAGAGGCATTTGCCTTTTAAATAAGTCACCTCTGATATCAAATGATCAACTAGAAGTCAAGTTATTATTTCCTGTTCCTAAAACTTGGATAGGCGACAAGACTTTTGACAGGTAGTGTACTGTCATCATGGCAAAGATAAAAGAAATTATTTATTAGAAATGAGTTATTAAAACTATTATGTTTAGAAATGTGTTGGAAAAAAAAAATCTTCTTTCCGTTAAACAGAAATTGGGGGGGAAAAATATACAGGGGGGCTAATAATTCAGGAGGACTAATAATTCAGACTTCAACTGTATATTTAAACATTTATTTTTCATATATTATCATCATGTCAGTGAAGTTTTGTGCTATACATAGGAATTAAATTCAAGTTGCATTGTATAATATACTCCTGCTGTTTTTGCTCTGTTTAAGAGATTGTTCATAAGTAGGCAGTGTCCACTCGGAAACAGTTGCATTGGCCATAAATGGTAGTTGCGTAAGTCGAGATGCGATTGGCTTAAGTGCAACCCTTTACTGTGTCAATGTCAAGTTCTTCACAAGTTTTGCAGCATCTTGCACCATCAGTGTGCACATGAGCTGCTGTAATGTTAGAGCGAAGGGAAGAAGACTATTTGTTGCTTTTTAAAAAAGTTTGACTAGATTTTAGTTTTATTGCATCTGATTGGACGGGAAATACAAATAATAATAATAATAATAAAGCATTTAATTAATATAAAAAGATGTGTAAAGATCATATAATCTATTAAAACCATTATCATTTCATGCAAACTGTGTTATAAGTTAAGCAATTTCCTGTGCCACGACTCATCGTGATCTGTGAAAAACAGAAATGTGTCGAATATACATTTTGCGATCAATTATTGCGATCGTGTAGCTTTATATATTTCTAAATGGGAATTGTATAGAGCTAACAAGTTCCATTGAATATTTGTCACATCATGGAGTCATTGACATATATTTGTGAAATACTGTGCATATAAATGTATACAAACGCACAAAAATATCCTGTGTACAAAATATCTGTTTCTTTATGATAATGTATAGCATTTAACCTAACCTAAATAGATCTATTTTACAGTATCATAATATAAAATTATTCAAACTTGTATTGCCTCACACCGTTTTTTATTGTCTCTCCACATGCATCTAGTTTTTCTGCAGTCTATACAGGGCTTTGAGAAAGATCTCAAGGCTTCTGTTTAAGAATGTACGTAGGCATTCATGCTAACTCTTTCTGGGTGTGTTTTTGTCATGTGTTTTTTTTTATATATGAATATGTGTGCACTTCATACTGAAGGTTTATTTGCAGATTAGTGCATCTTTTTGTGATATGTGTGATTCAGATATTGAAATGCTCAAGTGTTTGGCATGGGGCATGGCTCTTGTGTATGTGTGCAACAGTGATGCATGATGAAACGATGCATTTCTACACCTTTTCAAGTTCTCTGTAAGTCATTCAACGATTTCCTGTTTTTGTGACAGGAAGTGGTTGAACACACAGAAGTCGGAACTAAAGCATCTGCCTGCATCTCTGAGCCTAAAAGGGACTCAACACACAGAGGGGACAGACTGCATAAAGGTAGGTTAACCAGAAATGCACCTACTGCTGGTTATAAATGCAAATAATGAAATGAGAAATGCGTGTCATGTAGATTGCATACCTTGGATTTAGATGTTTACTTTGTATTATTCTGAAAAAGTGCAAGAAACATATGTTGAGGGTTTTCATTTCCTGGTTTAGCTGATAACAAAGTGCATTATGCTCACAGTAAGGAGTAAAACGGATAGATCAACTAAAATGAAGAATCTATCTTCATTTACTCACCCTTGACTTGCTCAAAAACAATTTGAGTTTCTTTCTTTTATTGAACACAAAAGATATATTTTGAAAAATGATGGTAGTTGGCACCCATTGACTTTCATAGTAATTTCTTTTCCTACTATGGAAGTTGACAGGCCCCAGTAACCAGCATTCTTCAAAATATCTTCTTTTGCGTTAAACAGGGCGGTTCATTCCGCTGTGGTGACCCCAGATTAATAAAGGGACTAAGCCGAAATGAAAATGAATGTACGAATGAATTGCGTTAAACAGAAAAAAAAAACCTCAAAGGTTTTAAAACCACACAAGCGAAAATAAATGATTTCTTTGGTGATCTATCTATTTAATAAAAGAAAAGCAGCACTCGGTTTCCTTTTTTCAAACTAATTTTGTAATTGTATTGTTTCTGAATAAAACTCGAGCAATTATTGAAGGAAACATTGTGTGTAAGGCAGCATGTGAGTTAGTTCTCAATTTTCACTTCTCTGTTCAGAATTTCACGAAAGGGAAATGCATGTAAACTCTATTGTGTTACAGATCCGGAGTGTTCATCTCAAGTGTGTAGTCCGAGTAAGCGGGTGGGTCTGAGACGTCAGGCTCATTTGGAGGTCAGTACCGATCAACCACTTGACCCCTGGGTAAAGCTGACAGACAGTCCAGAGAATCAGTCATACTGCTCCAAAACCATGAGTGACCATAATGGAGATAGTGAAGTCAATGGCACAGCCTCTGAAACCACAGAGTCCAAATCTGAGCAAGCTACCGGTGTTAAAAAAGGACCACCGGTGGCTCCAAAGTCTGCAAGAGTACGTCAAAGTATGAAGAGCATTAAGTCTGGGAAACCGATAACAGAGACTTTGAGGAATCAACAGGATAACAGGAGCAACCAAACTGGCAGGACCTTTGGGATTAGTTCGAGAGCTGCTTCATCGGGAGGCAATTTGTCAATCAGGCAGAAGATCAGCTCGTTTGAGACTTTTTCTAGTCCTGATGGATCCGAAAGGCCAAGCAGGCGAATGGCTCCAACTGCATCTCTTCCACCAACAGAGAAGAAAACTAAAACCTCGTCTGCAGACTACAGCAATGCAGAGAGAACCAGAGTTAACACAAGTAACTTGTGCAATAATGATTATTGCCAGTCTACACCAACAATTTTGGCCACCACCCAGCCTTCAGAAGAGCAACCAGCTTCCCTCGTTTCAGAGCCCCATCCTGAGAAGGAGGAAAAACAGTCAACTTCTCACGATTCAGAGACCTGTAAATCAATCCCTGTTGAGGAACCTACTGCTGAATCTACTGAAGAGCTTACACCTGCTGTAGAGACTGAGCAAGAACCGGTTTCTTCTGCAAAATCTTCTGCCTTGACAGAGCAAGAACCGGTTTCTTCTGCAAAGTCTTCTGTGGAGACTGAGCAAGAGCTGGATTCTTCTACAAAGTCTTCTGCCGAGACAGAGCAAGAACCGGTTTCTTCTGTAAAGTCTTCTGCAGAGACAGAGCAAGAACCGGTTTCTTCTGAAATGGATTTGCCCGCTGTAACACACGTCCCAAGAAGATCAAGCAGCTCAAAAGAGGCCCCTGGAGAAAAAACAGAAGACACTGGGACTCATGCGTTGAGCTTGAGGACCAGGAGTTTACCCCTTAGTCCTTCTTCAGATGCCCCCATCTCAAGTGGCTTGGAAGGGGAGAGCCTGGGGATCATCTTGTCCTTCAGCAACCAAGTGTCCAGTGCACTCATGCGATCCATGCAGTCCTTGCCACAGTCCCCTTGTATTCGGTTAGGGAACCCTTGGAGTGCCCCACCAGGATCCCCTCTTCATAACCCAATTGAGGAAGACTCTGCTGCTGAAAACCCCCAAGCTTCGGCAGCTCTAGAAAACAACGAGAAGGGTTTCTCTGTCAGGTATGCATCTTATCTTAAGTAGATTATTTCAGAAAATGATGCACTTGGAAAATGAAAGCGTTTGGGGTATAATTGCGTAGTTTTGGCTGATGGTACAGGATAAGATCACTTACAGGGACTTGAGCCAACGATGTAGGCTTCTTTCATGTTGAGTACTGGCTGTACGATAAAGGAATTGCAGTTTTGAATCATTTGGGAGTCTGTTTTAAATGAAACGAGAGGAAATGCTGCTTGCTTGAGTTAGTCACAAACAGCAGACCCTTTCATGCTAATGTTTTGTAAATTCTAGTTCCTATCACTTTAAGAAAAAACAACACTTTCCCGTCATGCATGTTTGGCTTGAAGTCTGTAGATGAATGTGGTTAGCAGAATGGTTGCAACGTGCAAGTGAGGGATAAAATTAACGTGCAATTTAAAGCACCCAGAGGGTGACCACTGCCTGCATATTTAGCTTTAACAGCATTTTAATGCACTCAATCTAACTAATCTATTACTGCATCTAAAACCAGATACTCCCTAGCTATATAGACCATTGTGGGAATTATACACTGACTATGGGGGGGAGCCTTTTTCCAGTAGTTTGTAGCATACATATGCGTTGAACCAGATATATTTAAATATACATGTTTTATGTTTCAATATACACTTATTGATGTTTTCAGCGTTTTAGGGATAATGATAGGATTTTGACCTACAGTAGTCTCTGATTCGAATGTATGACATCCAGCTTGTTGTCATTATCACAGATAGTGTATACATACACTATCTGTGATAATGACAACAAGCTGGATGTGGATAGTGTCCCTCCAGAACTGGAGTTGGCTACCTCTATCTTAAGTTGACTTTAAAACACTGCCAATACTCTTTTTACTTACAAACTTGCTTACAATTGAGTCTGAAGGCCTTGATAGGTTTAAGACAGTAATCACCACACTTGGTCCTGGAGGGCCAAAATCCAGCTTCATCGCTAATCAAACACACCTGAACAAGCTAAAGGTCTTACTTGATATACTTGAAACTTCCAGGCAGGTGTGTTGAGGCAAGTTGGAGCTAAACTGGCAAGCTGCAGGACACCGGCCAATTATGGTGACCCCTGATTTAGGATGTGAGCTGTGATCTTATGGCAGGGCTGGCCAAACTTGGATCTGGAGGGCCAGTGTCCTGCAAAGTTTAGTTCCAACCCCAATTAGACACACCTGGGCTAGCTAATCAAGCTCTTACTAGGCTTTCTAGAAACATCCGTGCAGGTGTGTTGAGGCAAGTTGGAGTTCAAATCTGCATGACACCGGCCCTCTAAGACAAAGTTTGGGCACCCGTCTTACAGGAACTGGGATTTCCACCCTTGCTCCAAATCAAGGGTGACCATCCCTGCTCCTGGTCCAACATATAATTTCAAGTAATCCTGATTGTCTTAATTCATTGGTTGTTTTGGTTAGCTAAACTCAACAGGATATTAGTCCTCCGGGAGCAGCAGGGTTGACTACCTCAATATCAGGCACGTTAAAACAAGTTTATTCATATCTGGTCCACAGCTTGGCTGAACTGAGAGAGCGTACCATTGAGAGAGGGGAAGATTGCAAGAAGGAGGAATGGAAACCCGAACAAGCCCTCACTTCAGCCTCAGCCGTCTGTGCCCAATCCATGCTCTCGGTCCTTCCGCAACCGGAGATCCAGCGGATGATTCAGGAAGTGAAGGATCTGGATGAAGACACGCTAAGGGTGGGTTCAGCTCTGGTTTGATAATCATAAGACTGAAACAACAAAGGTAAATGCTGTCGGCTATTGTCTGCCACTGATTACTTTCACTTCCTGCTCTGCAAACTTGAATATGTGTGAGAGGTGTGACAGAGGAACAATCAGTTCTCTATGAAGAAACAGTTTAAGGGTTTTTGAAGGTTGGTGAAGCTTCCTGACCATGGAAGTGTTGCAAAGGGTGCCGTTTGCTGCCGTTTTGCAGATGTTTCTAGAAGGGATACAGCTCCAGACGGTAGTTAACGAGAATTATTTATATTATTTATTAAATTATTCAATACGTAATGAGAAAAAAACAGTAATTGTTGTACAGCATCATAAAATTATGTATACGAAGCTGTATCTCTATAAACTTTACCCTGTTTTGTATTTATGACTGTTTTGCTGATTGATATAAACAAAGAAAACTGTCTATATTCCTTAAGGTTAATGAGATACTGTTTCACATGCCCATGCACAATGTTCTTTTGTGCTGTGAAAGGGAAATGTGGAAAAAGAGAAGTGCTTTTTTGTCTTCTTCAGACATTTCATAAGAGCATGCCAGTTTTTATTGGCTATATAAAGAAATTCACAATACTAATGCAGCTAATCACTCATCTTTAGTATAGTTAACAGAGCTGGATTGTTGATCCAATCCCTTGAATCAAAGAAGCTTCTCTGTAGTTGATTATAAATGGTCCTGTGGTCTGACAGATTATCTGCTATTTCCACTGGGATTTTGAAGTGTGCATTTGATGAACACTTTACTATCCCATAAGGCCATTTGAGAAGATTTGTGAATAATAAATATCAGCGATGAGGCTGACATCATAGGTTACACGGCAATTCCATTATTGCAAATGCAGTATATCTGAACTGTATTCATACAGCAAGCTTGCGCACATACATAACATGACATAACACTTGATGAAGCGCAGTCAGCATCAATATTCTTATTCAATTATTCAATAGTATTCGATATTAACACTGTACAAAATTGTGATCAAAATGTCATATGTTTTATTTTTTGTTACTTTATCGTATTTCATTAGGATAATCAGATTGCCACTTTATTTTCTGGTTTATAGAGATTTTGATGTTTTAAAGGTGCTGTACGTACGTTTTTGACTCTTCTAACGCACACGAATACCATAATATGTTTGCAGATATGAAACATGCCAAGTGAACATACTTGTGTATCTGAAAAACACAATGCTAGTCAGTTATCAGTGCATTTTTCAAATGTCTTTAAGGAATGTCTGTCTTTGTTTTGGTCTGTGTAACCCCGCCTACTTCAAGTTTACCCAATTAGATTTTGCCACCCCAGACTGGCTTGGTAGAAAACGAAGTGTATTTATTTCAATCATGAAGGTTGCCTCAATAGCACAAATAGTGTAACAAACAATAGTGTTTACAACAGTGTAAGGCTCGATCATCAGTGCACACTCGGTGCTGTTGATATTGTCAATCTGGCAACCTTTGTGTGTGTGTGTGTGTCAAGTTCTTAAAGGAGGTGCCAGGTAAAAAAAAAAACTCTAATTAAACTCTAAACTTCAATTAAATCTAATTTTCTAATCTAATATTGTACTGTAATGCCTAGTTTAACCCCTAGGTCAAACCTACATACTGCACTTTTAAGTCAGTTTAGTTAATGTAAGTTGAAATGACTTAAAGTTTACAGTTAATTTGACAGAGAAGACCTTTGCTTGTGCTAATCAATGTTTAACACCTCGTCACTGAACAAATGGTGCCCATGTGAGCATGTACTCCAATGTGCAAAGTCACATGCATCATTTTAAAAAATGCATTGGGCATTGGCATGCTTCGTTAAAAACTGGTCAACCAATGAGATTGGCACTTTAGTTCACTGATTAGGAGCTAATAAAGTTATAGTAAATAGTCTAGACTGTTTTGAGTTACAAGAAACAGATGCACCAAGAGAAGATGAACGTGGAGCTGCTTGATTCACAATGTGTTTTATGACAAATGCAACAAAGACTACGAAACGGCGACAAGATTGTTTGCAAGTTAGCAAATACCATGGGAATGAATTTAACAAGCATGTAAGCACGTCTCTCTTCCTCTGTACAACAAGCGATTGTCTAAAGTGTAAATTTGCACAGCGCCACCTTGTGTACCAAAATATTCTCATTTCTTTTTAATTAAGCGCCATCTACTGTCAGGGAGTGATTTTACAGATGATTTTTGTGATGTTCATTCTGCTCATCGCCAGTGAAAATCATTAGGCATGAATGCCGAAAAACATATCGAAAAATGCTGATGGTAACTACAAGTGAAAAATTACACAAACAAATATTTGGTAACACTTAAGTTTAAGTAGCGATTTCCACTATTACAGTAACTACTGGCTTATTACCTGCTTATTATTAAGATATTAGCAGTTTATTAGTACTTATAAAGTATGGTCTTATTCTACATCCCAATACCTTAACACAACTACTACCTCAAGAACTGTTAATAAGCATAAATAGATGAGCAGTTTAATGAGCTAAAAGTCTTAGTTAAGGGTTTGCTAATATTAAGAAATGTACCTTCAAATAAAGTGACCAAATATTTGAATAAAAACGTCTACCATATATATTTTTTTAGACAAGCATCATCTTTAAAGACGTTCAGAATAATTATGAATGACATACTGTGCTATTCTAACACGGGGAAGCCATTTCTCTCAAAACGGCATGATGCAATAGAGTGGGAACATTATCCAGCCCGTCTGGAAGTCATCAATCAGGCAGCTGTTCGTACAAAAGCGATAAACCCATGCAGATTGTTCTAGAGTAACGGCTATGCTAAATGATTTAGAGTACTCAGATTCTGCTCGCAGTACAAAGAGGTTTTTAGCAGCGCGGATACTCTATAAACAAAGCTGATTTTGGTTTCTTAATGTCCATTAGCAACTGGAAGACATCCACGTTGTGATTCTACATAAAGAAGAAGGAGCTGGCTTGGGTTTCAGCATCGCCGGTGGTATTGATCTGGAGAACAAAGCAACTACAGTGAGTGACGTCTCCATATCTCCATAAACCACAGTCTTTACTTCACCTTTCAACAGGAGACAGACGCTTAACTTTTATCATCATTTGCATAACCTCATGTCTTTCTGACTTACGGAAACTTAAAATATGATTGTAGTGTAGGTTGAAAGCGTGCTTCAAATCTCATTCATTATTAAGGAATGTGCATTTGGACCAGACTTGACGTCAGCGATGATAATCAACCTTCTGCCATAGGTTTCAAATGTCATGTTTTTCATGCATGTTTTGCGCATGGATTTTGAAATGTACGACAGAAAGGGCTATTATAAGTGCAAAAATGACTATATTGTATTCTGATTCTTACAAAATTGTAACATAAGTTTTCTGAGGCTCTTTATTTTTAGCTTGGCAGTGAATATTATTGACATATTTGTATGAAGACTAAAAAACTTTTCAATTCTCGAATAAGAAGAAACTAATGCGAAATACTGGTATATTGGGTCAAAATGACACGAGGAGGATTAAATTGTGATATATTTTCTCATTTTTGGGTAAATTAATACACTCTTATTGTTCAGAACTTTTGGGGTCAGTGTTTTTTTTACTGTTAACTACATTTTTATATTTAACTAGGATCCATTAAACAGATCAAAAGTGACAATAAAACATCTAGATAATACACTCATTACAAAATACATAATTCTGGGTGTAATAGGGACTAACCCAACTGCTGGGTTAATTTTTTGAACTAAATTAATAGGACCAATTTTAACCCAATGTTTGGGTTAGTCAATATTTTACCCAATTTGGGTTTAAGTAACCCAGCATTTCTTTAAAAAGACTTAAAAAAATAAATAAATAAATAAATAAATAAATCAAGTAGAACAAATAAGAAATATGCAAATGCATCAAATTAAAGAATATCAGACAAACGACGTGACACAAAAAAACTGGGGAAATGATGCTAAAATTTCAGCTTTGCATCACAAGAATAAAACCATTTTTTCAAGAGTTCACACTTAGCTGATGATTGGTTATAAAGCGGGTTTGGCATGTTGTCCCGGGAGAGAGCTCCCAGCTTACAAAATCTGAGAGCTCCCAGCTTATAAAAGAGGAGTCGACATTTCTGTGTGGAGTTTGCATGTTCTCCTCGTGCGGGTTCCCCAGTTTCCCCCCCACAGTCCAAAAACACGCAGTATAAGTAAATTGACCATACCAAATTGGCACTATAGACAAGCTCTTAGTAAGCAGTATAGCTATCCCTATAATCTGTCATTAGCCATTAACAAGTCGGGGGAGTTCATCGAGATCTACCTGAGTTCAAACTAATCACTGGGCCGCTGTGTCGCCCAATCTAGAAAAAGGAGGGAGAAGTATGGGTGGGAGGGGGGGATTCTTCAAGACGAAGATACTGAGGTAAGAAACTCTGGTTTATTTATAGTGAGTTAGGAATTTTCTGATTGGTAAATCATGTGTTAGGTAATGGGGGACCAGCCGTGAACAATCATAAGCACGTGCTCCTCTCGAAATTAGTTTATAAATAAACTTCACTTAAAATATTAAAATAGAAAAACCTTTATTTTAAATAAGAATATAATATTCATTCATTCATTTTCTTTTTGGCTTAGTCCCTTTATTAATCTGGGGTTGCCACAGCGGAATGAACCGCCAACTTATCCAGCATATGTTTTACGCAGCGGATGCACTTCCAGCTGCAACCCATCACTGAGAAACATCCATACACACCCATTCACACTCATACACTACGGACAATTTAGCTTACCCAATTCACCTATACCGCATGTCTTTGGACTTGTGGGAGAAACCGGAGCAGCCGGAGGAAACCCACGCCAACACGGGGAGAACATGCAAACTCCACACAGAAATGCCAACTGACCCAGCCAAGGCTCGAACCAGCGACCTTCTTGCTGTGAGGCGATTGTGCTACCCACTGCGCCACCGTGAGGCCCATTCATTCATTCATTTTTATTTCGGCTTAGTCCCTTTATTAATCTGGGGTCGCCACAGTGGAATGAACCGCCAACTTATCCAGCATATGTTTTACGCAGCAGATGCCCTTCCAGCTGCAACCCATCTCTGGGAAACATCCATACACACCCATTCACACACATACACTACGGACAATTTAGCTTACCCAATTCACCTGTACCGCATGTCTTTGGACTTGTGGGGGAAACCGGAGCACCCGGAGGAAACCCACACCAACACGGGGAGAACATGCAAACTCCACACAGAAACGCCAACTGACCCAGCTGAGGCTCGAACCAGCGACCTTCTTGCTGTGAGGCGATTATGCTACCCACTGCGCCACCGTGAGGCCCGATAATATAATATTTTAACAATATTACCTTTTTACTGTGTTTTTAATCTAATAGATTCTACCTCCGTGACTATAAAAGACTTCTTTCAAAAATATTTTTTAAAGCCTTATACTGACCCCATGATTTTAAACAGAAGTGTGTCGGACAGTTTCAAACTTCAAGTGCTTCCACTTTATCTGCAAACACAAAATTCAGTTAATGTAAGCAAAAGAGTATTTTACAGTCTATTATACAGTTGAAGTCAGAATTATTAGCCCTCCTGAATTATTAGCCCCGCTGTATATTTTACCCCAATTTCTGTTTAACAGAGAAACAATTTCTTTTATCTTTGTCATGATGACAGTACATAATATTTGACTAGATATTTTTCAACATACTAGTATTCAGCTTAAAGTGACATTTAAAGGTTTAACTAGGTTAATTAGACACGTTAGTGTAATTAGGCAAGTCATTGCATTACAGTGGTTTGTTCTGTAGACAATCAAAAACAAAAATATTGCTTAAGGGGGCTTATATTGACTTAAAATGGGTTTAAAAAAATTAATAAAAAATTAAAAACTGCTTTTATTGTAGCCGAAATAAAACAAATGAGACTTTCTTCAGAAGAAAAAATATTATAGGAAATACTGTGAAAAATTCCTTGCTCGGTTAAACATAATTTGGGAAATACTTGAAAAAGAATTTCACAGGAAGGCGAATCATTTTGACTTCAACTGTATATTAATTCACTCACCATCTACATATGCTCAGGTTCACAGAGTGTTTCCCAGTGGTCTGGCATCTCAGGAGGGCACCATTGAAAAAGGAGATGAAGTCTTGTCCATCAACGGCCAAACGCTAAAAAACGTGACACACAGCGATGCCACAGCAATACTCAGACAAGCGCGCACCCTGAAGCAGGCTGTGGTGGTGGTGTCCAAAAACAAAGATGCAGAAGGCAAGAGCGCTAATGAGTCCGGCTGTGGCGGTGGAGCCGAGAGCAGCGTCACAGGTGGGCCAACATTACTGACGGCAACATTAAAGTCAACACTTAACAGGACCTACGGGTATATTACAAGAGCTGACATACAACTCAAGTCAAATACAAGCCCTATTTGAACTGGAACAGGAAGTTAATTCTTACAGATTTGATTAATTTTACAGATGTACCAATTGTTTTAAAATGTAACACGTCAGCTGATCTTACATAACTTCAGTGGACATTTTAGAGGAAAGTTCTTCAATAGCTTAGGTGGATTTGTCATTTAGAAAACATACAAATAGCTCTAAAAGCAAACATATCAATGCAATAATGCATGTGTTGAATTCTTTTTTGATTTATTTTTTTTAAACCTTGTCTTTTAGGGGACGATGGAGGTGAAGTCATAACATTTGAGCTGGAGAAGAACGCAGGAGGAGTTGGATTCAGTCTTGAGGGAGGAAAAGGCTCCATTAGCGGAGACAGACCACTAGCTGTCAACAGAATATTCACAGGTGAGAATAAATCATAATCCTTATTAATAGACATTATAAATCTGCATATTATTTTTGGATTCTGGGAATGTTTGGACTAGAAGGACGGTTATTTTATTGAAGTCAAATGTACACATATCTGACAAGCAACTTCTCTGAAACATTTGAAAGTTTTCAGTGTTACCATGTAACTACTAATTACATAACTGAGAAATGATAAATGTGAAATGCATGGAAAAATGTATATTGGTAATATTCTTTATGTCATTGTATGAAATCTGTGAGAACATTTAATCTGAAAAGTATCAGTAAGAGTGAAATTAATAGCATTTAAAAATCAAACTCGGTATAGAAACAGTGCAACATTTATTAAATCTACAAACCTATTTCAAGCTTAAAGGAACACTCCACCTTTCTCCACCTGTCTCCTAGAGGTAAACTAGAAGATTAAAACCATTTTTTATTCTATTCAGCTGATTTCTTGTTCTGGCAGGGTCACTTTTAGCTTAGCTTAGCATAATGAATTGAATCGGATTGGACCATTAGCATTTTGTAAAAAAAACAAAACATTTTTGATAAAATGAAAACTCAAGTCTTTTGTAGTTACATTCATTCATTCATTCATTCATTGATTTTCTTTTCGGCTTAGTCCCTTTATTAATCAGGGGTCGCCACAGCGAAATGAACCGCCAACTTATCCAGCATATGTTTTACGCAGCGGATGCCCTTCCAGCTGCAACCCATCACTGGGAAACACCCATACACACTCATTTACACACATACACTACGGGCAATTTAGCTTACCCATTTCCCCTATAGCGCATGTCTTTGGACTGTAAGGGGAAACCGGAGCACCCGGAGGAAACCCACGCGATCACGTGGACAACATGCAAACTCCACACAGAAATGCCAACTAACCCATCCGAGGCTCGAACCAGCGACCTTCTTGCTGCGAGGCGACAGCGCTACCCACTGCGCCGCCCCTTGTAGTTACATCATGTAAAAAAAATACTATTTTCTAGCCCAATATTGCTAGGAACTATACTCTCATTATGGCGTAATAATCAAAAACACAACATCATTTACTATGCAAAATTCATTTTTAACAGCCATCAACTGCAGTGTTCAGTTTTTCGTACTGCACTGGTTCATCGACAAACAAACATTTACATCCAGAAGTGTGTGAGAGATGTGGCAAAAGGCGCTAGAAATATATATTGTGATACTTTTGCTAATATTTTTGACACCTCTGCATACCTCATCTGAGTCTCCATACACACAAGGGATAATTTTACAAGCGTGTATAACACCTCTACATACCCTGTGCGATGTAAGAGTCTTTAAATGTTCTCATGATTTCACTCAGGTAAAATCTATTCTAGCATCTAAAAAAAACCTCTCGTCTTGTCAAAACAGATGTGTTCCGATCATTTATATTAAAAGGACATTTCCTTTAATATCAGAACATGAAGAGACTTTTGAGGCGGCACAGTGGCTCAGTGGTTAGCACTGGGTCAGTTGGCATTTCTGTGTGGAGTTTGCATGTTCTCTCCATGTTGGCGTGGGTTTCCTCCGGGTGCTACGGTTTCCACCACAGTCCAAAGACATGCGCTAATTGGCCGTAGTGTATGAGTGTGTGTGTGAATGAGAGAGTGTATGGTTGTTTCCCAGTACTGGGTTGCGGCAGGAAGGGCATCAACTACATAAATCCTATGGTGGAATAGTTGGCGGTTCATTCCGCTGTGGTGACCTCTGATAAATCAGAGACTAAGCCGAAGGAAATGAACGAAGAGCCTTTTGTCATTGTCATATTGTGCAGAAACATATTCTCTTAAAGAAATAGATTGATAATTATAGATTCCTTAAAATTACTTCATATCTCTATAAAACATTGTGTGTTTCCGAGTGTGCCTCACACAGGTGAGTGGGTTTGACAAACCACCTGTAGAAACACTCTTCTCTGCATTTGCACCGGACACTTTACTTAAACTCCACCTTACAGGGACTCAATAAGAAATACAATGTTTACTTGTGAATGTACCACACAAATCATGTTGCAATATTGTTCTGTCTTACGTAAAAGTACTTGCATAATCTGTCTTAGGTTATGTGTATATATATATATATATTTTTAAACACTGTCTTTATTCATTTTAAAAAATTACATTTATTAAAAAGCATTATGTGAACAAAAAAATTAAATCAGGGCAGTATGGTGGCTCAGTGGTTAGCACTGTCACCTCACAGCTAGAAAGGTCGCTGGTTCGAGTCTCGGCTGGGTCAGTTGGCGTTTCTGTGTGGAGTTTGCATGTTCTCCCCATGTTGGCATGGGTTTCCTCTGGGTGCTCCAGCTTCGCACACAGTCCAATGACATGCGCTATGGGTGAACTGAATAAACTAAATTGGCCGTATGTATGAGTGTGAATGCAAGAGTGTATAGGTGTTTCCCAGTGTTGGGTTGCAGCTGGAAGGGCATGCGCTGTGTAAAACATATGCTGGATAAGTTGGTGGTTCATTCTGCTGTGGCGACCCCAGATTAATAAAGGGACTAAGCCGAACAGAAAATGAATGAATGAAATTGGCCATCGTGTATGAGTGTGTGTGTGAATGAGTGTGTATGAGTGTTTCCCAGTACTGGGTTGCGGCTGGAAGGGCATCCGCTGTGTAAGAACATATACTGGAATAGTTAATTCTGCTGTGGCGACCCCTCATAAATAAGGGACTAAGCCAAAAAAGAATGAATGAAAATTAAAATAACCTCTTCATATATCACCTTTTTAAAATATAAAACTGATGGTGGCCATAGAAGATGGTGGCCATTTTACTGGCCACGCAATGGATGAAAACACAATGAAGAGATATAGTACTATATTCCAACTCAATATCTGCATTACAGGGTTTTTACAGTTCATCCAGAGATCATCTTCAAGACAGGACTTTATGTATGAAATTTGCACAACATTTATACTGAAGTGAAAGAGAAACAAACGTTTATGAATACCTATTCATGTACAGTAGAGGTGAACGAGTTGGCAGAGAAGCTGACTTAAACTTGCTCAGAGAAACGCTGTTGCTGTCTGTAATATGAGGGCCTCCCCCCTCATTGGGTGTTCGATCATGCTCACCTCTCCACACTGTCAGTCATTGTTTACTTTACTAAGTCAGTTTAATGGTAAGAGGATTGACGAATAGGCCTGTCAATAGAAGGTTGGTGAAGACATTTCTTGTAGAAGTATTTTGCAGTATTTTATTTTGATACATTTGTGGCTGCTGTATTTTGTAGTTTATTTTGATGCACATAAAATTTAGCTATTGTGTATTTTATTTTAAAATACATTTCAGTGTACTTTTGCCCATCCCTGTGTACAAATGTCTTGATACCTCAGGCTGTTGATGTTGCCATCCCCTCTGCAGATCTCTCGCACACCCCCATACTGAATGTAACCCCAAACCATGATTGTTCCTTCACCAAACTTGACTGATTTCTATGAGAATTTTGGGTCCATGTGGTATTTGTGATGATTCATGGGAAAAATCTGCCTTCTGCCACTTTTTCAAATGATCAACTAGAAGTCAAGTTATTATTTGTTGCTCTTACAACTGGGTCACCGACAAGACTTTAGTCAGGTAGTGTAAGATGTTAACGTAAGATTTTGAAATTAAGAATTTCCTCATTTGTTTTTAAAGCAGCGCAGTACAAGTGTTGAAATAACACCATACACTTTAAATTCGAGCACTTTCAAGGACCTGTTTGTTTTTAAGTACTTTCCAGGCCTTGAATTCATATGTCTGAAATTCAAGAAGCTTGGGAAACCCTGATTTGCAGATGAATTACCCAGTGTTTATGTTGTCTGTCAGGGAGTGACGCGGAGCAGAAGGGGCTGAAGTCTGGAGACGAGGTGCTGCAGATCCAGGACTCTTCTCTGCAGGGGCTCACGCGCTTCGAAGCCTGGACGTTCATCAAAAACCTCAACGACGGCCCGTTCACACTCATCGTTAAGAGGAGAAGATGCGAACAGAGCTAAAACTCCACTCCAAAAGCACTTCGAAACAACAACCAAGATAAAAAGCGAGAATAATCACAATTTTACAACATGTTATGTTAAATGTCTCCATTAAATTATTTTCATTATAGTGAAATGAGTCTAATGAATTTTCAGGTCACACTTTACAATAAGGTTTCATTAGTTCATTAGTTATTTACCAACATGAGCTAATTATGAACAATACCTTTAAGGCATTTATTAATCATAGTTTAACATTTATTAATGCATTATTAACATCCAAATTCACGCTTGTTAACATGAGTTAACGCACCGTGAGTTAATATGAACTAACATGAACAAATGCTGTAATAAATGTATTGTTCATTGTTAATGCGTTAACTAACATTAACTAATACAACGTTATTGTTAAGTGTAACCGAAGTTTCATTTATTTTGGTAAAAACATTTTGGGAACGCATTAAAACAAGGTTTCATTAGCTAATGTATTAACTAACATGAACAAATAACAAACAATATATTGCAGTATTTATGTTAAAGTGGTCATGAACTGCCTATGGTTTGGTATAATGTTATCAAGATTTTTACATCAAAAAAACATCATAATTTAGATGTAATTTGACTATTTTCGGTGCTGTTTTTGCACTTTGTTTGAATGATCCGATGGATTGTACAGTGTGTTTTGCGATTCTTGTACCGTATTTTGCGATTCACGAGTGTTTTCTGTTTATTTACGGTTGTGAATTGCATTATGGGATGTCGATCTCTGCTCTGTCGACTTCTGATGCTAAAAATTCAACTCTACAGTTTAACAGTGACTTTTATTAACCGTTTAGTAGTTTGAAATAATATAAAGTATAAGAAATAATTATATAGAGAAATAAGTCTCTGTAAAATAACAGAAAATGTACTGGCAGTTTATTACATGGTTTTTGTAGCGTAATACACAACACCAACACATACAATATATCACTTTATCTATTACAAATGTTCATAAAAGTCACTTTTTCCAGCTTTTCAAGGTTAAAGATTGTTGGAAGAAAGATCAAGCTCCCATAATGCAATTCAAAAGCATAAATAAAAACTAAAAACATGACCTGAAAACTGCTCAATTTACAGTGTAGACACGAAAGTAAACACCCACTGCTGTGATTGGCTAACAGTTTTGCATATTAAGTTTATGTATTTGTATATTTAGTCCAGATAAAATAGGCGTTGATCTTCTGTGGGGGCGGGGCTTATCCACCCTATTACATCATAGAACAGAACAATCCATTTCCTTCTGTTTCGTCAGACTACTTTAAATAAAAGCTGTTTTTAGAGTAACAACAACGCTTTGAGCTCCGAAACGTACAGGGTGCTTTTATAACATGACGACCTCTTTTATTTGAAAAGATGAACACAATTTTAGTTTCTCATTTCATGTCCCCTTTAACGTTAGTTACTGAAAAGTCATTTGTCTAGTTAACTCTTAGCGCATTATCTAGATTTCAATATCAATAATGCATTAGTAAATGCTGTACACGTGTTTTTCATACGTAGCTCATGTTAGTTCATGGTTAACTAATGCAATCTTATTTTAAATTGTGACCGATCTGTTTTAAATGAGCAGGTTCTAATTAATCACACATGTCAGAGTGGCGCAAGGAAAATATACATTTAATTTACACGTTTACATGATTTCTTCACACAGTTTTATATTTACCTTATATTTGCAGTCTGTGGGAATCCTGCTTGGATCAGCTTAAGGATTAATTAGCGAAACAGATAACTCTTTTTTTTGTTGTCATTTTCAGATATAATGATTTTATGTTGAGCATTGAAGAGCAAAATTGCAAAAAACAAACAAACATGATTTACAGAGGTTTTTTTTAATAATTTCAAGAATTGATGTTTTTACATTTGAGAACAGGGGCCGGTTGCACCAGCAGTGCACAAGTTAAAATGTAGCCTAGTTGGGACACTAAAAGCTGATTTATACTTCTGCGTCCAGTGAATAACACTTCCGAAACGCTAGCTGGCCGTAGGTTTTTATGTTTCTCTGTGTCGAGTTTCTTCACGGGTGTTTTGTTTTTTTCTGAACGCTATCTTAATGTACAAGTAGCTAAAACTCGCTCATTCAGAGGCGGGAACCGGCGGGCTTGCAAGAACTTTAATCATAAGGTAAACACAAAACAAAAGTTTGCATCTGGAGCTCTTTCACAGGACTCGACACTTGTAAACTCTCGCTCCATCTGGCTCGTGGCTCTCAGCACCGCCCACACTCGTCACCGCTACCAAGCTGACTAATCACAGAGCTTGCGCTATGTGTAGTTACATTTTTTGAGAGGTCAGCGTCAGCCATGGCGAGGGGTCTGCAACCGCGTGAAGGCTGCGCTGGAGCATACGTGCACTTGACGCTGAAATATAAATCAGCCTTTAGTTACAACTTACACACTACTAAATATGTTTGTGTTGCACCACTGAACTTAGTTTAAACGTAACGCTACGTTCCAACTTAATATTTACGGCAGCCTCACCCCATGTATAACGGTAGAAAAGAGACGACCGCGAGATTAGTTTACATCGAGGAGCTCAAGATGATAATGAAGAATGATCTCCCTCTACTCACAGCCTTTATTTCCTCCCAAATCTCGCATTTATTTTGGGTTTTCTTTCATGGAGTGTTTTGTGTTTATTGTATCCATCAATTAAAAGCAGGATTTCTTTACTATTCTTTACTATTTCTTTTATGTGCAGGATATATATATAAAAAGAACCAAGTTTAATGTTCTGATAACTTCATGTGTATTTCGCGTGTATTCACGGCTCGCGATGCAGGTGTGTCTGTGATAGTGACTGACTGTAATGTAATGTACTATAAAAGTGTAATTTGTCATTTAATTTTCATAGGGCAGTTATATATAGTAGGGTTGCAACGATACTGGAATTTGGTACCAATCGATACTGAACATTTAAAAACATCCATTTCCCGCTAACAATTGAGCGCTGTTGAGCGCGTTCTTAATTTGCCATTGTGTTCACGTGCTCAACAGAAATGACTGTGATTGGCCGTGAAGGTCATCAGTTCACCGCTGTTACTGAGTGTAACCACAGATACAGGTACAATGGAGTGTTTCAAAGTCACGACGATCAGCTGGTCTGTTTATAAGCTGACATACGAGTGATCCGCTGATGAATCGTGGCTTTAAAACGCTCTGGTGTCCCTGTATCTGTGTTTACACTCAGTAAACAGCACTGAGTTCGGTGAACTGATGACCTTCACAGCTAATCACAGTAATTTCTGTGGAGCACGTCAACACAATGGCAAATCAGCACTGTTTAAGAATGAGCTTCACAGCGTTCAAATTTCAGTATCGATTGGTACCGAATTCAAATATCGTGACATCCCTAATATATAGATGCATTAGTTGCAGAATTTTAAAGCAGTTTAACTATTTAAATGTTTTTTATCGGATATTACATCAGTCAATGTGACTACGTATGACTTTACGGAGAGCTTACGACCTACTAACTACGGTTTGCCTTAAGAACATGTGGTGCAACCGAAGAAGAAATTTAGTTACTAACTAGCTAGTAGTTACTAAGCCCCTAGTGGGGACTTAACGTTCCAGTTTAAGAAAGAACTTACGAACTGCTGGTGCAACCCAAGAGAACAAATCACAAATAATTACACTAAAAATAAGACATTTGCCGTTTGTTCAAACCACTTATTTACAATGAGGTGAAGCTACACAACTCTTCAGATTCTGTTGGTACAACTTAATTGTTTCACGTTCAATCCACTTATATTTGTTAAAAGTAATAAGATAACTTTATTCCTTCGTTCATTTAATCCCGATTGTGTGGAACCCAGCATTTTTCACAGTGTAGATTTCTAAAAAATACTAAAAATGGTGGTTATTTGCGTTCGTAAATTGAGCTCTTCATTCATTTATTGCTTTATTTCATCATTAATGCATTTCAGCAGTTGTATGACTTTGATATCTTGTATGCCGCGCATGATTTGGTACTACACGACCTGGAAGCTTGTTTATTTTTATTCTCAGCACATCACTGTTGTACTGTTTTACTGTCATGATCAGGGATACATTCAACTATTATTCTTGTCAAATCTACCTGTTCGGATGCAACGATTTGCACAAAACCTGTAAATAATTCTCATATATTTCTACATCATGTCACCAAAGCAGAATGTAAAGAGCGCGTCAACATGGCACGCTGTTTTCAAGAGGAAAAACTATTTTTTCTTTTTTTGTGTTTGTCAAATGCTCCATCTAACAGTTCGGCGGCACTCAAAAACAGAACAAATAATCCTACTGATATATTCTGAGACATCTTTTAACAAAATCCACCTTTCAGTAACTCGTGCGATGAACACATCAGGTCTTGATAGATGTTTTCTTTTTCCCGTTAAACGAAAAGCCTTAATATATTGAAAATGTGTGAACGCAGAAGACGTTTAAGGGTTTATAATGTCTGAATAAAGTACGATACAAACGATCAACGTGGTCATCAATCGTTTTTTAATATCTCAAAACTGAATCTGAAAGGTGAATCATACAACGACTTTTACAAAGCGCAGTTTTGTTTTTGCCTCTTTCAGGTTTTAACAAACAGTACGCAGATGTCCCATAGACGTACAGTATGACCAACTGCAAAAAACTGAACAATAAAGTCAACATGAAATGAGAAATGACCTGATTTGAAGGCTTTGTTTCAGATCTTAAAGCGTGGTTCAACATCATTTACCGCATTATTATGAAATATACAAAATCTATTGTCAACTTAGCTCCGCCCCTATCCTTCCCATCCAATCGTATGCCTGCATTCTGATTTGTACCGTCCATATTTAGAGAATAGAGTGCATTAGTGCCTGCCCATGTCTTTCAGCATATTTATGTGCTGATTCCTATTTATTTATAAAATATTCAAATAATCATCTTTAATAAACGGCTATAAACCAAACCGACCATCAATGAAGAGAATAAAAAATATATACAGTGCTCAGCATATATGAGTACACCCCATTTTGAAAATGAATATTTTGCTCCCTTTCTCAGTGAATATGGGTAATATATATTGGTGCATTTGAACAAAATAGATTTATTAAACAGATATATTTATTAAAATAATATTTTAGTCACAGAACATCTTTAGAAATGCAAAGATAATACATTTTAATTCATGCAAAATATTGCAAAAAATAATTACAAACTAAAACATTTCAACTAAATTGTTTATATTTTTTGTTTCTCTTGATTTTTGCTATTTTTGAAAATGTTATTTAATATTTTTCTCTAACATATAAATGTGGGCTACTATTTTTTGAGCCATTATTGTAAGTTATTTTGTTAGATGAGCTCCAGATTTGGCTTCAGTACTGACTAAACTAATGTATATGCACAGATATAATACTGTAAAGCATATATAAAAAATATTAATTTAAATAAGAGATTTGTGGGGGTGTACTCATATATGCTGAGCACTGTATTTTTAAAAATGTTAAAGGCATTTAAAAACAGAAAAAGAATAAACCATACAAGCCTGTGAACTTAAAAACTACAATCCCATGAAGCACTGTGAATGTTTTGATCAAATGAAATAATACACACACAAATATTCAGTTTTAAGTATTTTCAGAGCATATGTATTATTTCTTGAGCCTTACATCATTCACAGTGCAGCATGGGGGAGTGGACACACTTTGCTCTCTGATTGGTAATGTATTATGGTATTATGGGTAATGTAGTTTTTCTATTTAAAAATGTATTTCTTATATTAGGTTCATCTTTTAAGGGTTAATCGGTTATCACTGAGGAAAATCAATTCCCATCCAATCATTTGCCTGCATTCTGATTTGTACCACCCATATTTAGAAAATAGAGTGCATTAGTGCCTTTTAAGCAGCACGGTGGCGGAGTGGGTAGCACAATCGCCTCACAGCAAGAAGGTCGCTGGTTCGAGCCCCGGCTGGGTCAGTTGGCATTTCTGTGTGGAGTTTGCATGTTCTCCCCGTGTTGGCGTGGGTTTCCTCCGGATGCTCCAGTTTCCCCCACAAGTCCAAAAACATGTGGTATAGGTCAATTGGGTAGGCTAAATTGTCCGTAGTGTATGTGTGTGAATGAGTGTATGGGTGTTTCCCAGTGATGGGTTGCAGCTGGAAGGGCATCCGCTGCGTAAAACATATGCTGGATAAGTTGGCGGTTCATTCCACTGTGGTGACCCCAGATTAATAAAGGGACTAAGCCAAAAAGAAAATGAATGAATGAATAGTGCCTTTTGTGCTGATTCCTATTCATTCATAAAATATTAAAATAAACATTAAACTGCTATAAACCAAACCGATCATCGATGAAGAGAATTAAAAAGATATCATTTTAAAAATGATATAAAGATGAAACAGAAAAAGAATAAACCATACAAGCCTGTAAAGCCTTAATGTATTTAATAAGAGAGAAAAAAACTACAATCCCATGAAGCACTGCAAATGTCTTGATCAAATGAAATAATACACACACAGATTTTTAGTTTCAAGTGTTTTCAGAGCATATGTATTATTACTTAAGCCTTATGCCATTCACAGTGCAGCATGGGGGAGTGGACACACTTTGCTCTCTGATTGGTGGAATTCTGCAGAGCATTATGGGTAATGTAGTTTTTCTATTTAAAAATGTATTTCTTATATTAGGTCTGTCTTTTAAAGGTTAATCAGTTATCATTGAGGGAAATCAATGTTTTTTTTACTTACAGAAACACAACTGCTCATTTAAAATAGGATTAAAACATCATTTCATGCTGACTTCAACAAAACTAAAAGAAAAATCCTCACTTGACAGCTGTGCAAACCTGACAAGGTGTGTGCACTAATGGAATATAAATCTGTCTATTAAAATATAAAGAGAAAACTTTGCACAATACTACTGAAGGCAAGCACACACTCCTTGCATCAACCTCCAAAATGCACAAGTGCATATGGCTCATTTACATTTTATATATGCATATAAAAAAGCACAGAACACATCTCCAGGCCATGAGCATGCGTTCACTGTAATTTCACCGACGGCATACAGGCATAAAAACACACAGTACTGATTGGTTAAGACGCATGTCTGGATTGGACACAATCGTGCAGCGACACAAAAACGGGCAAACGGTAATTAAAGAAATCACAATTAACAAACAAGACACACGACACACTCTTTTCTCTCTGAGGTCAGTCAGATCTGTCATAAACACAGTATTAAACAGTCCCTTTGTCCATGTGCAATTACCATGGTTTACAAGCAAACATACCAACATAGGCTCATTCTGAAAATGTTGCCCTATATACATTTCTGAAGATCGTGAATTATGTAGCCAGAGGTACGTATGGCTGCATTTCGTCTTTAAAACGAACGCTACGGGGTGGTATGACGCTGTTCCTTTTTACGCTTATCAGCTGAAGGCTTACCTCCGTATGGGTGGCTTTCCCTCTGTTACCAGTTTGTCAAGTGGCTCGCTGCGTATGTCGGCGGATTTGTGATATGGAGCGGAGTTGACCGCGACGACGACGTACGAGTCTGGCGAAGAACAGTTCCAGAAAGCAGGTAAGACAAAAACAAAAGCCAAAAAAATAAAATAAACAAGTAAATAACAGGGTGAGAATGTGGTAAGATCTGAAAATGTGGTAAAAATCAGGCTGGCGCAAGGGCTTTTCTTTTTCTGTATTGCTTTTGAAAACACTGTGGGTTTGGGTTTAGAGAAGTGGGTGGGCGCTGGTCAATTGATGCTTTTTAAAACGCTATCGGTTGGGTCTAGGGAGAGGGGTGGGTGGAGGGAATTGGTCGGTCAGTCGGTCGACAGCGGCCTCTGGTGGATTTATGTGAGAAGAGCAGGCGTGAATGGCACGAGAAATTTAAGATCTCAAAAAAAGCGTACACAACGGCCTCTGGTGGATTCGGAAAACAAAAACTGCAAAAAAAACGTACCTCCTGGGATGTATTTGGCGCTCTCCAGAAATGTATAGAGGGGTACACATTCAGAATGAGCCTGGGTTGAAACATACAAGGTCAAAATGAGAATCAGCTCTTATTCAACTATAGGGGAAAATGTTGTATTTCTGGTATTTTGGAATGTTGGAATAAATTCGCATTTAAATTGAGCAGGATGTATTCTCATAATAATAAAATTCAAGGATATTCACCACAGGGGCTATATTTTACAATTTTCATGTGTTATTAACCTGTTTTTTTAAATGATCACCAAATATGTTAACAGCGTAATTCAATCTTAAAGTCGGCGTGAACTGGAAGTTGCAGAGACTTTTATTTCAGTATGTTGATGTACTTTTAACTAAAACAGAATATTGAGTAGGGGGCGGAGCTTTCTGTTGCTCATCATTCCCTCATAGCAAACTAACAGTCTCTTTAAGGTAAGTCATTTCATTCGGCGGCCATCTTTGAAATGCCTCTCGGGAACTGGCATTCTGTTTGAATGAGGACACATCAAATTCTCCAAAATTGCTTGCCAAGCTTACCATTAAATTTCATATTAGGAATCACCAATAAAATTAAACAACAACTGCATCTTTAATTTTTATTTCTAAATGTTCGAATCACACAAAATCTCCAGAAACTCACGTCTGGTCCGAGCCCCTCGCCCGGAGAATTCTCAGTCTATAGCAAACGCTGATTGGCTCCTGCACTAGAAGGCGGGACTTCATTCGCCATATTGACGGTTACACTTTTCCCCATTCAAAACTATACTTATATCTTTGCTAACGGTAAGAGAGGGTATTAATATACAGTTGCTATGAAAACCATCAGTCTGACGTCAACAGGAGGACTGCCTCTTCAAACGCGGAAGCAAACGGTCAAACTTTCATTGAAAATTACATTACATTTTTCAATGGATTAACTTGCACAGATTCGTTACTCACCTTAAGAATAACAATGTGAGCTAGCAAAATAAACAGTGTAAATTTGTGATTTCATGCGGACTTTAAAGTGATAATTCACCAAATTCTTTCTTCTGTTGAACACAAAACTGGATGCATTTCCTAATATTCTTCAAAATATCCATTGACATCCACAAAATACTACTAATAATGTACAAATCTCTTGAAAGTTCCAGAAATTCACATCAAAATATTCCAATTAGAACTCCAGATCCTGTTTTATACCTCAAATCAAATTCACTTTTCAATTCAATACTAATTAGCATTCATTCATTTCTCACTGCTGACTTCTGTTTTTCATGTATAAACTGCATAATGCTTCCCATACATCTCAATCATCTTAAATGGCAGGCAGTTGTTTGGCTGGCTGGCTGGCTGGCTGGCATGAATACTTTTGAATGGCCGTCAATGGAGAAAAAATGCTTTTGAATCACCAGTAGGGCTAATGGGGTCAGACTAACCAGCAAAACCTTTATCATCGTATCATAACGTCTCCCATCACGAAAGTACTGGCCCTTTTATAGTCAGTCTCAAACATACAGTACGTAAACTCAGTTATGTTAACCGAGAACAGCAGCAAACGCAGTTCTTCAAATATGTCTGAAGACTCTCATCTGTCAAGTAAACACCGATTAGCTAAAGTTAAAATTAAAATGTTCAAATTACAGCGCATCCAACATTTAGAGATGAAGAAAAATCCTCCAATGTGTGACAGAAATACTAAAAGCAGCTTATTAAAACAAGGCTCTGTTCCAAAAACTAGTGAGCTGCCCATTTAGGCCACATTTCTGACACAACAGCAGATTCAAACATCTGAATGTCACATTTCACTAGCTAATGCTAAACGCCATTGAAGCCAACTGCGAGTGAAGATTCCCTTTTGTTTAATGCCTGAAGCCCTATATGTGTGACATACGGCCTTGCTGCCTATGTAAGGAACTGCTAATTAGTAACATAAGCCACTTTTCTACTGTGCAGTACAACTCAGTTCAGTTTTGCTCAGCTCAGCTTGCATTTCCACTGCAGTTTAGTACTACTTAAAGTGGGTGGGATTATCACTATAGTTGCTTCGCCTCTAACGCCGTGACATCAGTTTTTAAATCGCAGGGTCTGCTCTTCAGCTACCGATGAGCAGAACATCTAGACCTCTTATACTGACCATGTTGCTGCCTTTTCAGTAGTGTTAATGGTATGAAAACGATTTAGTTGTGCAGACCAATAATACAGCATTCATCATAATTTATCGCGTAATAATGAAATATATAAAATCTATTGTCAAATTTGCTCCACCCCTACCCTTTCCATCCAATCATTTGCCTGCATTCTGATTTGTTGACCATGTTGCTGCCGTTTTAGGTGTTGGTGGTATAAAATGGCTAGGTGTGTATACCAACAATATAGCAGAAGCCGTAGCTGACTATTTTAATATAGCATATTTGGTGTCACAAATCCAATGATGCTAGTAGTGACAAATTCTCTTGGACCAATCGATGATCAGCAGGATTTGATAACAGTATGGCTACTTTGGTACTATGCTGCATTCCAGACAACACGGTATTGGGAGTTTTCTTACATCCTACTTGGAAATAGCGTCTAGAACCAGGGTTGCCAAGTCCACAGTTTATCCGCGAAATTTGGGAACTCTTAACCACTTGCTGCGGGTTGCTTTGTTTTTTAGGTCTGCTAGTTAAAGGTTTGACATATTGCATTAATTATATTTATATGGTAGCGCTGAAATATTTGACTACCAAACTTATATTCTACCAATATAACCAGTTATATTCTACCAATGTCTCATTTTTTACTGTTGCATTCCAGACAACACGGCACTGGGAGTTTTCTTACATCCTACTTGGAAATATTGTCTAGAACCAGGGTTGCCAGGTCCACAGTTTTCCTGTGGAATTTGGGACCGTTTACCCACTTGTTCCGGGTTATTTTTGTTAAAGGTTTGACATTGCATTAATTATAAGGTAGCTCTGAAATATTTGATTCCCAAAACGATATTTTGACTACAAAATCTATATTCTACCAATGATAAAAATGTATTTTTGGCATTTTTGGCTTTATTGTGATCAAAACGCTCTTGAGTGAGTACCTAATGTGCTGCAGTGCCCAATGTGAAACTTCTAAATAAACTTCCAAGTATGTTTACTACCAATAAAGGCTATTTTCAAGATGATATTAGCTTTATAATGGAATATACTGTATATAAATGTTATTTTTTCTTTTCTTCCGCCGTATTGAAAGGTCAGCTAGCATTTTGTATTCTTTTTGTTTTAGCCATAATTGGCACAATAATATGAAACGATATGAAATATTCACATTGCGTGTCTTGAAGAAAATGTGACATGCAATTGACTTGAAAGCATTGAGGTCGAAGGTGGGACATTTCACTAGGTTCCGACTGTATTTGAAATGCATACACCAAAAAAAAAAAAAGCTCAGTGGTTAGTACTGTCGCCTCACAGCAAGAAGGTTGCTGGTTCGAGGCTGACTGGGCCCGTTGGCATTTCTGTGTGGAGTTTGTATGTTCTCCCTGTGCTGGTGTGGGTTTCCTCTGGGTGCTCCGGTTTTCCCCCACAGTCCAAAGACATGTGCTATAGGTGAATCGAATAAACTTAATCGACCGTAGTGTATGAGTCTGAATGTGAGTGTGTATGAGTGTTTCCCAGTACTGGGTTGCGGCTGGAAGGACATCCGCTGCATAAAACATAAGCCAGAATAGTTGGTGGTTCATTCCGCTGTGGCGACCCCAGATAAATAAGGTACTAAGCTGAAGGAAAATAAATGAATGAATGAATGAATGTTGTACTAAAAACAAACCCCCCAAAAATGAGGCGTACCGAACTGTGCCTTACAATGCAGTGGAAAAGCCCCTTTAGTAGACAGCAAGGGAGCTCAGTAGGTTTTAGAACAGAGCCGTTAAGTCTAAAAAGTGAACAATGCCACATATAGTATAAAGGAAATGATTTTCAATTCAACCATCATGATTATTATACATAGGGGATCACTCTCCTTAATTGTCTCTTAAAAAACTGATCAATTGGCAAAAGGTGATGCTACCAGTATCAACAAAATGTGTTCAATTTCCACACAAACTGATCGATAAAACGTCATTTGAAAGCACTTTGGATAAAAGCATCTGTCAAATGCATAACTGTAGGTTTTTTCTGTGCAATAGTTCATCATTTGAATCACTAGTTTTCAGAATTTCTGAAACAATACAATAAACAAAATGTACTAAAATGGTCTATATTCAAGTGTGTTTGGATACGTGTGACTATTGGAAGAATCAGGAATAACGTAAGCTCACTTTTCACTAAAATCTTGAATAAATGCATCAAATTATCAAAAGTTTCAGAATTAAGATGAAAGGAACGGGGGGGGGGGGGGGGGTTGTTGGGGGTGTGCTCTATAAAGTGGCTATTTGAGGGATTTGACAGCTTTGGTCAGGTTGTTGTAAAACTCCACCATACTAGTGGGGAAAAACGAATCTACAACCGAACGAGGAAGCAATCCTCCGAGGTCCGTCTGGAAAAAGCTGAACAGCTGCGTTTTGCCTGGTTCCCTATAAAGACAAACAATGGTGTAATTCAATATTTCATGCTATGGATAAAACGATGCATGAAAGTCAATATGTCACCATCTGCTGACTTATATTTGAATTACATTAAGCAAAAAATTTAGGAAATGTTTACCCAGGAACTGGAACACAAATGCAGCCACATGGATGGTTGAAGCCTCTGACGTAGCCGTTCTGAAGAGGACAGTCTGGATGGCTTACATTGGTAGCTGTAAAACAATAAAAATGTGATTATCAATTATCAAAAGCTATTAAGATTAGTTATCAGGTCTTGTATTTATTTTATAGTGATTTATTTGAGACAATTAACTGCTCCTGAAAACAAGATACTTGGTGCACTTATTACTGTCTTTTCCTTACACATCTTTTAGTGAGCGCTAGATCTGTTATAAGTCATTTTTGCTGCGTGATAAATTGTCACAGAAATGATTACGGTAAGTGATGTTATTGTCATTTTAAGCCCTTTTTATTACACTGATCATATACATTTACACAACAGCATAATAACGCAAACAGGGATAGGGACAACACGTTTTTATTCTTAATGTCATTTAGATTTTGTATTTCAATGTTAAGAATATAAATGCTCTTACATAAACTTTGACAATGGTGATGTAGAATGAAAATATCTGTAAAATAGCATCCTGTTATAACTCCTCTTGAGTTAAACAGCTGAGTTTTACCATTTTTTAATCCATTCAGACAATCTCTGGGTCTGGCGGGAGCACTTTTAGCTTAGCTTAGCATAGATCATTGAATCGGATTTGACCGTTAGGCATCTCGCTCAAAAATGACCAGAGAATTTGGATTATTTGCTTTTTAAAGCTCAAATCTACTGTAGAAACATTGTGTACTAAGATCGATGGAAAATGAAACGTTGCTATTTTCTAGGCCGACATGGCTAGGAGCTATACTCGGTAAAGTCTAGATCAGATACGTGGCCGGCCGGAAGTGCGATATGCACATAAATATAGTACCATTTTTTATGACACTGTATAACAATAATACATTTTTTACAATACTGTGACGGTTGGGTTTAGAGTTGGGGTAGGGGTAGACATTAAAAAATACAATTTATTGGGTAATTTAATAGATAGCATAAATAATACTAGGTACAACTACTGTTTTTACATTACTGTGACGGTTGGGTTTAGGGTTGGGGTGGGGATAGACGTTAATAAAAGACAATAAATGGGAAATGTAATAAATAATATAAATAATTTTCGTTATCCGATCTAGCAACAACCGCTATACTCCCATTCTGGCATAATAATCAAGGAACTTTGCTGCTGTACCATGGCTGCAGCAGGCGCAATCATATTACAAAGTTTGAGCCGATTTAGGACTATTTTCATGCGTAATATCAACTGCGTAATATCATTGCGCCTTCTGCAGCCATGGTATGACAGCAAAGCCCTTTGATTTTTGATTTATGCTAAGATAAGCTAAAAGTGCTCCCGGCAGACCTGAATATTGGCTCAATGGATTCACAAATGGTAAAACTCAATTGTTTTACTCTAGGGGAGTAGTAAAATGTGTTCTGTTAATGTTATTTGTGAATTATTTCTCTCTTTTATGGAAGTGGACTGCAGATAAGTGCATATATTGATCATTGTGACAGACCTAGTAAGTGCTATAAATTAGGTATCATTCGAAATGGAAATAGAAAAACACTAACACTGTGTGTGTGAATGTGAAGGTGTATAGGTGTTTTCCAGTACTGGGTTGTGGCTGGAAGGGCATCTGCTGTGTAAAACATATTTACCCTGATAAATAAGGGACTAACCCAATGGAAAATGAATGAATGGGAAATAGCAAAAAAAAGAAAGAAAAGTCAGCAGATTCTGTCTAGCCTTATACTAAAACTCTGCATTTGTAAGAAATTTATTTGCATCCCTTACATGTCAAAACAAATATAAGGGTTCAAAAATGACCACCATTAGGTATATACTTTAGCCAGCTGCTAGCTCTCTGCAACTCTTACATGGTCGCCCACTAAAGCTAAGTAGGGTTGCGCCTGGTCAGTACTGGGAGACCACATGGGAAAGCTAGGTTGCTGCCGGATGTGCTGTTAGTGAGGCCAGCAGGGGGTGCTCAACCTGCGGGGTGTGGGTCCTAACGCCCCAGGACTCTATACTGCTCAGTGAGCACAGTCTTTCGGATAAAACAAGAAAAATCCCAGGATGTCCTTTGAAAAAGTGTAGGGGTTTAATCCTGGCCAAATTTGCCCAATGGTCTCTGTCCATCATGGCCTCCTAACCATCCCCATATAATACGCATTGGCTTCATCACTCTGTCTCCTTTCCACCAACCTGCTGGCATGTGGTGTGCAATCTGGCGCAATATGGCTGCCGTAGCGTCATCCAGGTGGATGCTGCACACTGGTGGTGGATGAGGAGATTCCCCCCAATGTGTAAAGCGCTTTGAGTGTCTAGAAAAGCGCTACATAAAATGTAATGAATTATTATTATTATTATTATTATTATTATTATTATTATTATTATTATTATTATTATTATTAAAGTCCAAATCATGTGGGTAGTGAATTTTCAAGTCTATGCTCAAAAGGTTAAATGTGCTGTATGTATGTTTTTGACTTTTCTAATATAATAAATAAAATAATATGTTTGCAGATATTTAAGAAACATCTCAAGTGAGCATGCTTGTTTATCTGAAAAACAATGCTAAAGTCAGTTTGAAAAGATGCATCCTTTGAAAAGATGCATTCTGTGTCAGAATGTCTGTCTTTGTTTTGGTCTCTATAAAACAAAGTTTACTGCCAGTTTACACAATGATATTTCAGCCCTCCGGGTAGCCTTGGTGGAAAACACTGCATATTTAATTTTAGTCATGAAGGCTGCCTCAATGTATGTGGGCACATCTGAAAATCCGAGCTTCTGGAGGACAGAAGCAGCCCTCGAAATGAGACTGGTTCAGATTTATAAAAATACACATGAGGTGGTTATTAATTAGTAAATATTATAAATATAACACATGTAAACAGTAGCTGAGCAGCTTAAAGAGTAAGGCTCGATCATCAGTGCATGCACGCTCCTGTTGGTGCCATCAATCTGGCAACCTGCATGTGCGTCAAGTAGTAAGAGGAGGGGTTGGGTGAAAAAAAACCCCATCTCCTATATTTAGAATAGACTGCAATACCTAATTTAACCACTATGTCAATCCTATATTCTGCACTTTTAAAGAACAGATTAAAGAAGAGAGGCCATAAAACATGCATACCATTTGATGACACTGTGCCGTCCTCATAGCGCTTAATGGAAATGACATCGACAAAATCACGAGGAGATATAATACCCATAGCAGCCGAGGGGGTGACGGTTCGGCAGATTAAAACGTCCTGCGAAATGACAAAGAAAACATATAGAAATGTATACACCTACTGCATTATGGAGTAACAGTGTGTTAAAGGGGTGGTCCACTACAATATCATATTTTAAACTTTAGTTGATGTGTAATGTAGCTGTGTGAACATAAACAACATCTCTGAATGTAATATGCTCAACGTTCAATGCAAAGGGAGACACCGGCTTGTACAGAGTTAGCTTAGCAAAGCCTACAGCGAACGGAGTTTGGGCTACATAAAAAAATACACCTGGGCTAGTGAGATCACAAGGTCTTCCGGTTACGTACATTCACCACGCGCACACACCCTGCGCAGCAAAGGCAAAGGGGCGTGGCCAGAGGCGCTGTAATGTTAAAGCAGTGACAGCTAAAATGCCATCCAAACGCTGCTATTTTTTGGGCTTCCAAAGGACACAACACAAAGACAGAAGTGCTTACAGTTTAATTTTTAATTATGTTCCAGAGACTTATAAGAAAAAATATATAGCGTTAGCATTGACAAAGGAGAACTTCCAGAATCTCAGTTCAGTGGTGGATTCGGCTAAAACTTCTCCAACTGACGAAGCTGTGGATTGTGAGCCACAACCTGTAAGTATTTTTATTTGTTAAAATTGATCAACTACAGGCACAGTTTCTAGCATTAACAGTAAGTTGTAGCGAGGACGTAAACAAGGATGAAAACAACGGTAAATGCTGAATCCAACTGCTGTAAACAGCCACAATCTTCAGCAGCGTGTGCAGTGTCTCTCTATGTGTGTCTCTCTATGCGGCTGCTTTCCGTGCGTTCTACATCTCAAATAACAAATTCGCAAAAGATATGTGAACGTTTCATATTACTTACACATGCTTATTCCGAATATATGTAAAAGACACTTGTCAGATTTTATTTTAGAGCAGGCGTGAGGTTCAGTTGTGTGCTCTTCATTTTCTGTCTGATTCAGGCAGCTAATGCTGCTAGCAGCTGCTCTGACTGGGCTGTTTACACAGCGCAAAAGTGCGTGCTTGTAGGGGAGTGACGTGGAGCCAATCCACGAATCACAGCACATTATGTTAGCGAACCAATCAGAGCCTCTTGAGGGCAGGCCTTTCAGAGGATTTAGAAAATATGACATTCGTTTTTGTACTAGCAGAGTAGCTGTATATAATCAAAGTGAGATATATGAAAAATAACGAGATTTTCTACAAGTGAAGCATGAGCACACATTGCTTTGCATCTTATAAACACAACCAAGCCTTAAAAATACACTGTGGACCACCCCTTTAAAGGCATCTCAATTGAAACTATTAAAGGGAAATTAACTTCACCCAAAGCTGAAAATGCTGTCATTATTTACTCACCCTTTACTTGCCAAACCTGTCGGAGTTTCTTTCTTTATTGTTTTTCAAACATTCAAACACAATGGCTTACAACTTTGGCCCAACAAACAATTAACAACAAATAACAGTAAAAGATACAATATACAAAAAATGCATTCATTCATTTTCCTTTGGCGACCTCTGATGAATAAAAGACAACTTATCCAGCATATGTTTTACACAGCGGATGCCCTTCCAGCTGCAACCCAGTACTGGGAAACATCCAAACACACTCATTCACAAACATACACTACAGCCAATTTAGTTTATTAAATACACCTATACTCATGTCTTTGGACTGTGGGTTAAACCGGAGCACCCGGAGGAAACCCACGCCAACACGGGGAGAGAACATGCAAACTCCATACAGAAATGACAACTGACCCAGCCGGGACTCGAACCAGCGACCTTCTTGCTGTGAGTCACCGTGCCACCATATCGTCTTTTGTGTTCAACAAAAGAAAGACACTCATAAAGGTTTGTAATTACGTGAGGCTGAGTAAATATTAAGTACATTTTCATTTCAGGGTGAAATAAGTGGTTAAAGAAGAGTTTTAATAGTGTCACCAAACGTACTGGCAAAAATAATGACTATTTTATAGGTATCGTAGATAATCGTCCTGTTTGACTTTGATTACACAAATGGTTAAACCAGAGTTGCTTTCAGGCTGGTTTGTAAAAAAATAAAATAAAGAGGTCAATATGTTGACTTGCTGTTTACACATTTTAGGACATCAGCCAACAAATGGCTTACTTATATACAGTGTCAGAAATAAGTCAGAAATATTAGCCCTCCTGAATTATTATTGTTTCCCCAATTTCTGTTTAACAGAAAGAAGATTTTTTTCAACACATTTCTAAACATAATAGTTTTAATAACTCATTTCTAATAACTGATTTATTTTATCTTTGCCATGATGACAGTACATAATAATTGACTAGATATTTTTCAAGATACTAGTATTCAGCTTAAAGTGACATTTAAAGGCTTAACTAGGTTAATTAGGGAAGTCATTGTATAACAGTGGTTTGTTCTGTAGACAATCGGAAAAAATATATTGCTTAAGGGGGCTAATAATATTGACCTTAAAATGTGTTTAAAAAGAATTAAAAACTGCTTTTATTCTAACCGAAATAAAACAAATAAGACTTTCACCAGAAGAAAAAATATTATAGGAAATACTGTGAAAAATTCCTTGCTCTGTTAAACATCATTTGGGAAATATAAAAAAAAGAAAAAAAATATTCACAGGAGGGCGAATAATTTTGACTTCAACTGTATGTATGACTGTATGACAGACTAAACTGGGAAATGAGAAAGTGATCACCTATAACACTCTAACTGAGAATACTTGAATTACATTGTTCCTTAAAGCCAGTGGTAAAAGGAACTGGTGAGATCATGAGCTTTAACTCAACAATGCTCTCCATTCTCTTACCGCAGACACCTGCTCCACGAGCTCAAACTTCTTTATATTAGCATCCCATTTCACACGAAGCCCATTGATTTCAGGCTTCAGGCAGTCCCACACTTTCTCTGGACTGCCATTGACGATGCCTTCACCCTTGTACCTGAGAAATCAGGAGCACACAATCACCACTCATGCACACTGGACAAAGGTTAATGTCACGGCTGTCGTGATGTTTGCATATGATAATGTTGACAGTCAGCACATTCTATATATGTAGTTTTTCTAGATTTTATGTTGACTACTGATGACATATCTTCCACATATACAAGTAAAATGCTGACAAATGGTAAAGCAAAAAGAAAAGAAAAAATGATGTTTATGTTCTTTTGATACAAAATATTTTTAACTTCAGAAGAGTTTGGAAATTAATATTGTTTAGGAATAACCTTTAAGTGTTACCAAATTTCAGAATAAAACAAATATTAATATTAAACTGAGAATTTCAAGCGGTCTATTGGTCACAGTTCACGTTCATAGAAAAGTTCACGTTCACAGAAAAGCATAGTTTTTAAAGAAACTGTAAGAACAATTCTAGATTTTGATTAAAAATGCAGTAATAAAGTAATAATTATATTACAATAAACAATCAAATAATTGTAAAAATGACGACAAAAAACAAACAAACAAACAAACAATTATTTTATTTAAAATAACTTAAATTTATCTATCAAAACATGACATGATCAAATCTTTAGGTCATTAAAACTTCTGTTATGTATTAAGTAACTATTTTGACAATGCTGGTGTGTATTGGGCGCAGTGGGTAGCACAATCGCCTCACAGCAAGAAGGTCGCTGGTTTGAGCCCCGGCTGGGTCAGTTGGCATTTCTGTGTGGAGTTTGCATGTTCTCCCCGTGTTGGCGCGGGTTTCCTCCGGGTGCTCCGGTTTCCCCCACAATTCCAAAGACATGCGGTATAGGTGAATTGGGTAAGCTAAATTGTCCGTAGTGTATGAGTGTGTGTGGACGTTTGCCAGTAATGGGTTGCAGCTGGAAGGGCATCCGCTGCGTAAAACATATGCTGGATAAGTTGGCAGTTCATTCCGCTGTGGCGACCCCAGATTAATAAAGGGAATAAGCCGAAAAGAAAATGAATGAATGAATGGTGTGAATTGTGCCTGTGTGTTGTATCCTCCCCTCCATTATCTGTTTCTTTCTCTCTCTCCATATGAGCGGAGATCAGGTGCAGCTGTGAGAGGGGTAGCGCCAATTATAAAAGCACGCTGTTGGTGCTGTTCAATGAGTTCTCTTCCTGTTTCCCCTCGCTGTTGTGTTGTATGTGTGAGCAGATTACTCAAAGTTCTCTGTGTGGCAGTGAAATCTTTCTGTCCGAAACCCTTTTTCAAAGTCATCTGGTGAGATACTCTGTTATACATATATATATATGTAATCGGACGGTATTTTGTATTAGCTGTGGCTGACTGCTTAAAGATATATGAGAAGGCCTTTTTTCTTTTGTCACTTTTTCCTCCTGTTTAAAAGATAGATAAGGAGGGCAGAATTGTTGTTTTGTTTTCTTTATTTTTGGTTTAGGCAAGAGACGCTTTATATTAGGTAGCGTACTTTGTTTAGTTTGTTGTTTTGGCCTTTTATTCCCTTACCACCTTGGTTTGGATATTGGAAACCTTTGTTTAATAAATCTGTTACCCCTTTTCGACAACTTGGCCTGTGTGTGTGTGTGTGTGCTTGGGGAGCAGGAAAGGGGACTCTGGGTGACCTCTTTTAATAATAGGTCATCCTTATCATTATGCACCTAGCGTAGTGCTTCCGCTACGTAACAACTTCAAAAAGCATTGTTTGATGTTTAATTTACTGTTTTTTTTTTTTACAAATTCAAGTGGTAATCAAATGAGACATAACTGCAGACTAATCTGGAGATTACACCAGGCCCGTAGCCAGCCTGGTGAAAGGGGTGGTTCTTTTTTCTGAAAATATGGACATTTTTTGCAGTTATTCGCCTTAATTTCTGTTTAATTATGAGGTTTAAATACTGCATTTTAGTGACTCTTTAAGCACTTTTTGCTGGATTATCTTGTCAGATGGTCGTGCTTTTTGATGTACCAAAGAAATATGAAATAATACTTATTTTTAAAATACAAATTTATATATCATTAGATAAAAAAAAACAGGAATCTCTTAAAGTTTTAAACTAAAAACTGTAGCCTATTGTCAGTTATTGGGCCAGTAACTGTAGTAACTGGCCAGCACATTCAACTTTCCTCAGTCAGAATGTGGCCATTTGAACAATAAAAAAGAAAACATAAAAATAATAATAATAACAACAACAACAACAACAACAACGTAGAGCTTTTCTAGCCTCTTTTGTAAAAAAGTACATTTGAAATTCATATATAACAACAATAGCCTAATTAGTATTAAAAGTAACTTTAAAACGGGACGCTTTTCATGCTTCACACCTTTTTATTTATCTTTTTTTTTCAAGAATAAGGTCAGGGTGTGAATTACAGGGGGCTTTGGGGGGGATTGACCCCCCTAATTAATGCTTGATGTCCCCTGAAGGACGTCAAAACAATATGTATGGGGGGTCACCGCTCTAAACAGTGAGAAATAGTTAGCTGTGACCTGCATCTTAAATACTAATGCTACGAATTAAAATAATAGTAAATATAAATATACATTTGACCACCCCTATAATGGATTATACCATTGTGAGTGCATAATCGCATCAATCTACGCCGATAGACATGGTAACCGTAAAATAGGTGTTTGTTTCTACATATAGCATAAAAGTAAAGTACAATTAGCTGCATAGTTTGTATAGTTTGACCTATGTAACTTCTGAAATAGCTAATCAGAGGATACTGTAGGTCAGAATACACAAAATATCCCACAAAACATTGTAAACTTAAATATGTTTAATTAATAAAATAGATGTTACTTAAATAAATACATTTGATTAACTGTATTATACAAAATAACATTACCAAAAAAAAGTTGACCGCCCCTGATCGTCAATGTCTAATTAAGGGCCAATATTTAGAATAAAAGTTACTTTTCTGTATTTAACATCAAAACAGTGATGTAAAGTTTACACAGTTGACTTTACTTGTGTCAGACTCGGTCTTAAAACCTTTTTCGATGGGTTATTTTGATAATTTATGATGGCATAATAGTCAAAATAGGACAAATGAGCTCATGTATGGGACAAATTCTGAACCTCGGTGGGTGGTGGGTCTTTTGAACCACCTGAACTCCCCCTGGCTTTACGGGCCAGTACACCAAATAAATATTGGTGTAATTTTAGACCAATCACACAGTTTTAGAGCTCTGCAAACCTAAACCAATGTATACTTCAGAGAAAAAAAATCTTGACACAGATTTCTTTCCATATCCTGATAACACCTCAGTCTCACGATGTAAACGGAGCGCATGATAGGCATCTCTCATAAGCTAATATGTAACCGCATTTCCACTAACTAGAGTCTACTACACAGTATACACTAAGACGACGAGAAGTCGGCACATATGACGTCACGATGACCAATTCAGCATCAGTGTTGTCAAATAAATGTATACTTACACATTTCCCGCGAATTCACAAGAGGGTCTCCAATACACCACAACATCATTCTAGAAAAAAAGAGCCCACAATCTTTGTTTATTGACAAACAAATGCAAACGATGAGGAAAAGACACACTTATTTTAATTAATACTTACAGTCTTCTTGCATGTTTTCCACCCGGACTCGTCTTTTCTGTAGCTCAGAAGACGATCTTCTACTGACCTGGCAGTGTTTATGTAATCCATGTCGATTGAGAGTGTCTAGTTTTATTGTATTTTTTTTATTATTTCATTTGTCCTCTAGCAGCACATGCATTCAACGCGTTGTTTCGCGAGCGAGCACTGTAACCCAAATATCGTCAAATTAAACAATTTACCTTTTAATCGATGTTCAAGTACGTCCAGCATCCATACACTGACGGTGTCTACAGTAAATCGGCCAGTTTCTGTTATAACAGGTCAGATGTTTTCAGTTCATTCATTAGTTTCAGATGATCACAGTCACTGTCATCATCGTGACTGACTGGCTGCGACAGATTTATAATCGATATACAGTTGTGTAGATTAACGGAACGCTTCAGTTACACGCACGCTATCAAAACAATGTAAAAAGAGAGACAATTGACCCGTCTAATGCGGCATAATTAAAAAATATATGTAAAAGGCCACTTCCTTACTCTGTATCGCGTTCTTCTGAATGTTGCATTATGGGAATTTGAGTTTTCTGAGCCGATCCTGTTACACAGTATTTACGTGTCCCTATTGTTGTAGGCTTTATTAAATACAATAGACTCGCTCTTTCAATATTAGTTTATCCAAACATCACAACTAGACGATCATAGTGGGATTTTTTAATTTCTTTTTATTAGAAATAATAGTCCACTAGGCTAATGCATTTACTAACATGAACAATCAGTAATACATTACGGTATTTCAACTTTGTTAACGTTATTAAAAGTTAGTTACCTCACTGTGCATTAACTAATGTAACAAGCACTACTTTGGATTGTAATAATACATTAGGTAATGTTGAACTATGATTAATAAATGCTCTACTGTATTATTCATACGTAGGTAATGTTAGTAAACACATCAACTAATGGACCATTATTCTGAAGAGTTACCGAAGTAATTGTGTTGTTTTGGTTCGATTGTTGATCTGTTCTTTGACAGTGTTGATATCTCCTATAAAAACATGTTTTGTTTAAATGTATTTATATCAAAATTAGCCTACTAAAAATGAACTTGAAGTGTAATAAAGGCTAAAATCATTTTGAAATGTCATTGATTATGAAAAGCAATACAAAAAACTTGACTGTCAAAGATCGCATCAACTCTTGTGCCAGAGCATGTCCATCTAATATTTAGCAAAATACTGCATCACTCTTTATGTAAATGCTTCTTTATATATTACGACACAAGTATATTTATAACTCTTTTGGACCAAATATGGATTGAGGTCATTTACTTAGTTATTTTTACACGTCGATGTCAAACCTATTAACACATTTTCAAGATTCGAATTGCTAAATGTATAAAAAATTAAATAATAATGTTAATAATGAAACATTGCTGTTCATTTAGTTACTATCCAAGAGATTAGCTTTTTCTAAAGTAAAACATTAATACATTTTTACCTGACACTGGCATACCTTGGTGATTCATAAAAAATAAAAATAAAAACTTTAGATAGATGGACGCACAGACGGACGGACAGACAGATATAGATAGATACAGTGCATCTGGAAAGTATTCATAGCGCTTCACTTTTTCCACATTTTATTATGTTACAGCCTTATTCCAAAGTGGATTAAATTAATTTATTTCCTCAACATTCTACACACAATACCCCATAATGACAATGTGGAAAAAGATTTTTTTTAATTGTTGCAAATTGAGCACAGTGGCCTCCATCCTCCGTAAGTGGAAGATGTTTGGAACCACCAGGACTCTTCCTAGAGCTGGCCGGCCATCTAAGCTGAGTGATCGGGAGAGAAGGGCCTTAGTCAGGGAGGTGATCAATAACCCGATGATCACTCTGTCTGAGCTCCAGCGTTCTTCTGTGGAGAGAGGAGAACCTTACAGAAGGACAACCATCTGTGCAGCAATCCACCAATCAGGCCTGTATGGTAGAGTGGCCTGAGTAAAGGCCACTCCTTAGTAAAAGGCACATAGCAGCCTGCCTGGAATTTGCCCAAAGGCATCTGAAGGACTCTCAGATTATAAGAAACAAAATACTCTGGTCTGATGAGACTAAAATTGAACTCTTTGGAGTGAATGCCAGGCATTACATTTGGAAAAAACAGGCACCGCTCATCACCAGGCTAATACCATCCCTACAGTGAAGCATGGTGGTGGCAGTATCATGCTGTGGGGATGTTTTTTCAGCAGCAGGAACTGGAAGACTAGTCAGGATAGAGGGAAAGATGAATGCAGCAATGTACAGAGACACCCTGAATTAAAACCTGCTTCAGAGTGCTCTTGACCTCAGACTGGGGCAACGGTTCATCTTCCAGCAGGACAATGACCCAAAGCACACAGCCAAAATATCAATGGAGTGGCTTCACAACAACTCATTGAATGTCCTTAAGTGGCCCAGCCAGAGTCCAGATCTATATCCTATTGAACATCTCTGGAGAGATCTGAAAATGGCTGTACACCGTCGCTTCCCATCCAACCTGATAGAGCTTGAGAGGTACTGCAAAGAGGAATGGGCAAAAATTCCCAAAGACAGGTGTGCCAAGCTTGTGGCATCATATTCAAAAAGACTTGAGGCTGTAATTGCTGCCAAAGGTGCATCAACAAAGTATTGAGCAAAGGCTGTAAATACTGATGTACATGTGATTTTTCAGGTCTTTTATTCAATAAATTTGCAACAATTTCAAAAAATCTTTTTCCACATTGTCATTATGGGGTATTGTGTGTAGAATGTTGAGGAAATAAATGAATTTAATCTATTTTGGAATAAGGCTGTAACATAAAAAATGTGGAAAAGATGAAGCGCTATGAATACTCTCCGGATGCACTGTAGATGACACACATTTACAAGCAAAACTAAATTAAAACCTGTGGCTCTTGTTGCTACATTGAGGTCTTATACACCTGTACAGCAATGGGTCAATCAGGAAAAAAACTGAACATTATTATTATTTATATAATATATTTTTCACTGTTGACTCTTAAATCGAATGAATGGTTACAGCCTTGAATCAGATATCCAAGTCTACAAATGTCCAAATATAATAATTTAATGTAAATCTACAGACACATGCAAAGTACACTTGTATTGACTGTCAATTTCTTTGTGCTTTACTAGGCAAAGCTGCTACATTTATTTCACAAACCTGCATGTATTATACTGAACAATTTCTCTGTTCCAAATCTTACAAGCTGCCTTGCTGTCTACCTACATAATCAGCTGCCTTGTACTGAAGAATCTACTACAATGTAACCTCACAGTAGCGACTGATTTGAAACACTCTCAGTGAAGTCCTAATAGAATATATCACCCTCTTAAGGGCACTCATAACTGGCCACTTTGAAGGGCCCTTCGGAATTTTGAATGGTTTAAATCAGGGGTGCCCAAACTCGGTCTTGGAGGGCAGATGTCCTGCAGATTTTAGCTCCAACACACCTTCACGGATGTTTCTAGAAAGCCTAGTAAGAGCTTGATTAGCTAGCCCAGGTGTGTCTGATTGGGGTTGGAACTAAACGTGGCAGGACACCGGCCCTCCAGGACCAAATTTGGGCACCCCTGGTATAAATGATGAACACTTTGGTCTCCGGTGATCTTTTGTGCAACTAAATTATTTGGTGTCAAACAGTTTGTTCTGTTCAGAAGAGCTCATCCCTATGCACTAATTCCTGCAGAGTTTAGCTCCACCCCTAATCAAAAGCATCTGCCTTTAGCTTTCTAGGCTGCATTCCAGTCCATATTTTTATGCCCTTCACTTCCCTTCATTTTTTTACTCAGATGTACGTCATTGATTATGCTACATAAGTGTCCACTACTGGCGGAGCATTTAAATGGGTTTAAATGGAGTGCCCTAAACCCCTGAGGACTTGGGAACTACACTGTCATGATGTCACAATGCTAGAGTGGACATATGAAGCCGACTTGCTCCCTTGGACAAAATCGAGGGATCGAGGGTATGTCAATGTATGCTTCTCTTGTTGACTTGATGAAGAGAAACACACCTCAAAATGGAGTTGGGGATTCCCTGAGTGAACAAGAAAAGGCAAGTTCAATAGCAGTCTAAAATTGAACTGGAACATAGCCCTAGTGATCTTGAAGACACTGATTAGCATGTTCAAGTGTGTTTGATTAGTTTTGGAGCAAAAAAAAAAAACCTCCAGGACTGAGACCGAGGACTATCCCTGCCCTAATCCCTTCGAAGCTGACACTATGGAGGGTAAACCCTTCAAAGAGATTAGGGCATAGAGATGAACGCTTCTGAGTGGAATAGATTGGTTCAAAAAAGCATCCACAATCAATAAGCAACTTCGCAACAGGTCGTTTTTAAAGGTTTATCAGTTATTGTTTAAAAAACATATTTCCTATGGAGAAAATGAGTTTTTACTTCTGTTGGCCTTAAATTATATGTGCCATCACTGAAGCACTTTGTTGCCTGGAACATATCATTACTTATAGTGCATTTAGGGAAGAGATGCATATAATGCTGCATAACAATTTGGCAAAAACAAATTAAAAATCTTAAAGCCGTGGCACAAAAAAGTAGATGGCCAAAAAATAAATAAATAAAATAGAAAACTCTAGTGATAACAAAAGCACCAGGTGCATCTCAATAATGCTCAGATAAGATAAAATGGCACGAAATTAGAACACGACTCAGTCTGTGCCACATTTTTTGCATGCTTTCATCACTTTCACTTGTACTTTTGTGCACTGACTTGTTTTCCAAACCGAACAGTGAATCGGTTCTCTCTCACACCGATGGCTCCAACATCGATTCAAAATGCTGGCTTGGTGTGTCACGACCCCGGCAGGAAAAAGAAAAGGTAGGAAACCTACCTTTTAAAACAGACTTTGTGCTGCTGTACGCACGTGAGGCCTTAAAATCCTTATAGTTCACCCAAAAATTTAAATTCTACCATCATTTACTCACTCTTGATTTGTTCCAAACCAGTTTGAGTTTTTTTCCCGCTCTAGACTTGTTTGTAGAGCAAGTAGTTTGACAGTTTTTTGCCATCTATTATTCCTACTCATTTCTCCCATAGGCAGCTGAATCGCTGGTACTAAAACAAATGGCAGAATAAGGTCAATTGAACACAAAAGAAGATATTTTGAAGAATGTTGGAAACCTGTAAGCATTGACTTTTTACAATACATGTTTTTCCTACTAACTCAATGAGGTTTCCACAGTTCTTTGTGTTTAATAGAACAAAAAAATTAGGTCAAGGGTGAGTAAAGGATGACAGAATTAAAATTTTTGGGGAACTATCCGTTTAAGGCCAATTTATACTTCTGTATCAAATCCACATAGGTCTGGCATAACTTTCAAACAGTCATATACCCTTCATCAGTAAGGACCCTGACACCCACCTCTCAAAAAATGTAACTGCATGTTGTGACATTTCAGACCGCAAGGTCTGTGATTGGTCGGCTTTCTACAAGTGACGAGTGTGGGCAGGACCAAGACCGAGGAAATTGGAGCGAGTGTTTACCAAATGTTGAGTCCCAGGGAGGAACTCCGAATGGATATTTTTGGGTTACTTTGCGATTAGAGTTGTTAATTGTTCACCAGTTCCCGCTTCTTTCTTCCTTGAATAACTGAGTTTAAGCTACTTCTTAAGTAACACACAACGGGATTGACTATATGCAAGGTATGGCACAAGGGTACGGTGATCACTCGATGCAGAAGTATAACAACTTTAATCATAAAACACAAAACAAAAGTATCTGAAGCTTGTCCATGGGACTCAACACTTGTTAAACACTCACTCCGCTCTCACAGCTCTCGGCCCCACCCACACTCGTCACTGCTACCAGGAGGACCAATCACAGACCTTGCACTCTGCATCGTTACAATTTTTGAGAGGTGCACATCAGGTTCTGTGACTATCAGTCAAAGCAGGGTGAATCCACTTCAGCTACTACGCTAGGGGGACACGATTTGTCATTAAACCAAACCTACTGCCTGGACTTGACACACAAGTATAAACTGGCCTTATATCAGGCTTTCGACAGTTCACTTGATTTCATAAACAGAGTTATTATTATTTCTCACCATTTTTCCACTCTAAACATTGGAGCAGACAAGATCGCTACTATCGGACACACTGAGCACTGTTCTAGGCTTTCTTTTTGGCCATTTTCGCCCTGGGCTTCAGGTACTTCTCTTTGTTGTGAATGACCTGGATTTAATTCCTAATTCTTGTTAACTTCTGTCCGCGGCTGTATTCCTTCTAGCAACAACTCCGTTCCAGGAGGGACTCGATTTGTCATCAACCGGCCCTACTGCATGGACTCTGCAAAGAGGTATAAATTGGCTCTATATCAAACTTTTTTACAGTTTTCGACAATTTCCCAAACAGAGTCATTATCTCTCCCAGTTTTTCACAAAAAATTGGAGCAGGCAAGATCGTTACCATCAGACACATTGAGTTGAACACTGTTCTTGGCTTTCTTTTTAGCCATTTTCGCGGTGGGCTTCATGTATTTCTCTTTGTTGTGATTGACCTGGATTTAATTCCTAATTCTTGTTAACTTCTGTCCGCGGCTGTATTCCTTCTAGCACAACTCTGTTCCAGGAGGGACTCGATTTGTTATCAACCGGCCATACCACATGGACTCGACAAAGAAGTATAAATTGGCTCTATATCAAGCTTTCAGTTCATTAGATTTCCCAAACAGAGTCATTATCGCTCATCATTTTTCCACTCTAAACATTGGAGCAGACAAGATCATTACAATCAGACACTGAGTTTAACGCTGTTCTTGGCTTTCTTTTTGGTCATATTTGCACTGCGCTTCAGGTACTTCTCTTTGTTGTGAATGACCTGGATTTAATTCCTAATTCTTGTTAACTTCTGTCCATGGCTGTATTCCTTCTAACAACGACCCGATTCCAGGATGGACCTGATTTCATTACACCAAACCTACTGCCTGGACTTGACATAGAAATATAAACTGACCTTATATCAGACAGTTCATTAGATTTCCCAAACAGAGTTATTATCGATCTTCGTTTTTTCCACTCTAAACATTGGAACAGACAAGATCATTACCATCAGACACATTGAGTGTAACACTGTTCTTTGCTTTCTTTTTGGCCATTTTCACGCTGGGTTTAAGGTACTTCTCTTTGTTGTGAATGACCTGGATGTACTGGTCTGTGCTGCTGTTTTGTTGGTCACTGCTAGACGCCAATGACGCCGAATCCGACTCGGTCAGCGATGGCTCCACTTTATGTTTGGTCTTGGGCTTGACGTAGGGTTCACCATATCTGCGAGTCGACTCAGGGCCTCGGACATTAGTTTGAGTGCAAGGATGCAAGTTCACCCAATCTTCTTCCTCTTCTTCGTCGCCATATATACCCTGCTCCATTGACAATTGACTGTGTACATTATCGCCAATGTAGAATCGCGGGGTCTGACGGATGTCCGATAGAGATTTTGGACGGCTTGATCCCCTCCTTGTGCTGGTCTTGGGATCTTCTTCATCCTCCTCTTCTTCCTCACTGAGATGTGGCTGGTGGCTTCGGTGAGGAGTACGAGGAATGTAGCATTTTACATTGCGAGGATACAGCTCTACGATCTCTGGTTCGTCCGGTAATCGGTAGTGCCTCGGTATGCGCGTATTGGATCGCATGACCTTCTTGCGAGCGTCGTGTTCGTTGACGATGACGTAGCGTGTTGTGTGTGCGCGGCGGCCCACGTAACTCTGGGCCGTGATTACACCGGTCTCGGTATGCAACGGTCGGACGGTTTTCCGAAACAGTGGATCGGAGTGGATGTTTTCACCATATCGTGTACATGGGTTGTACGCCATGTTGTGGTAGGACTTGGAGCGGCTGGAACCGCTGGTGCTGCCCATGTACCCAGGATGCCTGGACATCAGAGAATGCAACATGTGACATGAATACTATACAGTTGAAGTCAGAAATATTATCCCCCGTATATAATTTTTCCCCAATTTCTGTTTAACAGGATTTTGAACACATTTCGAAACATAATAGTTTTAATAACTAATTTCTAATAACTGATTTCTTTTGTCTCTGCCATGATGACAGCACATAATATTTTACTAGATATTTTTCAAGATACTAGTATTCAGTGCGATTTAAAAGCTTAACTTGGTTAAGTAGGCAAGTCAGTGTATAACAGTGTTTTGTTCTGTGGACAATTGAAAAAAAAAACATTGCTTAAAGAGGCTAATAATATTGACCTTAAAATGGGTTTTATTCCAGCCGAAATAAAACAAATATGACTTTCTCCAGAAGAAGAAAATATAGGAAATACTGTGAAAAATACCTTGCTCTGTTAAACATCATTTGGAAAATATTTGTAAAAGAAAAGAAAATTCACAGGAAGGCTAATAATTTTGACTTCAACTGTATAGTCAAAGCAAAAACTATTCAGACACCAGTATAATTTTTACTAGTAGGTGCAGGGCACTATAGTTAATTTACATAACTGAGGATGGCAAAATCAAGTAAATTGTGACATTTTATACCCAAAACATATTTATACAGCGTTTACTGGTTAAGGTTTTATTGTGTAAAGGATTAATGAAACTGGTTTACAGCAGAGAATGCAGGCTGTCATTGAGGATGAGAAATATTGTCATACTAACAGTGGTTGCATTATATACAGTACCTTTCTATTCAAGATGATTTTGTTTTGATACAGTTCAACCTTGTGTTCTTGCCATATTGTAACATTTTCTAAACTATAGTGAATAAATGGTTATAATGTGAGAACTGTTGAAGGTCTCTGAATAAATGTTGCTTTGACCGCATATTTACTATATACTTAAAAAAAAAGTTCACTGATACCTTAGGCCCTGCTTCCACCTGGTATCAACACGTGTTTTCAGTAATCTGATCAAAAGTGGTCAACCGAGACAAATGACAATTTCTACCTGGTGTAATACAAAATTCTTTGCCCTCGTGAAATTTTAATTCATTTTCATTTCCCAAATGATGTTTTACTAGGAGAGGAAATTATTCACAAACTTTTATTATATTTTTCTTCTGGATAAAGTGTTGATTCTTTTAGTTTGGCTGGAATAAAAAAAACAAAAAATAAAACAAAACACACACACACACACACACACACACACACACACACACACA
>CAIGQW010053631.1:26852241-26883336 GCA_903798125.1 Danio choprae | reverse complement strand
GTGGTTTGTAATGTAATGGGCAGCACAAATGTCTTGATACCTCAGGCTGTTGATGTTGCCATCCACTCTGCAGATCTCTCGTACGCCCCCATACTGAATGTAACCCCAAACCATGATTTTTCCTTTACCAAACTTGACTGATTTCTATGAGAATTTTGGGTCCATGCGGGTTCCAATAGGTCTTCTGCAGTATGTGATGATTGAGATGCAGCTCAACAGATGATTGATCAGTAAAATCTACCTTCTGCCATTTTTCCAAAAGATCAACTAGAAGTCAAGTTATTATTTGTTGCTCCTATAACTGGGATCGACGACAAGACTTTTGTCAGGTAGTGTATTGTTTGTAGTTGTGGAATAGTTGAGTGCTCACAGAAGAATTATGGTGTTAACGGTGGCAACATTTACCAGGGTGAAAAAAAAGCACATTTTCAGAAATGCCCATACACAATTTCACTAAAGTCAGACAGTGCTCTGATGGGTTTACAAGGAGCAATATAAAATGTACATTTTGTTAAAGCACTTAACATTAATTATATCTGAACTGAAACTAATTTCTTAAGTGGATGTACTTCTGGTTATGTATTGCTGACAGAGGTTTACTTTATGTATCCTTATGACTATCAAGAAACGTTTCATGGTATGACATTTCAATAGTTTGGATAAATTACTTCCAGTAAATTACTTTACTACTGTAAATAATATAATTAAGTGCTTCTGTATCAGTATTTCAACATATTTATTAATTACACGGACAGTGTTTTTTGTGTTTTCTTTACTAATACTTAGAGAAAGGATTTATGTTTTTTACTGATTAATATATTTATTTTATAGTAATTTTGTTGTGCTAAATATAAAAAGTTTGGAACGTCAAAACCCAATAGTCAGCAATATGATTTTCATTCATTCATTTTTCTTCGGCTTAGTCCTATTATTCATCATGGGTCGCCACTGCGGAATGAACCGCCAACTTATCCAGCATATGTTTTACACAGCGGATGCCCTTCCAGCTGCAACCCAGTACTGGGAAACACCCATACAATCTCACATTTACACACACACACACACACACACACACACACACACATTCATACACTATGGCCAATTTAGTTTACTCAATTCACCTATAGCGCATGTCTTTGGACTGTGGTGGAAACCGGAGCACCCAGAGGAAACACAAGCCAACACAAGGAGAACATGCAAACAGTGCTAACTACTGAGCCACCGTCTCGCCACAATATGATTTTGATTACTTAAAATACAGAAAAGAGCTGTACAATTATTTTTTTAAATACATTTTAAGAAGTACAGCTCAAAGTAAGCATGTTTCATTAATATTACTCAAAAGGACAATAGAACATACTTCATATTTTATATTCATAAAATGTATTCAAAACTAATTAAAGTAGGCAATAAACTAGCTTAATTAACAGTCTATGTATAAAACAATTTAAATGATACATTTTACACAAAAATAGAGCGTCTTATTTTTGACCAGTGTTGCCAGGGTTGAGGTTTTCCTGCACAATTGGGCTCTTTGGAAAATGCAAAAGCAGGAAAAACATATAAAGTTGCAAGACGTGTTTATAACATGCCACAACTGCCAAAATGTCTCTCGCAAATGAAAAAGAAAAGAAAACTTAATTATTTCTTAATGAACACATATATATATACACACACATACACATACACTGAAAAGTTATATTCTTTGGTTTTTGGAGTTGTCATTTCATTCGAATCCCTAGCAGACCAGGTGTGAAAGACATTAAACCTCTTGCCTTAAGCACGGGCAGATCCCAAAGTGATGCAAATGCTACAGGCAGGGCCTCAAAGACTGTGCCTTTGTGGATTCATACAGGCCAAAGAAACTCTTTTGTTGATAAACTTGTGTGGTCAGTGGCTGGGCAGGTTTCTTTCACCTATCTTTTCACCTATCATTTGTATGTTTTGTTTAGCCACCTCCACCTACAAACTCGGCCCCCTCCTAAAAACATAAGATAGACAGGACTACTCTGTCCCATGTTAGACTCATCTAGACTTGTTAAACTTGCAGACTTGTTTTAGACTCATTTTAGACTACTCTTGTCCCTATAAGAGACTCTTGTAGGGTCTTGCAGACTCGTGGACTTCTTGAAGACGCTTGCAGAACAACCAACACGTCTAAATATAGAAATTCTGCTTGAAGAGAGTCTCCTGGATTGGGTTCTCATTTTTCCAACACCACATATTGTACTGTTTATAGAGCTTAACTTTCAATAAAGAGAAACAGAACTGCACAAATACGACTGACTTGTTTATGCACAATCAAATGTGATGAACATATACCAAACCTGATGGGTATGAACTCCACTTGTCTTTGTCGAACTTGTCTGTGAGGAACTGAGGGGCTGCTGTACATTCTGTGTGCACTACATGGGCAGAAATGGAGCATATGAAGCTTTATGAACTGCAGATGCATGGAAGCTAAAGCAGCAGTGAACTGAAAACAATAATAAAGCTTTTTACCCCACAGACCTACTGGCTGCGTGCTCTGCTTTGTGTTTCTGCCGTACGGGAATTGATGGACTCCGGGACGCTCCTGCAGCTCTTGGAACATCGGACCGTGATGCAGACTGTGTTATAGTCTGGATGCTGTCCGCTGGCCGGATGGGAGACTCGAAGTTGGAGACGCTGCCATTACGGCGCGGAGGGGAGGCAGAGCGGGCCGACGACTCGACACTTGTTATGTCGCTCTCTTGTTCTGGGTTTTTATCGCCGCCCTCGGGTGCCTGCAGACGGGCTGTAACTCACACATTTACACACAAGGGAGACAAGTTGATACTGCCTTATGACATTATACAAGGCAAAACTATGTTGAAAATTCATCTCTGTCAGGGCTTTTTACAGATAAATCTACATTTGAGGGTCACCTGTGAAACATTTATTCTTTTTCACATATTTCTCAAGTGATATTTAATATTTTTATTATTAATAATTGAATATTAATATCTTTAATAGTTTTTTCTTCTGGAGAAAGTCTTATTTGTTTTATTTTGGCTAGAATGAAAGCAGTTTTAAGGTCGATATTATTAGCCCCCTTAAGCAATATTTTCATTTCGTATTCGATTGCCTACAGAATAAACCATTGTTACACAATGACTTGCCTAATTACCCTAACTTGCCTAATTAACCTAGTTAAGCCTTTAAATGTCACTTTAAGCTGAATACTAATATCTTGAAAAACATCTAGTCAAATATAAATCAGCTATTAGAAATTAGTTATTAAAACCATTTTGTTAAGAAATCTGTTGAAAGAAATCTTCTCTCTGTCAGGGTTTCTGCAGGTTTCATCAAGTCTAATTTCATTCAGTAGTAGTGAGCACTTTATTGTCATACACATGTACGCATACACAGAACGAAGTTTCGTAGCATTGGTTCCAATAGAAATAACCCTAAACAATAAATAGTATAATATAACAAAAAAAGAAAAGGCGGATCTACAGTGCAAAACACAATAGTGCATACAAGTTTTAAAGTAAAAAAAAAACAACAAAACCAACATATATAAATACTTTTGGCCATCAGAGTTTAACAGTTTGATGGCAGAAAGCTTCTATAGAACCTGGCGGTTCTGCATTTAATGCTGCGGAATCTCTTCCCAGAAGCTAGTGGGAAAAACAGTCCCTGGTGGTGGCGAGTAGCATCTTTTATAATATTCCTGGCCCGAGACAAGCATCATTTTGGTGCATTTTAGTCCCGGTAATCCTCTCCGCTGACCTCACCACTCTCCTCACCTTCTTCCAGACTTTTTAGACTTTCAGACTTAAGCAGGTTAGGATAGTCTTTTACTTACTTAAAATATTCATTCATTCATTCATTTTCTTTTCGGCTTAGTCCCTTTTTTAATCTGGGTCGCCACAGCGGAATGAACCGCCAACTTATCCAGCATATGTTTTACGCAGCGGATGCCCTTCCAGCTGCAACCCATCATTGGGTAACATCCATACACACCCATTCACACTCATACACTACAGACAATTTAGCTTACCCAATTCACCTATACTGCATGACTTTGGACTTGTGGGGGAACCCGGAGGAAACCCATGCAAACACGGAGAGAACATGCAAACTCCACACAGAAACGCCAACTGACCCAGCCGGGGCTCGAACCAGCGACCTTCTTGCTGTGAGGCGATTGTGCTACCCACTTCGCACCGTGCTGCCCTACTTAAAATATGAATAATAATTAAAATAATAATTATTCTTAGCCACATTTTAAATTAAATGTGTCAAAACCTGCTTTTTTCAACATATATTTTCTTAAAAAAAACAAGCTTTAAAAATATATAATAAACTGAATATAAATAAAGTTACATGGACATAGGAACATTAAGACACATTTAAAATGATTTAAGAACTTTAGGCAACCTTAGACATTCTTCCAGTGAATTTAAGACTTAAGACCTAATGTTTTAGATTTGAAATTTAAGTGACCTCGGACACTCAGACATGACGCCGAAAGAAATCTACGCTGTTTTTCAGCATTCCTAAAGCACAGCTATCTCAATAAAATCCATTTTAACCATTTAGCAACGAAGCTACAGTCACCGGGCAGAAGGAAGCCCCGCTATGATGTGAATCCGCATCTATTGTGAAGTGAATTTGACGTGCGAATGAAGCCAGGAAACTCAAAATGTTCTGGTTTGAACACAGCATAAGAGTTCTTCCTTAGATTTAGCATGTTCTATCTTTCTTTTTCTCCCCAGGTGAATCTCATACTGCCGATAATATTGGCCATACATACTGTATATAATATTCAGGTCTGGACTCTGTAGAGGTCTTTGTTTCATCAGCTCTTTTGTCTGTCCAAATCTGATTTCATTACATTAGCAGTGTGTTTGGGATCATTATCATGCTGAAACTATTACAAATTAGGTGCTTTCTAGTAGGATTTACATGACAAGTTAAAACCTGTCTGTACTTTTCGGCCTTTACAATCCCATCAATTCAGGCAATATTGACAACAGCTCCAACAGAAACGCAGATCAAACTAAGATCTTTCATTCATTCTTCTATCTTTTCCTACTCTTTCTTTCATATGTCTTAAACAATTATACCCCAAAAATCTACCAAGAACCTGTATTTTCTGGTTGTGTTTTAATAAAGAGAATAAGAAGTTATATATAATGTCATTATACCCTCACTAAAACAACAAATGTAACTGGGGGCCTAAGACTTTTGCACAGTATGTATGTAAAGGCTTGAATACCTCTGATTGAACCACTTGAGTGTGGAAATAACTTTGACCTTCTGATCAGGCTCATTAATGATCTATATACCTCTGTGACAGTGCTGTCAAACCGGCTGCTATAAATACAACACTTTATGTGCTCCTTAGACATTAAAAGTGAAAAAGTGAAAAAGATAGATTAGGGCCCAATCCCAGTTCTACGCCTTAGCCCTTCCTATTACCCCTACCTCTCGGTTCATGCGTAGGGATAGTGGTGTCCCAATTCTCATTTGTTTGAAGGTGTAGGGATAAAAGGAAGGGCCATATAGTCATTCAAACAAATATTTTTCAGGAACACACTACAAACGAAAGGGTATAAGAGTTTTCTCTGAATACACCGGCTAGAGCAGCAACAGGGCTGCAAAAGCAAACAAAATGAGCTTTAATAAGACAACAAAAAAATAATGTGATCTTAACTATATTTTTATTTATTATGACACTGTTTAACACCTTTTCTTTTCTATAGGTTAAAGTTATTTACAAAAAGGTTGTTCAAATGAAAGAAATCCACTATTTCTCTTACTTTTATGCTATGTAGGAGCCATGTGCACCCACTGACAGGTAAAGGTCTCTCTCTCTCTCTCTCTCTCTCTCTCTCTCTCTCTCTCGTTGCTTTATTGGCATGACATTTTGTACAGTATTGTCAAAGCATTTTAGATATGTATAAAGTATGTAATATAATAACATCATTACATTAATAAAATATACAGCAAATCAAAAATAAAGAAGAGAAAAAGGAAAAAAAAAGACAATACTGCTAAAAATTATAATAATTACAAGAATAAAAAGTGTAGATTATTAAAATAAGGCAAATTAGTTGGTTAAACATTTCTAATGACGTACAAACATTTTGCAGCCAGTACAGATGTCATTTTGTTCTCTCTGAGTATTTAGTAAAGTTTATCTAAGTCGTTTATTAAATAATTAATCATTTAATGTTTCTCTCGCGGCTGTGCGTGCGCAGTCAGCTGCGAAAAGGTAATGCAAAAATGCATATAAATAACGGCACATTTAGAAAGCGAAAGCAAAATCCAATTCCCGGATATTTTGGCACAAAAAACGTGTCTCTGTGGGTCTGCAGAGCATGTGATTGTCTGTGTGAGTGGTGACAGTTCTCGTGCTCACAGAACCAGCAGTAGGAAACATGCAGAGTGGGAGAAGATTTTCCACTAGTTAACCGATCGCGAATGTTTAGCTTGTTGTTTGTTGAACAAGCTAAATGTTTAAATGCTAAATGTTGAATGTTTAGATTAGCTATGCCACAACGTATTTTAAATTCTAGTAGCGTTTGGACTTTGGGATTGAGCCTAGAATTTTGTATATACAAATTCTGTGGTCACGAGTTTTGGTTTGATTTGGTTTACAAAAAGAAAATCCCAAATTGTAACACTTAAACACCATTTAGAAGTACCATACATAAGCATAAAATAAACACAGCCTTATAATCTACCATTTGCAGCATTTTTTTTTGCATCGCTAGATGGCTCCACTAAAATATGTAGTGCGCGAGTCACTGAATCCAAAAGCAAGCATCATGCATTCTGTTAGCACACAAATATTAGAATTAAACATTATCATTGTATTATGTATGCAGTGCATGCCACAGATGCAAGAACCTAAGGTTACAGTTACTATCATATCCCTGAATGACGTCCTGAATAAAGCAGTAATACATGATGACGAAGATGATCATCACTGCAGAAATTACAGTGGGCACAGCTAGTGTTTTTCAGACAACGGGTAAACTTCCGGTGAAAGGTTAATGTGACTATTTTAAGTTTTATAAGGTTCCTTTTTACAGCATATACATCGTAATGTAATTAAAATACAATCAGTTAAATAAACGTAAGCATTCATTTAGTTGTTCAAGATTAAAACGAGATGAAAAAAGCACCTTTGAAAATACTGGGGTAAAATAAATGTTTATATTTTAAAGAGATGGCGAGGAAAAAATGTTATTTAATGCAGCGTTTCTTGTCCGGTCTGAGACCCACTTCATATCGTATCTCTGTCAGGCAGTGAAGATCACTTATTTTTAAAGAAAACAGACCTTAAACGCGGCGATTTTGTAATGGAAAGACAGTTCACCGGAAGCTGTTGGGCTAGCTGTCTGAAAATTATTGTTTGTCACTTTGAAATAAAACACAAGGAAACATATCTTAACAAAAAATGAATGCTCATGAATGCTATTACTTAAGGTCTTACTTCACAGAAAAGCAATTGAAGACTTTCTAAGACTTTTAGAAACACTGCTCGGTTAAACAGCACTTGGGAAATATTTTTAAAAAAGAATTAAAACTTCACAGGCGGGCTAATAATTTCGCCTTCAGCTGTTTATTGTGCGCACATTACTGCTCAACTGCCTCCAACAATCGCTTGTATCCCTAATGAAGATAGTTTATAGACAAAGTACCTGCAGCTAGCTGAAACACTTTCTTCTTGTCGTCCGTGCGCTCCTGCAGAGGCAAATTTAATTGGTGCTGTAAAATAAACTGCTGGAGAAATGAGATTATATGAAACCCAAAGACCTTCTTGTAAATCAGGGATCTGTTAAATGAATGAATGCGTCCTAATGAGGTTGCGTTTGCAGTGACTCACGGTCTGCAGCTGCAGTCTCAGCTGGCTGTTGGTGAACTTGAGGGATCTAGCGATGGACTGAAGGTAGTAGATCAGCATACTGCAAGAGACAGAGATCAACAGCATGAGATCGAGTACACGGAAACTATTTGTCCGGCTTGCCTGAATTATGTTGGCTTGACAAGACTGACATGTTTATTGTATAAACAGGGTCATTTAAAAAAAAAACGTTTTAACCATTTAGCACCGTTGTAAGGCTATGTGCTTAATAACGGAATCAATTTGAGTTTTTATCATATAGCAGACAATCAAAAAAGTTAGCCCTCCTGCTGTATTATTTTTTTTTGCTATATTCTTATTTTTTTTATATTTCCCAAATGATGTTTAACAGAGCAAGGAATTTTTCACAGTATTTCCTATAATATTTTTTCTTCTGGAGAATGTCTCATTTGTTTTATTTCGGCTAGAATAAAAGCAGTTTTACATTTCTTTTAAAAGCATTTTAAGGTCAATATTATTAGCCCCCTTAAGCAATATTTATTTTCCTGATTGTCTACAGAACAAACCACCATTATACAATGACTTGCCTAATTAACTTAATTAACCTAGTTAAGCCTTTAAATGTCACTTTAAGCTGAATACTAGTGTCTTGAAAAATATCTAGTCAAATATTATGTACTGTCATCATGGCAAAGAAATCAGTTATAGTTGAAGTCTGAATTATTAAACCTCCTGAATTATTAGGCCCCCTGTTTATTTTTTAAGATTTGTTTCTCAACATTTCTAAACATAATAATAATAACTCATTTCTAATAACTGATTTATTTTATCTTTGCCATGATGACAGAACATACTATTTTACTAGATATTTTTCAAGACACTTCTATAGAGCTTAAAGTGACATTTAAAGGCCTTACTAGGTTAATTAGGTTAATTAGGCAAGTTAGGGTAATTAGGCAAGTTATTGTATAACGATGGTTTGTTCTGTAGACAATCGAAAAAACATATAGATTAATGGGGTAAATAATTTTGACCTTAAAATGGTTTAAAAAAAAAATTAACTGCTTTTATTCTAGCCAAAATAAAACAAATGAGACTTTCTCCAGAAGAAAATATATTATCAGACATGCTGTGAAAAATTCCTTGCTCTGTTAAACATCATTTGGGAAATATTAAAAAACAAAAACAAAAAAGGGGGTTTAATAATTCTGATTTCAACTGTATTAGAAATGAGTTATTAAAACTAATGTTTAGAAATGTGTTGAAAAAAATCTCTTTCCATTAAACTCTGACTTCAACTGTATATATTTTTTTATCTTTTTCCATTTCTAATGACATTAATATTGTAACAAAACACTCTAAACGATCATGTAACACTTTAAATGAACTGGTAAAACATTTATATAAAGAAAATTTGATTATGGTTTGTTGAATTATTAGAAAAATGATAATTGGTAAAATAATAATGAAAAATAATAAGGACATTACACCTTGGGTGTGCTTTATCTTCTAATAATTTAACAATCCGGAGTCAATTATTCTGCTTATACTAGATTTACCACACCTAAATACACTGTTCACATGTTGTATTTCAAGAAATTTGTCAGGTTTTTGTCCTCAAACAGCTGCTGTATGTAGGACTAGTAACCCTTCTGTTTTGTTTTGATTTGATTTCTGACTGTTGTAGCTGTGAATAATTCAATGTATGGTACTGTAATGCAGCAAAACCTGCCTGGAACACCTTTAGTCATGCGCTTATATGAAAATAACTACACTTTAAAATCTTTATCAGCCAATCAGAATCAAGCATTCGACAGTGCCATAGAATGAAAGGCTACATTCTGAATGATCAGGTAACATACTAAAAGAACTGTACAGACGTGGAACATTTCAGAACATTCTCAATGATCGAGTAACATTTCCCAAAATATAGCATTTTTTAAATTGTATTTTAAACAAATACATATAGCTTCAGTAAACAAAACATATTAATCTTCTGTCATTAACAAATCTTAACGATCCCAAAATTTGGGAGAGTATAGTATCTCCTAAAACACCTTGGTATGCATACAATGCTCAACATAACTGAGTACACCCCATTTTGAAAATGAAAATATTGATCCATTTCTCAGTGAATATAGGTCATATATTTTGGTGCATTTAAACAAAGCAGATTTATTAAATAAATATAAATAATATTTTAGTCACCAAACATCTTTAGAAATAGAAAGATTATACATTTAAATTCATGCAAAATATTGAAAAATAATATATACAACCTACAAATTTACAACAAAATTGTATATATGTTTTGTTTCTCTCAAATTTTTCTTTTTAAAAAAAATATTTTTCTCTAACATATAAATTTGGTGTACTAATTTTAGACCGTTATCATGAGTTATTTTGTTAGATTAGCTCCAGATGTGGCTTCAGTACTGACTAATCTAATGTGTATGCACAAATAGAATATTGTAAAACATCCTATAGAAAATATTAATTTAAATGACAGATTTGTGAGGGGTGTACTCATGTATGTTGAGCACTGTATGTTTAGCTAGTACCAAAGATTTATACACAAACATGCCTTTACATTGTCGTGGTTCCCGGCTTTTCTCTTAATGAATCAAACTTAGTCTGGAGGTTATGAATATCAGAAGAATATACTTTATTGCAATATTTTCCAAAAAAGCAGAGACAGCCAGAAGCAAACCCATCTCAGTCTCTCCCCAGGACAAATCCCCCCCAGGACAAATCTCCAGGCCCAATCTCCAGGACAAATCTACAGTGTTCACAATTTTTATACAGATTTTCTCTCCCCACCTCCTTGTTTTAACTCCGACCACTTTAGGATGTTTTCTCTTTACTGAGAGGTTTAATGCATCTTTAGGTGCTCATGTTATTCTGGGCCCTGTCCCCTACAATGCAAACACCTGTTTTCACACCAGAGTTATCTCTCCATAGATTCAATCTCTTCTGAGTGTTTACATACATTGGCATGTTGGTACATTCATTTTATAATACGTCACTCACTCTCCTGAAAGCCTCTTACCGATATTACTTTATATGTGTGCATTACATGTACAATCAATGTTTTACATATAAACACATTCTTCAGCAGCTCCCCACAATGGTGACCTCACACACTCCTCAGCAGAACACCCATTCTACACACACCACCAGCTGTCATCTTTCTTCTCAAAATACACCACCAGTTGTTGCCCTTTTTCCTCAAAATACATGTCTATACATCTCTAGACGGTTATATAGGTTGACATGTTTACTACACAACTGGTAGTAAACATGTCAACCTATATCATTTTTTTTTTAAAAGAATAAAAAATCTTCTTCAACATTTTATTCTGTAGTTATATTTTCTGTAGTAATTAAGGTCATTGTGCCCAATGATCGTGCCCAACAGAGCCAGGTTTCTCTCAAGGTTTTTTTTTTCTTTCCTTCACTTTGTCAATTGGTGAACTTTTTTTTTTCCTCGCTACTGTTGCCACTGGCTTGCTCGGATCGGGACTTGTGGAGCTGCGCTTCGGTGGATTTGCTCTTCAGTGTTTGAACTTTCAGCAGTGAAACTTAAACCACACTGAACTGAACTGAACTAAACTGAACTTCAACTCCGAAATCTGGACTTTACTTGAACATGTTAAGCTGCTTTGACACAATCTACATTGTAAAAAGCGCTATATAAATAAACTTGAATTGAATTGTAGTTAGAAGTACTTACAAGAGTAGCAGTAAAGCCGGCAGCACAACCACTGGACTGGTGACGTAACCCATCACGTTGCTGAACCACAGTGGGAAGTCATTGGCAATGGTTTCGGAGATGATGTCGTAAATCTTCTCCTGTCCACTACAGAGCAGCAGGTGAGATGTGAAAAAATGCAGAAACAATCTGAATCAGTTATTATAGCATGCATTTCATTATTAATTGCAGGAGATGTGACTTCTAGCAATCTGCAATCATAATAATGCTAATATATACTGTACTAATAAACTGTATTAAATATAGAGTACATCGCATAGCCATTAGCTTTAATAAAAGAAATTATGAAAAGAAAAAACTGACTAACGTAAAGTGACAAAAAACTCAAACAACAAAAGAAAACCTCACATTTAGCCCTGGTTTGCAAGGCATTCACACACCCATTTTTAAATCTAAATGCACACTTGTTTTGGTGGTTTATGAGAACTCTCCATTGCTGTATTGTATTTTATACTCTAAAAGCCCATTATTACATAGCATTACCTTATGCCTACCCTTAAACCCAACCCTCACAGGAAACCTGAATTTCTGAATAGTAACCCCATTAAGCATGATTTTTAACAGTTTTGAATGAAGAGGAGACAAGGCATGTCCTCGTAAATGTTTAGATTAATTATGTTCAACACAATAAAGTAATGTTTTCTGTCTTTTAATGGGGGTATTATATGAGAAAACTGCTGAAGCTTTGTTTACCAAAACAAGTGTTTGTTTTGAACTTTATGAGCTAATTTTTCAGCTCCCCAAATCTCTCAAAATCAATAATGTAGAAATCCACTGATTTGTTCTGTCTGGCCCTTCTTTATCTCTGGGATAAAGAAAAAAAACCTCCCAAAAAACAGAACACATCACCCTAAATGATATCAGATTTAAACAGAACCTCTAACAGGATAGTTTTATATACAGAAAAGGTCCACGGTAAGTACTACAATCCCATTATTGTAACTAGGTTGACTATTTTAAAGGGGATAAATCACAAATGCCTTACTTATAGCTATATCTGTTTATCACTGGGATAGAGAAAACTCTAAACATTCACATCACCTTAAAAGAAATCAGATTTAAATGCTGGTCCAAACAGGATAGTTTTGTACCTGAAAGGTCCACAGTACTGAGACGGTCGGTATCTCACAATGGCAAAAATGGTGGGCAACATACACAGGAACAGCATGAACAGAAGCATCGCCAGGTAGAAGTTATTTGATCTGAGGAATAAAATAAGTAAAAAATAGAAATATTTTGAATTAATGAACTGACTGTTCAATTATACAGTTGAAGTCAAAATTATTTGCTCTCCTGTGAAATTTTGTTATTTCCCAAATGATGTTTAACAGAGCAAGGAATTTTTCACAGTATTTCCTATAATATTTGTTCTTCTGGAGAAAGTCTTATTTGTTTTATTTTAGCTAGAATACAATCAGTTTTAATTTTTTTTTAAAGCATTTTAAGGTCAATATTATTAGGCTCCTTAAGCAATATTTGTTTTCGATTGTCTACAGAACAAACCATCATTATGCAGTGACTTGCCTAATTACCCTAACTTGCCTAATTAACCTAGTTAAGCCTGTAAATGTCACTTTAAGCTGAATACTAGTATCTTGAAGAATATCTAGTCAAATATTATGTACTGTCATCATGGCAAAGATAAAAGAAATGAGTTATTAAAACTATTATGTTTAGAAATGTGTTGAAAAATTTTTTTTTTATTAAATTATTATTAAAAAATATCCAGGCGGGCTAATAATTCTGACTTCAACTATATATGTGATATGATAAGTCATACACTCCCCGCCTGCAGTGGGGCGATTCCTTACACAGCATTATCATATAAAACAACAGTAACGTCGAAGATGAAATACATGGTAATGTTTGGCCTCCCATCTGTGACCGACTGATAATGCTGTGATGAAGACGCAATTACATAAATCTGAAAGAAAGTGAGGCTTTATCTAACACAGTGGCACATCACGCTGAAGTAACCACTGTTATCTCTGCGCTCGCCACGGGAAAACGACAGGGATTTGAGTTCAGTCAAGCAGAGAATAAAAGTGTAGCACCGAGAGAGTCCCTGATCCGTACACTGAATGCTCACTGATTTTAAATTAACCTCACAGCTCATAAACACTCAAATCATGCCACATTACAGCTCTTGTCAGAGTAATTTACACTGCAGTCTTTTAGATCTTCAGGAAAAAAAAAAGGTTTTCCAGAAAATAAATAAATAAATAAACAAATAAATATGTGGCTCAGTGGTTAGCACTGTCGCCTCACAGCAAGAAGGTCGCTGGTTCAAGTCCCGGCTGGGCCAGTTGGAGTTTGCATGTTTTCACCATGCTGGCGTGGGTTTCCTCTGGGTGCTCCGGTTTCCCCCACAGTCCAAACACATGCACTATAGGTGAATTGAATAAAGTAAATTGGCCATAGTGTATGAGTGTGAATGAGTGTGTATGGGTGTTTCCCAGTACTGGGTTGCGGCTAGAAGGGCATCCGCTGTGTAATACTTATGCTGGATAAGTTGGCGGTTAAATTGCGCTGTGGCGACCCCTGATTAATAAGGGATTAAGCCGAAGGAAAATGAATAAATGAATGAATGAAAGATGACATAATATTTTACTAGATATTTTTCAAGATTCAATTCAATGCAATAAACTTTATTGTCCATCCTACAGGGGTTAGAAAACTGTCCTCAGACATAGGCTCACACACAACAACAAAACATAAATACACTTACACAATTATTTTATAAATCCTATTTAAAAAACCAGTGGCAGTGGGAATAAATATCTTCTTGTACTTAGCCTTTTTTGCTAAAGGGACTTTATACTATCTACCAGACGGAAGTAACTTAAAGCAACCATGTAAAGGACGGAAAGAGTCTTCCACAATAGTGGAGGTTTTTCTTTTTTTGTCGCTGCTATAAATAAATCAGTGAGAGGTGTTTGTCTCTCACCAATTATTTTACTCGCTACGTTTACCAGCCTTAAAAGTTTATTTTTGCTTTTAAAAGAGAGGGAGTTAAACCAGGTTACAATATTAAAAGTAAGGACAGACTCAATGAGTGATTTATATATGACAATCAAAATGTCCTTCTCAATATCAAAACTTCAGTTTTCTCAACAAACTCGCTACTGAGCCTATTTAAAAACATTCTCTGAGTGTTTATCAAAGGAGAACTGATTCAATTTCCACACCGAAATATTTAAAAGACCTCACCTGTTCAACTTCCTCCCTATTGATTAGCAAAGGGTCACAAAATGTTTGTATAATAACATTTAATAGGATAATATTATTCAGCAATCAAAAGCTTAACTAGGTTAATTAGGCAAATCATTGTATAATGATGGCTTGTTTTGTAGACAATCAAAATAAAAACATTGCTTAAGGGAGCTAATAATATTGACTAATGAATATCGAAATAAAACAAATAAGACTTTCTCCAGAAGAAAAAATATTATTGAAAATACTGTGAAAATTTCCTTGCTCCATTAAATATTCATTCATTCATTTTCTTTTTGGCTTAGTCCCTTTATTAATCTGGGGTCGCCACAGCGGAATGAACCGCCAACTCATCCAGCATATGTTTTACGCAGCGGATGCCCTTCCAGCCGCAACCCATCACTGGGAAACATTCATACACACTAATTCACACACATACACTAGACAATTTAGTTTACCCAATTCACCTATACCGCATGTCTTTGGACTGTGGGGGAAACCCACGCGAACACAGGGAGAACATGCAAACTCCACACAAAAATGCCAACTGACCCAGCTGAGGCTTGAACCAGCGACCTTCTTGCTGTGAGGCGATTGTGCTACTCACTGCGCCCTCCATTAAATATCCCTTGAGACATTTTTGAAAAGGAATACATATTTAATAGGAGGGCTAATAATTTTGCCCTTAACCGTGTATTACTGAACTGCGTTTACAATATTTGTAATGATTTTGTTATGCATTTAGCAAATAACAGCAGATTATCTCACATCATCATAGTCTTTAAACCTTCACTTGCCTCAATACCTGAAATAACTCCTGGACCATTAAAGCTCTGGCCTCAGATCGGTGCTAAATGAAAACACTGTATAACCTCTAATGACCTGATTCTGCCTCACTGACCTGGAGGCCTTGAAGACCTGCTGATGGGGAACATTACAGGTCAGCACAGCCCAGCTCCGCAGGTACATCAAACCAATGAGCTTCAGGACGTTAAAGGCAGGCAAGCAGGGTGAAAAAAACGCTCCCATCCTACAGGACAAAGAGAGAAAAAAAACAGAAAAGATTTATTCCCATCCTAAAAGAGTTCTGTTTGTGCACCTGGAGCTTCAGATAAGTCATTATTGTGGAGGGAAATGGAGCATTGATGGAACCACAGGAACAGGACAGTTTATTGTTGATATCGATATATAAGCTCATATATAATAATACACAGAGACAGGATTTTAAATTAGGACTGTGTATTAGACATAAAAAGCAGTCGCTGTAATGTAATAACCTTTAAACAGACTATCATGTCTAAGATTATAGACAGATAAATGGATAAATCCATCGCTTACCATATCATTCCCTGGTTGTATATCAGATGAAGAACATTTTCGGCTATTTTGAATTCTCCATATTCTGGCTGGAAAGGGAAATTAATGTAATTAGAAAGGGAGTATAGATGCATTCAATTAATCAAAATTAAATGTTGATGTAAAACAAATGCGGCAATATTGATATTCCTTGTCAGCAAACAATCAAAAGAAAACAAAGAAATTGCACCATGGATTCCTCCAAAAACATGAAGCATTTATACTACTACTACTACTATTATTACTACTACTACTACTACTACTACTACTACTACCACTACTACTACTAGTAGTACTAATAATAATAATGAAACATTTTCTTGAGAATAAAATGAACATTTATGCAACATTTCTGAAGGTTCATGTGAGACTGAACACTGCAATATTAATACTGAAAATTCAGCAACTGAAAAAAAAAAATTCAAGACCATTTTGAGGGATATAAACAAAAACAAAGGTCCCAACGTATTTGCTGTTTTACATTTTTAATTTTTTATAGCTTCCGAGAATCCAAAAAGAGACACGTATTGATTAATAATGTTATGATTGCTGTTTTAACATTAAAGAGCCCCTATTATAGGTTTTAGAAAATTACCTTCCATGCAGTGTGTAACACAGCATTAAGTGAAGGGAAACATCCAGCTGAGGTTTACATCTGTGAGTGCATCGCATTAAAACTATTGATTCTTTAACGAAAGAGTCGACTCAGAGTCGAATAAATGAATCGTTTAGGGTTCAGATCCTTTGCCTGAACGCATCGACGTCGACACGGTACATCACCAGATATGTAGTACCGATTCCGGTAAAATGTGAACGTGCCTTTGCCTTCAGACACTAGTGGAGAGCGGGGGATCATAGCACTGATCATGACGCAAAGATGACGATCACTGACAGATGGAGATGCGGCTGTGGAGAATAAAGGGTTAAAGTTCATTTTCAGAGCAATACCACAGTATAGCCAACCGTGTTCTGTGTTTGGTCCTGTCATTTTTTAGATTTTTGATACAATAACCTTTGCTGCAACGCCGGATTCACCGTCCGTTTGCTATTAAAGGAGCAGAAGTAACTATTATGTATGGGACTTTGTCAGACTTTGATAGAGACTTTGTCAGTAACTGTTACAGTTCATATGGACCAGTTTCTTCTTCCTCCAGTTCATAACATGTAAGTGTAATTAAAATTGTTGCCTCGTTTTGTGTAACTTGCAAAATATGTGTTTAATTGTGTGTTGTAAGTTGTAATCGCTCCACGCGGCTTGTAATGACTTATCTTTTATGGATCAGGGCTTGTACTGTATCTCTCGGGTTAAATCTGTATGGGGCTATTCACATATTGCATCCAAAACCACGTTGAAAACGCGACGCGTGCTTCTTCACTTACTAATTGAAATGCGTTTCTAAACTCATGATCCTCTGCTGTTTGCCTTTGCTATGGCCACCATCAGCTGTTCATACACACGCGCAGTGCTGTCAATTTTCAAAACAGTTCAACTTTTGCCACTGTGTGGATTAATACTGAATGTGTGTCGTTGTTATTACTTGGGGTTAGGGTTAAGAGTAGAGACATATGCTGGTGTTTAACTGCATTGCTTTATTGCATTCCTGCATTGGGCTCTCACATACTCTCTGCTATTTCATAGCCGTGGCGGGCATTTCTCTCTGTAACGCGCTGAACTCAGTCGACCAATCACAACAGACTCAGTCATTGGACCAATCAGCGTAGATTAGCCTCATGCTAAGGAGGGGCTGAACGAATCATATGGGAGTCGTTGGGATAATTAGGTAAAAATAAATGCATATTATAAGACAATGAAAGTGTTTTTTGACCTTGCATGCATATCAACCTGTTGTTGGAGACCCCCAAAACCAAAATATGACCTTTTATAATGCAAAATAGGGGCTCTTTAAGTTATGATTGAACTGCCTCTTGTTACAGTTATGAAGTAGTTTGATAACAAGCAGGAAATGTTCATGGGCCAATGACATGACCACATTGAAATGGTCTATAATTTTTTGGTATTTTAAATTGTACATTTTTAATACATTATTTTTAAATGTCCATTTTATTTAAAATTTTGTTTATATTACATTATTTATTGAAATATTCTAAATATTTTTTATATTTTTATAAATAACACTATGGGCGACACGGTGGCTCAGTGGTTAGCACTGTCGCCTCACAGCAAAAAGGTCGCTGGTTCGAGTCCTGGCTGGGTCAGTTGGCATTTCTGTGTTTGCATGTTCTCCCAGTGTTGGCGTGTGTTTCCTCCGAGTGCTCCGGTTTCCTCCACAGTCCAAAGGCATGCGGTATAGGTGAATTGGATTAACTAAATTGGTCGTAGTGTATGTGTGTGAATGAGTGTCTATGGATGTTTCCCAGTACTGGATTGCAGCTGAAAGGGCATCCGCTGTGTAAAACATATGCTGGATAAGTTGGCGGTTCATTCCGCTGTGGCGACCCCTGATTAATAAAGGAACTAAGCCGAAGGAAAATGAATAAAGGAATAAATAACACTATTTGTTTACCTGCAAGTCAAGTAACCATTAACATGCATACATGTGGTTAAATTACTTGAAGACTTGACACAACAATATCAATTGAAAGTAATGATTATGGGCAGGAACGAATGCCACACATAACAAATATGCTAATATTTAGTTAAATATTTTAGGGGAAAAAGATGCGGCTGAAAAAAAAGTGAATCACTGCTAACAGCTATAAATGCCAATTGCTAAATTAAACACTTCTAGTAACATTTAGCTTTTTCATACATTACTTTTTTAGCACGTATACATAACTAATAACTATTTTACGTTTAGTCAGTTTAGTTGCTAACTGTACGATTTTTAAAAGGATGCGTGGCACCAAACCCCACTCCTAAACCCAACCGTCACTGGAGGATCAGCAAATTGTACTAAATTACACGAATGAGAGGAAGTCCTGCAAGAACGAGTTATTTGAGTCATTGCAGAGATGTATGGATGCAGTCGTCCAAGCTCATGGGAGTCATACACAATATTCATTCTTTCTCCACTGCACCATGACTTTATATTCTATATTGTACATCATTTCTGTTTAAGTGACAAGACTTTTGTCTAAGCAAAGTCAGACCTTACTGTCCTAATTAAATAATTCAAAATCAAGGCCTGATCGTATTTTATTTTGGTAAAACAAGAGTAATCTAGAGCCCTTTGCCATCCATATTATCCACTTTTGATGCCAAATGATCAACTAGAAGTCAAGTTATTAATTGCTGTTCCTAAAACTTGGATAGGCGACAAGACTTTTATCAGGTAGTGTAAAACCCACCCCTAAACCCAACCGTCATTGAGCAAATCATACTAAATTGTACAAATAAGATCATACAAATTAGCTACTAAATCAAAAAGTTATGAATTGCTGTGAGATATCGTTGGTATATCAGTTTGAAAAAGCGCATGTTTTTGAACTAAAATGACTAACTTACAAACTTGCTTTCCAAATCCCAACAGCAGCAGTCGCTCAGATATCGAACCACCAGGCCGCGGATGAAATCAATGAGCAGGATACTTGCCACGGTGAAGATCATATCAATGATGGAGAGCTTCAACATCTCCTGCAAACGATAATAAACAAAATAAACAGCCTGTATTTACTTTCGCCGCGCACAGTGTGCAAATTAAGCCCCTCCGCAGACCATCAGTATCTTCAAGCAGGACGCTAAATCAGATCTCTGGATTTAAACCAAGAGTAGAACAGAGCTGGCAGCTGTTTCATTAAATAAAAACACGGCTGGGTGTTTTAGCCCCACGCATCCAATCCATATTCCTCTACTCGGCAGGGAAACATATTCATATTGTCTGCCACAGTAATGCCTTTAATAAACGACTATATCCACCGCAATCGAGACACTTTATTCGTATACTCAAAAGCAAAACTGTGTCACAGTTCTTAAAGGATGCTAAGCACGCCTGCTAGCTTGAGTGCTTTGTATAATATATCACTATGAAATCTCACACACAAAATCAAGTGTGACGGAGTACAATTCATAAGTATTCTTCTGAATTATAGTTGTGCGACGCTGTGCGAAAATTACATACACTGCAAAAAAATGTTTTTCTTACTTAGAGTTTTTGTCTTGTTTCTAGTCCAAATGTCTAAAAAGTCCTAAACCAAGAAGAATTTTCCCAGACAAGCAAAAGATATTGTCTTGTTTTCAGAAATAATAAGTCAAAATGAAGTGAGGTTTTCTTTGAAATCAGATTATTATACTTGCGCAATTGGCAGATTACTTTGCTTATTTTAAAGCAAATATATATATTTTTGTGCTTACCTCATTCGGTTACAGATCATTTTGCTTATTTTTAAGGACGAACTCACTTAATTTTGATTAATTATTTCTGAAAACGAGACAATATTTTTTGGATTTTCTAGATAATGCTGCTTCATTTAAGAATCTTTAGATATTTGTACTAGAAACAAGACCAAAACTCTAAGTACGTTTTTTTTTTGCCGTGTATTCATGTACTTTTTGTGATTTTTATTCCATAAATGGTGATATTTTGTATTCAGTCAGTCATTTTGCTGGTCTTTGCTGTTTTAGGCTTGTCAAATGAATATTATATATTATACATATAATTATTATCATATTATATTAAAACTGGTGGAAGCGAGTGCTTTGAAGGAATAGATACTTCTTAATAGTTTCATTTACTCACATTTAAGCCATCCTCTGTCTATATGACATTTTTTTTAAACCTGATTCTTCCACGCTGTATAATGGTATTGGGTAGTGCCCCTTTTTTTTAAGCTTCCAAAAGCACATAAATATGCCACGAAACGAACTAATATATGTGAATAATGGATCAATGTGTTTTCGTAACAAAATTATTTAATATCTTTAAATCATAAACTCAAAATCACAGACTTCCAGTGGCTTACAAATTATTTATTTGCTTTTTAATACTGCAAAAAAAGAAAGAAAGAAAAAGAAAGAAAATAATGTAAAAAAGGTTTCAGACGATTATGGCGCGATTATGGATTCACAGTGGTATTAACCATTATAGGGGTGGTGAAATCTATATTTATATTCTCTGTTATTATAATCATTAACATTATTATTTAAAGATCAGAGTGAACTATTTCTCACTATTAAAAGGCTGACCCCCCATACATCTTGATTTGACGTCCTTCAGGGGGGGTCAATCGTTAATTAGTGGGGGTCAATCCTCCCCCAACCCCCCTGTAATTTGCACCCTGGTAAACAGTAATATATTGTGCATTGTTAATACCATCCCTAAACCCCTCGTTTTTTTAACCCAATAAACAAAACAAGAATAATAAAGAAATGCATAAATACCAAATGAAGTACATTAAATAAATAAGTACAAATTAATAATAATAATAATAATAATAAACCTAATAAAATGATAAATATTACAGGTTGCCCGCACTAGGTGTAATAGGCAGGCCTTTGATATAGTCCAGAATAGGATCCCAAGTCTTATAAAAAAAATTGAGTGACCTGGTGTCAGGTGTCTGTTCTGTGTCATGTGATTCCTTTGTTCTGTTTCCTGCCGTTTCCCAATGTTCATTTGTTTCATCTGTGTCTCACCCCTGTGTATCATCAGTCCCATTAGCCCTCGTGTACTTATACCCCTGAGTTTGTTTCCTTCGTTGTCCGGTATTGTATTGTCTTTCCATGCTGCCTTCACCCCATGTCTTTCCTGAGTCTCCTGTGTTTCCAGTGCCCTTAAAGTGAGTGAGTGAGTGAGTGAGTGAGTGAGTGAGTGAGTGAGTGTAAATAAATTCATGTATTTTGATAAATCCCGTGTTCCTGTGCCTTCATATGAAAGCGAATGAGACACCTGGAGAGTAAGCATCTTAGCTTTATTTCTATCTTTAATATCTATCCATCTGTCTGTATTTTTTTTATTTGTCATACTCATCATGTCATACATTTATCAGTTTTTTTGTTTTGTTGTTTTTTTCTCATAAATGCATAAAATAGATTAAATTATAATAAAAATCACCTACACCTCGGATGTGCTTACAGTACATTACCAGTAAATGTTAAGCCTAGCACCAAAATGAACAGAAAAATCCCTTAATGTGAAACAGAGAGCAGAGATTTACATGCGAGGTGTACCTGGCCCACATATGTCTCCCAGCAGGGGTCTTGCTGTGACCTGCTGTTGTACTCATAGAGGACAGTCTGATTTAGCACAGACTGTATTCTCATGGGATGTGCGGTGGTTGTGCTGCTCTTGACTGTGGTGATGCTGTTGTTCAGCTCCAGGACACTCGGGCTCAGTGTGATGTTGTGCTGCTCTGCCAGATCCGGGACGATGGTGGACCGATCTTCAGTCGGCTGAGAAATCGTGGCTAGGTAGAATGTCGAATCAGACACGTTTCCTGGAGCCACAGGAATCTAGAATTATTCAAAACAGGATGCTTTGTGTTGATTTTTAGGTCATATTTTAGGTATTTTTTATAACTGAAAGAGTTGGTTAGTTTTCAGTGCATAGTAATCAAAATAAATGTCCCAAGTACAATAAAACATAAATGGTAATGGTAACACTTTAGTTTAAAAGGCACCTATAATGCGAAATCTACTTTGGGAAGCTGTTTGGACAGAAATGTGTAATTATTAATTATGTAATTTAAAAAATATTAATGCTTTTGTTATTTTATATTGTCAATTAAAAAAATGTAAAGGGAAGTTAGGTTAATTAATAATTTATTTAATAATTTATTGAGGAGGCTATTAATACTCACTTTAAAAATCATCAGAAAAATATAAAACAGTTATTTTAGCCAAACTAAAAAAACAAATCTGATAAATAATAATAATAATAATAATAAAAAACTAATTTATTAATTCTATTTTATTATAATTAAAATTTTCACATGAGGGCTAATAATTTAGCTTTCAACTGTATATCATATTTGCATGCTGTTGTTGTTTTGTAATTATTATTATTATTATTATTATTATTATTATATTAGTATTAACAATAACAATGATAAAACTACTACTACTACTACTACTACTACTACTACTACTACTACTACTACTAATAATAATAATATTAGCATTACTATTACTATTAACTGCAGGTATAACTGTAGGTATAGTGTGTCCACAGTCATAGTGAAGTCATATAAATACAACAAGTATCTTTTTAAAAATTTTCTGATAATAAAATAGGATCCAAATCCCAGTGATTTTAAGGCTGACCGCACCGTGGTGTAGAAGTGTGGTCCCCAAACCCTGCGCCGATATTGATTGATAGGTACATATTACCATGTGTCAATATTAACGCATATAAACATCCAACTATTTCTGAGTGCTACGCTTTGTAATTTTTAGCATTTCGAAATACTTTTTGAGCTATGCAATTCATAAAATTTCCTGAAGTTAAAATAGGATCCAAATCCCAGTAATTTTGAGGCCGTCCGCACCGTGACGTAGAAATGTGGTCCCTCCCACCCACGTTGGTATTGACTGACAGGCGCGTATTACCACGTGTCAGTATTATGGCATATATAAACATGTCCACGAGACAGGATTTGCAAAGAAACTGGGGATTAAAATAGCTGTTCCAACTATCTGCGAATGCTACACTTTGCATTTTTTTATAGCATTTTAAAATACTTTGAGCTATGTAATTCATAATAGCTGGAATCATCACAGCTGCATAGTGTACACAACTGTACACGAGGACGCTTCAATCACACAACAGAAGTCCCAGTTTATGAACGTTAAATCAGGTTTATTTTGTACAGTAACTTAACTATAATGAATCTCTATACAGCAGCATATTTACCCAATTGTTGGGCATCCGTTCACAATTGTGTGCGCACAGCGAATGTTGTAACGGCATTTGTGTGTGGCTTATTTATCTTACAGTGGTATTATCTTATGTCTTTGATTCGTCGAGTTGCTGTGTCATTTTTCTGTGTTTACCCTGACATCTGAACCTTTTATTCCTTCTCTGAAGAGAAATGTATCAAGAGTGGGCGGGGTGAACCCATTTTGAGTGGGCGGGGAGAACCAGCTCATTTTTATTTAAAGGCACAGGTTCAAAAACAGCTACAATTCCCTCTATCCCAAAAATTTACATTTTCAATAGGGTATAATGAATGATCTGATGAGTATTTTGACCTGAACCTTCACAGACTATTACTAAATAAATAAATAATTAAATAATTTAAAGCAATTTAAAAGCACACTGTAAAATCATAATACTATAATATATATCTTTCTTCTCAAAAGCTTAACAAATTATTTGAAGTCAATCAAATAAAAGATTTGGTTTTATTTAGTTTAATCATGCCTTAAGTCAAAAAGGTTGAGAATGAAATCAGAATGGGCAGCACGGTGGCGCAGTGGGTAGCACAATCGCCTCACAGCAAGAAGGTTGCTGGTTTGAGCCACGGCTGGGTCAGTTGGCGTTTCTGTGTGGAGTTTGCATGTTCTCCCCGTGTTGGCGTGGGTTTCCTCCGGGTGCTCCGGTTTCCCCCACAAGTCCAAAGACATGCGGTATAGGTGAATTGGGTAAGCTAAAATTGTCCGTAGTGTATGTGTGTGATTGAGTGTGTATGGATGTTTCCCAGTGATGGGTTGCAGCTGGAAGGGCATCAGCTGTGTAAAACATATGCTGGATAAGTTGGCGGTTCATTCCGCTGTGGTGACCCCAGATTAATAAAGGGACTAAGCCGAAAAGAAAATGAATGAATGAATGAAATCAGAATGTAATTGCGACTCACAGCTGAGCTCATGCTGTTGACTTTATCCAGGAGGGCAATAATCAAACTGTAGAGGTTTCCAAGATACAAGACCAGAACTCTAAAACAAAACAAAATGCACATTTCTTTACATAAAGAGGTCAAACCAAACTAGAGCAAATAGTGTGATTTTTCTGACCTGGCCAGCTGGAAGCGGAGACTTGTCCTGGGATGGTACATTTCTAACTGGGACACAAGCTCAAAAGCTGAAGGAGCAATCATTGTGATGAGGGAGACCACCACACTCACCTGACAAACAAACACAATGTGATGACGCAAACACAATATACAAGCAGACGGCTCATTCAATGCCATATTCGCACAACTGAATGACTGATTCGAGTTACTCTACAGTAATTGTGTCAGAGAGATGAAAGAGTATTTTCTACAGGTGGTTTGTCTAGCCCACTCACCTGTGTGAGAAAGAACTGGTGCAAAACACTGAAAACGTCATTGAACTGTAAGTGTACCTCGTTCTTCTCCCAGAGGGTCAGCTCAGGTTTCTCCTGCTCCAGTTTCTGAGAACGATCCACCACAAAGTAGATGATGTAGATGCTGCCGGTCAACGACAGCAGGACCAGAATGTTTGCCAGAATCCGCAAACTGATCAACACGGCTCTGATGGGACATACCGCAATACAGTCAGGGGACTTATTTTGCAATGTGTATAAAATGTGTATTAAAGGGACAGTTCACACAAAAATAAAAATGTTTATTTTTATTTTGAAGAAAACCTGTAACCATTGACTTCCATAGTAGGAAAAACAAATAATATGGATGTCAATGGTTACAGGTTTCCAGCTTTCTTCAAAATATCTTCTTTTGTGTTCAACAGAAGAAAGAAACTCAAAGAGGTTCGGAACATGTTAAGGGTCCGTAAATAATGACAGAATTTAGTTTTGGGTGGACTATTCCTTTAACAATGGCTACACTGTACAAAATATCTGTAAATTAGCAATTTTCCATATTTTGTGATTCATGTTTTTATTTTTGCCAGTTTATTTGTGCTTTAAATTCCATTATGGGACCCCGATCTTATTTCCAAAAACATTTAACCTTGAAAAGTTTGAAAAAGTGATATTTATTAACATTTTTAATAGTTTAAAGTGATTTATTGTCTGGGTTGGTCTTGACTATAAACACTGAACATCTCTACGAAAACATGAATAATAAAAAAAAATCTTAATAAGAAAATATCTATTAAAAATCTGTCAAAAATATGTCAAGGTCGTGTTTACTTTTTTGTGTGCTGTATGTATCTAAAAATGATCATAGAAATACATAAAAAATAATATTAAACTAATACAATATTCGAATGAAAATCTACAGTATTGAATAAATGTCTGCAAGCACTTCAATAATTAGAATACAGTAACAAAAGTCTGATCCAGAGTTTATCTACAGTATAATTATAACGAGATCTCTTACAGATATTAGCATAACCCCTACAGAGTGTCGCATTCCCACAACGTAATAATCAGCTTTAACGTGTGCGCAGACCTGATGGGGATTTAGGTGCAGTCATACGGCCGCAGTAAAAGGCCGTTTGTATAAAATACGGCAGGATGTTTTCCGTTTCGCATGTTCTGCTGCGATTGCATTGGAGCAGGAGCAGGAGTATAAATCAGTGGCGTCTGAGGCAGCATTACAGGAGACGCAGATAGAGAGCAACACGGCACAACCACCGTAAGTCACTTACTGATACAATCAAAAAGCCAGTTCTGTTAAACATGCACTTCTGAGGAGAAAACACTCAGTCAGCACTTAGGGTTATGTTGAGGATGATGATGGAAAGACAAATAAAGAGGAAAACTTGCAAGCTTGTGTCTTTCTTCTTCTCTTGTTCTTCTACAATGGCCTCCTATAAAAAAAACATTTTTGGTTAGTTGGCATCAGGGTTATTACAGTTAATTAAACTGAAAGCAGAGCCATAAAGCATTACTTTAAAAAAAAAAATTATAATAAAAAGTTTATTTTATTTTATTGCAGCTCCTGCAGATGGCAAGAGGACACTTCTCATTTTAATTTAGTTTAGCAGTGTATTAAAATAAAATCTTTTTTTAGATACAGAGGGTACAGAAAGTATTCAGACCCCCTTAAATTTTTCACTCCTTGTTATATTGCAGCCATTTGCTAAAATAATTTAAGTAATTTTTTTCCTCATTAATGTACACACAGCACCCCATATTGACAGAAAAACACAGAATTGTTGACAGTTTTGCAGATTTATTAAAAAAGAAAAACTGAAATATCACATGGTCATAAGTATTCAGACCCTTTGCTCAGTATTTAGTAGAAGCACCCGTTTGATCTAATCCAGTCGTGAGTCTTTTTGGGAAAGATGCAACAAGTTTTTCACAGTTGGATTTGGGGATCCTCTGCCATTCCTCCTTGCAGATCCTCTCCAGTCATGTCAGGTTGGATGGTAAACATTGGCGGACAGCCTTTTTTGGTCTCCACAGAGATGCTCAATTGGATTTAAGTACTGCAACCATAATGCTTCACTGTTGGGACTGTATTGGACAGGTGATGAGCAGTGCCTGGTTTTCTCCACACATAGAATTAAGGCCAAAAAGTTCTATCTTGGTCTCATCAGACCAGACAATCTTATTTCTCACCATCTTGGAGTCCTTCAGGTGTTTTTTAGCAAACTCCACTGAGGACAGGCTTCAGTCAGATCACTCTGCCATAAAGCCTGACTGGTGGAGGGTTGCAGTGATGATTGACTTTCTACAACTTTCTCCCATCTCCCGACTGCATCTCTGGACATTAGCCACAGTGATCTTTGGGTTCTTCTTTACCTCTCTCACCAAGGTTCTTCTCCCCTGATAGCTCAAATTGGGCAGACGACCAGCTCTAGGAAGGGTTCTGGTTGTCCCAAATGTCTTCCATTTAAGGATTATGAAGGCCACTGTGCTCTTAGGAACCTTAACTGCAGCAGATTTATTTTTGTCACCTTGGCCAGATTTGCGCCTTGCCACAATTCTGTCTCTGAGCTCTTCAGGCAGTTCCTTTGACCTCATGATTCTCATTTGCTCTGACATGCATTGTGAGCTGTAAGGTCTTATATAGACAGGTGTGTGGCTTTCCTAATCAAGTCCAATCAGAATAATCAAACGCAGCAGGACTCAAATGAAGATGTAGAACCACCTCAAGGATGATCAGAAGAAACGGAAGCACCCGAGTTAAATATATGAGCGTCACAGCAGAGGGTCTGAATACTTATGACCATGTGATATTTCAGTTTCAGAAATCTGCAAAAATGTCAACAAATCTGTGTTTTTCGGTCAATATGGGGTGCTGTGTGTATATTAATGAAGAATAAATGAACTTAAATGACTGTAGCAAATGGCTGCAATATAACAGAGTGATATATTTTATTGGCGGTCAATACTTTCTGTGCCCACTATGTATACAAAAAAACACCCAAACAGCTAAATAATAATAATAATAATAATAATAATAATAATAATAATAATAATAATAATAATAATAATAATGAACCTGTTTAAATTAACAATGTTTGGATGTATTTCAGTAATGAGAATTCGAGGCAATGTGCTTAATTGACAAAAGATTCACAAAGAAATGTGATATTTATACATATATTAGACATATTTATGACAAAACATAACATTTTCAGGTCAACTAAACACTTTTCCTTGCTGTATTTTCTCATTTAAGCAAAATACAATGTATTTTCTTTCTTTTAATAGTTTGACTTTGGTGTAAAAATGATAAACAAAAACTGTAGTAAAATAATGCTAAAACAAATCCCATAATAAACAACATTCCTATTTTAAATTTAATTTAAAGATCTACTAAAATAACCATGTACTAAAATAATTCATTTTATAAAACCTTTCCAAGGTTGGCAAGGCAATATTTATAATTTTAACTAAAATAATACAACTCTGTTATAATGTTGCTGTCAAACGATTCATTGTCATTAATCACATCCAGAACAAAAGTTTGTATTTAAATAAGGTTTGAGTGTACTGTATAGATGAAGTATTTATTTATAAAAACACACATGCTTTTGTACATTTGAGAAAATGTTTCTTTACATTTATACAATTTTTTATATAAATAATTGCAGTTATGCCCCCCCCCCACACACACACAAACACACAAACAATATAACATAACTGTGCATATAGTAATAAATGTAGAAACATATTAATAATTATTTTACAAGCAGTAAATATACAACATACAAATATACAACATAGATACATAATATTTATAACGTATAAAACATTTTACAACTTAGGTTCTAAAATATACAACCTGTGAAGAGATAAACCCAACCCTCGAAGACTTTAAGGGCAACACATACACTTAATACACTTCCTTAAATATGTACACATAGACATCAACCATATTCTATATAACTGCAACCTTTTAGTCAGCATCAGGACGTGGACACAGTTTTTGCACGTCAGTGTTTACGAATAGATTACATCAAAAAGAACATAAGTAATCTTGACAAACTATACTGTACATCAGTCTGAAGCTACAACCCTCAAGCAGACATTGTAGCTAGTTGTTTTTCAATGGGAAGCTTATAAAGAATGTATTTGCTAAATTTGTGTAAGATGTACAGAAAAACGCTTATTAGACATGAACTACATATCATCGTAATAAAAAGACACACATGCATCCATTGCTGTACATCAGTTTATTTTGAAAGGTAAGAGTCCAATGAACAACATCCACATTTAGTCCACCGACACAATAGTGTTGCATTATGGATGGTTATTCATTTGTTTACATCAGTTTCTTCCAGGGACCTGTTGTTTACATTGTTTACTATGTTACTTATGGCGTCAGTGTAGGTGTAAATCCCCATAATTGAGTGCTGGCTAACAGGTTAACTGTGTTTATATAATAACTTTAACTGTTAAAAGCTATTAGTTATTAGTTAACTAGTTCAAGTTATTAGTGACTAATAAAGTTATGGTAACTAATAACCTTAACTTTCCCCAATTTGATTGTAATACAATAAAGTGCGCCTTTCGTAAAGCTGCTTTGAAACAATAATTACTGTGAGAAGCGCCACACAAATAAACTTGAACTGAATTGAATATACACAGCACATAAATAACATAAAATCCAAACAACTTTTATTTTGGATGTGATTAATCACAGTAAATCTTTTTGACAGCTTTTCGATTATGTAGCAGACATATGTAAAAGATTAAAATATAATTGTTTAGAAAAAAGCATGCTCACTCTGATGCTGTTGACAATGGCTGCCCCTTTACTCTCGGCCGCCTCTAGGTTACCAATCAGGTAGTCCCACGCACAGAAAACACGCCAACAGAAGGTGTAATTCTCATCAGAGGCACCAGCTAAACTCATCCGGGAGTTTTTAGCCATTCTGGGAAGAGGGAAAAAAGAAACAAAACATGAATTAAATGAATGAACCCTTAAAAAAAAAAAAAAGAAAGAAAAAATGAAAAGAAATTCACACTCAGGTACCAACAGTTTACAGAGCAATTATATAAGGAAATATATATTTTTATATGACAAACTATATATAATTTTTTACAGTAGATTTTGAATTTATTTATTTACACATGTACTACACAAACATTATGCCATAATTTGGCTTATGGAAAATGTATTTTTTATACACAAAATAAAATAAAAATAAAAAAACATCACTGAAATTCTGACCTAAATTCAATATAAAAGTCACAGAATTGTATGCCCCTGAGATGAAGGGAACATTGAAAAAAAAGAAAAGAAAAGTAAACTTTTATCTGGGTCATTCTGACCCTTTGGGGCGTTTATGAGTTAAGGAACTTGGTTATTTTAAGGGTTTTTTTCTACAAGCAACACACACAGAGCTTTATCTAAAGAATCTGCATACATATATTTTGTATACAAGAGTTATAAATGAGCATGAATGCATTAAAATAACCCACAGGGCCAGACAGAATATGCTGACATGTTTTGTTATTTCAGAATTTTGTAAAATAATAATAATAATAATAATAATAATAATAATAATAATAATAATAAACAACAACAACAACAACAACAACAACAACAACAACAACAATAATAATAATAATAATAATAATAATAATAATAATAATAATAATAATAATAATAATAATAATAATAATAATAA
>CAIGQW010053631.1:26794063-26847241 GCA_903798125.1 Danio choprae | reverse complement strand
GCTCCGGTTTCCCCCACAAGTCCAAAGACATGCGGTACAGGTGAATTAGGTAAGCTAAATTGTCCGTAGTGCATGTGTGTGAATAAGAGAGTGTGGATGTTTCCCAGTGATGGGTTGCAGCTGGAAGGGCATCCGCTGCGTAAAACATATGCTGGATAAGTTGGCGGTTCATTCCGCTGTGGCGACCCCAGATTAATAAAGGGACTAAGCCGAAAAGAAAATGAATGAATGATGAATGAATAATAATAATAATAATAATAATAAACTTCAAAATCGCAAGGTTTAAACCTTTTGTCAGCAATATGTTCATAATAATTTCATATAAATCAACGTGTTATGTATTATTAGGGACCGAGCACCGGAACGGTGCGTAGGCCCTATTGGAATTGCGCTGTTTATTATTATTATTATTATTATTATTATTATTATTCTTCTCCGGAATGAATCGCGATTTTGAGGGTCTAAACATGCTCGAAAACTCACCAAACTTTGCACACGCCCCAGAAGTGGCGAAAATTTACGTTCTTTATAGGTTTCGGAAGTGGGTGTGGCAAAATGACTCAACAGCGCCACCTATACACATTTGACGGACTAGCCCCCGAGCTACGTTTCACACACACATACGAAAATTGGCACACACATCAAACATGCCAAAACCTACCAAAAAGTCTCTTGGAGCGAAATGTCAAACCCAACAGGAAGTCGGATATTTTTAACTTCCTCTGGCGAAAAAGTGCAGTTTTTGCCATTTCCAGGCGTGGTATTTGAACGAACTCCTCCTAGGGAATTCATCGGATCAACACCAAAATTGGGTATTGTGAACTAAAGGCCTTGGCGATGTTAAATTGCGAAGATCTAGAGTTTTCGTCGAAGGGCGTGTCCGTGGCGGCCTCTCAAACTTTGACGCTTCGCCACGAAACAGGAAGTTGTTATAACTCAGGCATACAATGTCTGATCTGACTCAAAATCCACACGTTTGATAACAGTCCTGACCTGAACACGTTTACGTGCCAATAACCAGATAAAGATATAGCGCCACCTGCTGGCAACAGGAAGTGACATGTTTTACAGTGTAACAAACTCCTCCTACAAATTTCATCATATCGAATCCATGTTCCATTAGTTTATTTCAAAGGCCTTTGTGATGTTAAATTGTGAAGATCTAGAGTTTTCGTCGAGGGGCGTGTCTGTGGCGGACTGAGAAAGTGCAATGCTTCGCCATGGAGGAGGAAGCACTTATAACTCAACCAAACAATATCTGATCTGCCTGAAAACGCACAGGTTCGATGAGATTCCTCTCCTCAAGACATCTACGTGCCTATATTGAGTCTCAGTCTTAGCGCCACCTGCTGACAGAAGGAAGTTTGGCATAAATCTGCGATATTCTCGGGTTTTTTAATATATATCGGCTTAAATCATTATTGTCCGCTGTTCTCTGTCATCCTGAGGCCACCGGGCTGCGGTGAGCCCGGGTGCGAGGTCCCTTTCATCGCTGCTTGCAGCTTTAATTACAATTACTCCTCTTAGATATTTTAACAAATACATGTCAGAATAAGTATACTGTTTTATTGTCACATAAATATATGCTGTTAAATATAATGGCATATAATAGCGGTATGGCTGTATATCAGCACTGGTGGGAGGCGTGCTTTGGCTCGAGGCTGCAGTGCCTTAGTGTCTCACCAGTGACGATATACAGCCATATCGCACTGCAACGAGTGTAATATTGCATTTATACAGCCAGTTTGACGGCATAATCATGTATATAAAAAAGAAAATTAAGCATGGATAGTCTCAAAAACCCTTTTGTAAGAAGAACTACTTTCTTCCACCATTCATTCACATCTGCAGCTGAAAGTCAGAACAGCAGAAACCGTTCACCAACGTCACTTTAGAGCTAGTATTTGAATGATTCTCTAGCGTAATGTCTAAAATGATGCCAAAACAGGTGATTTTACTCACATTTTAATATTATAAAAGCTGAACGGCATGAAATGCCATCAGTGTACAGAGATTTCCCAGTATTTCACTGTTGCAAACGGGAGATCACAAAAATTAACCCCGAAAAAAAGCAAACACTACCAGATTACTATGGTATAAATACAGCAATACAAAATACAAAAGAAAGATCGACTTAGAATGTCAGCTGTAGTTGGAAACGTACAATGAAAAAATTCTGTTTTTCTATCCTAAGGACTTATTATGCGGTCTCTGTCGCCATTTTGTGGTGGAACATCAACCGTCTTTGCTCTGTTCAGTATGGCAGGCTGGCTGCCAATGCGCTGAATCTCAGAAATTATGAATATGGAAAATAGGCACTGTCCTTATAAATAAACTGCATAGTTGCAGTCTAAATAACTACATTCTCACCTAAAAAAGCCTCTAAAGTACATTATGTTGTCCAACAACTGCAATATTTGCCAAACTGCAGTCCTCTGCTCGTGTGGGCGGAGTAATACACAAGGGTGAAGAGGCTGTACGAGCGGTGATATTAATTTAATATCTCTCGGCTATCAGCCAATCAGATTCGAGAACCAGACAGAACAGATATATATATATATATATTCAAATATAGAATTTATTTAATTGTATATTAATTAATTAATTATTCATTCATTCATTAATTTTCTTTTCGGCTTAGTCCCTTTATTAATCCGGGGTCGCCACAGCGGAATGAACCGCCAACTTATCCAGCATATGTTCAACACAGCGGATGCCCTTCCAGCTGCAACCCATCACTGGGAAACATCCATACACACCCATTCACACACATACACTACGGACAATTTAGCTTTCCCAATTCACCTGTACCGCATGTCTTTGGAATTGTGGGGGAAACCGGAGCACCCGGAGGAAACCCACACCAACACGGAAAGAACATGCAAACTCCACACAAAAATGCCAACTGACCCAGCCGGGGCTCGAACCAGCGACCTTCTTGCTGTGAGGTGATTGTGCTACCCACTGCGCCACCATGCTGCCCTAATTAATTAATATTTTTAATCAATTAGCCAAATGATAAAGCATATAGAAATTAAAAGAAGTGAAAAACAGATACATAAATATGAATTAACTTTTCACTGTGATCAGCATTTCAAGTATGAACCAACAAGGTAAACAGAATGTTCAAGTCGGTAGGAGTATTTTTAAAGTAGCAGTATTGCATTTCCAGCATTTTGGCAGTGCTACCGCCAGATGCATAAATCCACAATGTTTGCAGAAAGCGGCACGATGCACTAACATTTGTAGCTCCCTGACCCTTAGCCCAAAGAACCAGCAGCATTCGCTTCCCCCGTAAAATGAGAAACTGCATGGCCAGGCTAATGAAACAATTACTCAGCCAATTTAGCTCGTTCTCCAGGCATCATGTTGTAAATATGGCAAGCACTGAAACTTAATTGTTATTTACCTTACGGGTTTAATGCGCCGATGCTTTTCCTAGGCCATTAACATCAGTTTCAAACATTTTCAAATGTCGTTTCTAAGTAGTCTAATGGCCGTAATGGAGTCATATCATCGTTTTAGCGAGAAATAATGCTTAAATAGTTTCATTATACTTATTTACGCAATGAATTTAGCATTATAGGCTGTCCTGTGGATGCGATGGCCGCTGCACAAACACAAAATACCTTTACAGCACATTATATAGCAAGAAATGGAACATTCTGGACCCACAGATTGGCCTTATAAATGCTTTATGCGTTTTATCTGCAGTTTAAACTGTTCCACTAGAGAACAATTCAGCTTTATGTTGGGTAATAATTCGAGCACAGGGTGTGCGGAGGTTCTGATGGCATTTTCTTTTACATATACATCTTACTTGAGCACTTTTAGCTTGCGCCTTATTGGCCAGGGTTTGATCCGGATGTTGGCGATGATTTCTTTCTGAAGCTGAATGTTCTGGAACATCTCCTCGGGATCATTACTGTCCACTCTCTCTCCATCTTTATCCTCGTCATCAGACGGCCTGAAACACAACCAAAAGATCAATATAATCATCTTATATCAACATCATACAATTCATCTGCATAACAAAATATTGTGGCTTTACACTCAACAACAACAAAAAGCTGCTTGTTCAAACTACTTATTTAAAATGAGCTGAAACAACACAATTCTTGAGATTTTTTGGGACAACTTAATTGTTTAATGTTCAATCCACTTAAATTTGTAAAAACAATTAAGTTGGGAAAACATTAAGGACTTAAGTGAAACTCAACATTTTACAGTATATATATATTATGAAAAAAACAGGGAAAATACATGTGGAGGCAGAACAAAACATTTACATTTATATACATATTTCTACTGTATAGGCATTTTATTATTCTTTTTTTGTCATTTTTATAAAAATGATATTAAATAATAAGAAATTATCATTTATATTTGTAAAAATAAAAAAAAGATACATAAAAAATGCATTGTTATTTGAAATACACATATACACATGGACCTTGAACAGGATATATATTATTTATTTGTATGCAAGACCACTTGGAAACTTGGCTATAAATTTATAGTTATGTGTAAAACATTTTGGTTTATTTTGCAAACTACTGCTGATATTTCTTGTGAATTAAAAATGAAAATGTTGGCATTAATGCCATGTTTTTAGATGTTTAGATTCATATTTTAACAACATATATTTATTTTTTTACTTTATAACTATGTAAAGAAACAAACAAAAAAAATATTTGGTGGAATAACATTGATTTTCAACTTACAAATAAAAATATTTCTTATTGAAACCAACTGTCATTTTCTGAAATAAATAAATAAATAAATAAATAAATAAATAAATAAATAAATAAATAAATAAATAAGAGAATTGTAATTTAAAAACAAATCATTGTAATATTATAAGATCTTTTTTTGAATTAAATAAAAAAAGAGACTGTCTGGTGGACCAACACTGATTTTCAACCTAAAGATGAAAACATTTGTTATTGAGACCAACTGTCATTTAAAAATAATAATAATAAATAACTAAATAAATTAATTTGTAATTTTAAAAATAAATCATTGTAATATTATAAGATCTTTTTCTTTAAATAAATGTATTTATTTATTTTAAATGAATAAATAAATTGTCATTTTAAAAATAAATCATTGCAATATTATAAGACCTTTTTTTTTTTTTTAAATAAGACCAAATTTTTTTCAAAGCACATACCTAAATAATCCAGAGCATAAAACGCAAACATAAAAAATTGATTTGATATATTAACATATATATCAATATATACATATATCAGGTTTATTTGTAACCTACATGTTTAGAAGCTTCAGGTTTAAAATGCTCCAAAAATTAGGCTGTGAAAGCACACATTTTAATTAATAACAACAACAACGGACACAAAAAAATATATTTATAACTGTATAAAATACAGATAATGCTATACTCTACAAGTGTCAGGTGTAAAATTTGACAATGTAACTTCACAGAGAAAAAACATTAAATAATAGCAAAAAAGAGATTGTATTTGCTCAAAAAGCCAACTCACCCATGATCATCATGATATGGGGAATAAATCCTCCTGGAATTCTTTCTGATGCTCTTGTGGCGCTTTGAGGAAATCAGTGGTCTGGTTATTGTAGCTGGTTCAGGCATTTCGCTTGTTTCCGAGTGTTAAAACTTTCTGCAGTGTTCAGAGACCGTGTGTCCCGTTTGTAGGAGTTTCAGAGCAGAAATGAGGGAGCTCGACCTGCCTGATTGGATCCCTCTGAAACGCTGCAGAAGCCCCTCCGCCAGAGGAGTTCAAGCTCACAATCACTCCAATGACAGCTGGACAGGCTTCTTAAAGAGACAGAGCCATGACTGCAACCTGCTGATCAATGCATGCACTTAAGTGATTCTGATGACAGAGGAAGTATTATACAATATTAGAAAACAAACATACAGTTGAAGTCAAAATTATTCGCCCTCCTGTGATTTTTCAAGTATCTCCCAAATTATGTTTAACAGAGCAAGGAATTTTTTAACAGTATTTCCTATAATATTTTTTCTTCTAGAGAAAGTCTTTTTTGTTTTATTCCAGCTAGAATAAAACAGCTTTTTTTTTTTAACCCTTTGACTGCCGCTGTTGAACAGTTGACCATGTTTTTACTGTTGACCATGTTTTTACTGTTTTAAATAATGACTGTTAAAGTCATTTAGGGCAGCACGGTTGCGCAGTGGATAGCACAATCGCCTCACAGCAAGAAGGTCGCTGGTTCGAGCCCCGGCTGGGTCAGTTGGCATTTCTGTGTGGAGTTTGCATGTTCTCCCCGTGTTTGCGTGGGTTTCCTCCGGGTGCTCCGGTTTCCCCCACAAGTCCAAAGACATGCGGTTCAGGTGAATTGGGTAAGCTAAATTGTCTGTAGTGTATGTGTGTGAATGAGTGTGTATGGATGTTTCCCAGTGATGGTTTGCAGCTGGAAGGGCATCCGCTGCGTAAAACATATGCTGGATAAGTTGGCGGTTCATTCCGCTGTGGCGACCCCAGATTAATAAAGGGACTAAGCCGACAAGAAAATGAATGAATAAAATCATTTAAAGAATGACTGTTTTAAATAATGGCGTACACACACACACAGCATTGTTGGTTTACACACAAAAAAATGTAAAATAATAATCAAACAAACCTCATGTTGCACTACTACACTTGATTTTGGTTTTATTGTAAAAAACAACAGCAAGAAAGCATGTTAAATGAGAATCGGACATATTTTATGGCATACTTCAGAAAAAAAAAGGTGATTTAGTATTAGAAATGTTTTATTTTTTAAATAAATTGGTCTTACACTTCATATTTTCATATTTCTCATAGTATATGTATTAAGTCTGATACTTTTACCATAAACCGACATATCAACCAATTGGTAGAGGCTGATATTTTAGAAATTATGGGATGTGTTGAAATAAAATGCATTGAGTGTGTTAACTAGCGACATTAGGAGTTAAAAAATGCAATCCAAACATTTTTTTCTTGGTGGGGCAGTTAAAGGTTCATAACATTTTAAGGTCAATATTATTAGCAAAATTTAGTTTTGATTGTCTACAGAACAAACCATTGTTATACAAAGACTTGCCTAATTACCCTAGTTAAGCCTTTAAATGTCACATTCAGCTGAATACTAGTATCTTGAAAAATATCTAGTCAAATATTATGTACTGTCATGATGGCAAAGATAAAAGAAATCAGTTATTAGACATTAGTTATTAAAACTATTATGTTTAGAAATGTGCTAAAAAAAATCTTCTTTCCGTTAAACAGAAATTGGGGAATAAAATATACAGGGGGGGCTAATAATTCTGACTTCAACTGTTTATATTTTTGCTGACATCCAAGTATTGCATTGATTTGTTCTTAATTATTCCCCCACATGATGTGCTTTCTTCTGTGAAACCCAAAAGTTGAATGGCTGAGCTTCTGTATATCATGTAATGAAGGTGAAGAGGGATTTATAAAAGGTACAGTATGTTCCAAACCGGATAAAAACAAGCCGTATGAAATTAACATTACAGTTGCTCATACAACTTGTTTACAGTATTGTAAATTAATTGGCTATTAATTAAAAATTTTGTACACAATTGATCAAATATGTAATTTCTTCTTTTTTTTTATTTGATTATTTTTCTTATAATGTTTAATGTTAGCATTTTTAGTATTGTTTTTCTGGGTTTTTTTTTTTTCAATCTGACAAATCATTCATTCATTCATTTTCCTTCGGCTTAATCTCTATTTCAGAGATCACCACAGTGGAATGAACCATCAACTATTCCAGCATATGTTTTACACAGCGGATGCCCTTCCAGCCGCATCCCAGTACTGGGAAACACCCATACACACTCATTCGCACACACACTCATACACTCAATTCACCTATAGCGCATGTCTTTGGACTGTGAGGAAAACCGGAGCACCCAGAGGAAACCCACGCCAACACAGGGAGAACATGCAAACTCCACACAGAAATGCCAACTGGCCCAGCCGGGACTCGAACCAGCGACCTTCTTGCTGTGAGGCAACGCGTACTAACCACTGAGCCACTGAGTCGCCCAATCTCACATAATACTAAATAAATATATTTAATTAAATACAAATATTAAATCTATATTTAATATTTTAATAATTAATTTAAAATAATTTATTTTTAAATATAGATTTATTTAACTTTAATATTATTTCATGCAGTTCCAGATCATTTTAATTATTTATTGATTTTAGTTAATTAGTTCTTTTGGTTACACAAACAAAGAACAAAAGTGTAATCTTTCCTTGGCAAATAGCTAAACTAGTAAGTCATTATAAAAAATATCTGAAGTGGTAGCTGTTAAAATTATTTATTGGACCTCAGCTAACGTTAACTAAAAATGAACACTTGTATTTGTATTAAATAATGTTGCTAAAATACAAAATAAAAATGTTTTGCCCTTAGTTAACATTTATTTGTTCATTCATACAAATGTAAAAAAGGTGTTCATAAATATGACATTTTGGTCAATATTTGTCAGTTATTAACAATATTTCTGTGCTCTTGAATCTCAGTTGTGATCATGTTTGTGTGAAATAGGTTTTTATTTTGTTTTTAAATTTGAACACCCTCACAAGCAGTGTTGGAGAAAGTTACTTTTAAATGTATTGCATTACAATATTGAGTTACTCACCAAAAAAGTAACTAGTTGCATTGCTTTTTATGTAAAGTAAAGTGTTATGTTACTTTTGAGTTATTTTTCTTACCTGTCTGAGGCTTGATCTCTTTCAGAACTTGCAGGGTATTTTTCTTTTTTTTTTAAATAGAGGAGCTCTGCATTTAACGACACACTGTATAACCTACACATTCATTTACTTAATAATTACTCATGCCCTCCACCCCTTCTGGGGTATGGGCCGCCAAAGGTCGATCTCCAGAGGTATCTGTCCTGGGCCATTCTTTCTACTTGTCTCCAGGTGTAACTGATCCCTATGAAGTCTGCTTCGAGGTTGCAGTACCAGGTGTTTCTTGGACAGCCTCTCTTCCGCTTCCCTTGGGGGTTCCATCTGAGAGCCTGTCTGGTGATGTTAGTTGGTGGTTTGCGTAGGGTGTGCCCTATCCAACCCCATCTTCTCTTCCAGATTTCTGCTTTTATTGGAGGTTGACAGGTCCTTCCCCTTAGGTCGGTGTTACTAATCGTGACCAGCAAATGTGGAGAATCTTTCTGAGACATGTGTTGATAAATGTCTGGAGTCTTCGGGTGGTAGTTTTGGTTTTCCTCCAGGTTTTGACCCTGTACAACAATACTGACTTCACAATGGAGTTGAACAGATGGGTCTTGGTGGTCAAAGTAAGTTCTCTCGAAGCCTAGATGTTCTCAAGCTGGATGAAAGCGCTTCTTGCTTTGCCGATTCTTTCCTTAACCTCTGTATCTGTTCCACCCTGCTGGTCGACGATGCTGCCCAGGTAAAAGACTGTAGCTCCTCCAGGGAACTTCCATTCAGGGTTACTGGATTGTTGCAGCTGGAGAATCTCCACTGGATTCCGGTTCTGTGTTCACTGGTGGATGTCTTCATGATCCAGTCGATAGCAATGAAAAGGAACGGGGATAACAAGCAGCCCTGTCGGACTCCCGTCTTCACTTGGAAGCTGTTGGTGAGCTGCCCTTGGTGGATCACTCTGCGGGTTATTCCCTCGTATGAGCTCTTGATCACCTTGGCTGGGATGCCATAGTGCCAGAGGAGCTTCCACAGGGTCTCTCGATCCACACCTTCGCTACCTTTTAAAAAAACTAATAAATAAAAAATATTGAATGTTACCTTCTGAGAACTTCCTGACGCTATACATGCCATATATACAGATTAATGAAAGTTGAAAGCAATGTGTTTGCTACTTTTGTATTTTTGTCTTATTAGTTGAGTAAAATCACTGCCCATTGAGACTATAATCCCCTTTTCTTCCAATTGTTCAAAATAATGAGAATACTTCCATCACAGAAATGTAAGTCTTTGCCATCTTGGTTTCTGTCTGTTCCTGCAGGGAGCTCATTCTCTCATTGAGTGTGATTCAACATGATTACACTAATTTTAATTCAGCAAATTATTTTTTTAAAAGCTAATTCATCTAAAAAGTAACGTGTTACAGTTACTCAAATATTAATGCTTTTTTTTTTTAAAGTAATGCATTACTTTACTTGTTACTTAGAAAAGTAATACTATGTAACTCGTATTACTTGTAATGCATTACCCCCAACACTGCTCACAAATGCTTCTATTCATTCCTGTATTTTTCATTTTCAAACTACCTAAAGCTCCTATGGCAGCTCAAAAGCATGCTACATTTTCAGCTGCTCTCTTGACAATGATTAGCGTTGTGTGCTGTCATCAATCATCATAATTTTCTCTGGAGGTTTGTCTGAGCGGTAATAAACATGGAGATAATATACCCAAAAACCACACAATGAATTTTAAGTAGGCTCACACTGGCGAATATCCAGTTTTCTTTATAAAGTGGTCTCAGAGTGTGCTGAAATTCAACAATATCCTCACGTACATGGAAAATAAATGCCCCCACTTGCTAAAGAATAAAAGCCATATAGTAGCTCAATATGATAATGTGCCATATGTAACACTAGCTCACCGCTTTCAGCTGTCCACATAGGCAGAAGGCTAATTTAAACTCTTTTATAGGGTACATCAGGAAAAAAGGACCAATCAAGGCAAAAACTCTTGGTCAATGAAAAAGTCCAAAGCCTAAAATGCTACTTGTAATATTTTCAAACATAACGATGCTTGAATGAACATAATAATGTTTGTAAAAAAATAAATAAAAAGACAACAGCAAATAAACATAAATAACAAGCAGATAAGGTAAGGTAATTTGTATCATATAAAATAAAAACTGATACTTGGCTGACTGATGTTTTTTTCAACTTCAATAGCTTGCAACTTTAATTCATTCATTCATTTTCCTTTAGCTTAGTCTCTTTATTCAGCTGGGGTCACCACAGCGGAATGAACCGTCAACTTATCCAGCATATGTTTTAAGCAGCGGATGCCATTCCAGCTGTAACCCAGTACTGGGTTAACATCCATGCACACTCATTCAAACACATACACTACAGCCAAATTAGTTTATTCAATTCACCTACATTATAGCACATGTCTTTGGACTGTGGGGGAAACCGGAGCACCCGGAGGAAGCCCACGCCAAACCGGGGAGAATGTGCAAACTCCACACAGAAACGACAACTGACCCAGTGAGGACTCAAACCAACTTTTTTTATAAATGTAAAAAAGGTCATTCACAATATACAGCAGTATAAACCAACATGAAAATGAATGATTTATGACGTCTATTTTTTAACATGGGCAGTTTGAAAAATCTAGGGATGGTAGGGATGGACCAAAACTCTATGGCTAAACAGAGAATTCAGGCACTTTGCTTAAAAACGAAAATGCTTTGTAATAATTATGCATTATTTCATTAAATAAAGTAATTTTTAAAATGCAACTCATTAACTTATTAATTATTATTGTTAACTTAAATTATATTGATTAAAAAAAGCCAATAAAAAACACATTTTATTGATTAACATTTTACTGACAGTGAACGAGTCGAGAGCACTGATACTTTATGTAGATATTTGTTATTTGAGCAGACTTAACTGTCCAAAAAAAATGAAATGACAAAATATTTATCGTCAGTTTTTCTCAACATAGGCTCATTCTGAAAACGTACCCCTATATACATTTCTGGAGATCGCGAATTATGTAGCCAGAGGAAGACTGCATTTCATCTTTAAAACGAACATTACGGGGCGGGCTGTTTCTTTTTGCGCTTACCAGCTGACCGCTTACCTCCGTGTGGATGGCTTTTCTGCTGATACCAGTTTGCCTAGTAGCTTGCGCCGTACATCGGCAGACTTGTGACGTGGAGCTGGGTTGACCGCGATGATAGGGTTTGAAAGAACAGTTCCGGAAAGCAGGTAAGACAAAAACAAAAAGGGGAAAAAAAACTCTTTTTAATTGATGGATACAATTAACACAAAACACCCTTTGAAAGAAAATTAAACTATTGTTTCACAAACTGGAAAAAGTGAGATTTGTAGGAACTTTGGGGGAGACCCTTCTTCGTTATTATCACAAGCTCCTCTATTTAAACTAATCTTGCTGTCATCTCTTTTCTGCAGTTATACATGTGTAGACGCTATAAATTAGGCCTGTCACGATGTCTATTTTTGTTGTACGATATATTGCACCAAAATATATTGCGAAAAACAATAGTATTGTAATTTTAAGACAATTTCATGCCACTCATTGTATAATGCCAGAATGACAATATAATATCACCACGATGCAAGTACACTCTTCCAAAGAACACATCATATTTTATTCTTAAGAATATTTCATTTAATTATAGTCATTTTAACAATTTAATAATTAGGCATTTGGAATCAGAATGTGAAAACGCATATCATAAACAAATAAATGATAACAAAAAAGTGCAAGGTAAAAAGTAACAGAGGCTGCGATATCTGCTACAAGATCTATTTTCTGCCGTCAGGCACCCACATCTAAGTATACTATAGTAATTTACAGTAAATTCTATAGTGTTTTTTTTAAACAATACTGACACCGCCAATAGAGATAGAGAGCTAAAATATTGCTAGAATTGTTTTTTATGTATGGACAATATATATATATATATATATAGGTCATGTCCATGTGTTGAGTGATGAATTGATATATTGATTATTGTGACAAGCCTGTAAATATTTAGTAGGAATGAGTTCAGTGGTGCAATAAAAAAAAAATATTGGCGACATGGTGACTCAGTGGTTAGCACTGTTGCCTCACAGCAAGAAGGTCGCTAGTTCGAGTCCCGGCTGGGTCAGTTGGCATTTCTGTGTGGAATTTGCATGTTCTCCCTGTGTTGGCGTGAGTTTCCTCCAGGTGCTCTGGTTTCCCCCACAGTCCAAAGACATGCGCTATAGGCGAATTGAATAAACTAAATTGGCCGTAGTGTATGAGTGTGTGTGAATGTGAGAGTGTATTCCCAAGGGCATCCGGTGTTTAAAACATATGCTGGATAAGTTGGCGGTTCATTCCACTGTGGCGACCCCTGATGAATAAAGGAACTAAGCCGAAGGAAAATTAATGAATGAATGAGTTAAGTGTCCATTCACGTCACAACTAGGCTAGTTTTAACTTACAAACTGCTGGTGCAACCAGTCCCCGATTACCAGTGCAAATTTTTTTGTTAAGTCATGTAAAGAAAAGACCATTTTTTTCTGGGAAATCTTGCTGCACTCCAGTCCTTTAGGAAGCTGATTTTATTAGCCAAAGCACACTAAAAGTTTGGTCTCATTATGCACACACAGACACCCAAGTCTGATCATCGTTGTGATAAAACCATTTATGTGGATGAGCACCGTGCAGACCTTATGCTCAAGCAGAAATTAATGAAATAAAATCTAACAGCCTACTCCGCAGAGTGCTGTTAATAGGCCTTTGTTAACAGTCTTTATTCTCCGAAATGCTGTGGACATTTACATCAGTTATTATCAAGTTTAGGGCAGCATGGTGGCTCAGTGGTTAGCACTGTTGTCTCACAGCAAGAAGGTCACTGGTTCAAGTCCCGGCTGGGTCAGCTGGCATTTCTGTGTGGAGTTTGCATGTTCTCCCAAAGCCGGAATAGTTGGCGGTTCATTCCGCTGTGGCCACCCCTGATAAATAAGGGACTAAGCCGAAGGAAAATGAATCAAGTTTAAATGCGCATTTACTGTATACTAGGGCTGCACAATATATCCACAATAGTCGAATCGTAGCATGTGCATTGTCCAGTCGTAATTATAAATGATCAAGTACAATAGTTTGTATTTGCAATGTGTATCCATAATGTATTGAAATTTTATCATTTGCATGTTTCTAGATCAGTGATTATTATTAAACATTTCAAGTGAGCTTCAAACACTGTAAAAATGCTTGGTTCCACACAATTCATTCATGTTGTCCCAACACAAATCAATTAAGTTCACTTTATGGTTTTTACAATTTTAAGTTGATTGAACATGAAATAATTAAGTTGAAAGAATTATGTTGATTCAGCTCATTTTAAATAAGTAGTTTGAACAAACAGCAAATATATATATATATTTTTTTGAGTGAAGCACAAGAAAATTATAACGTTTGTAGCTTTAGATTACAACAATTATTTATATTTATTTATACAGTGCTAATTATTCAACTTGTGTGTCTAAATACTGTACAACTTCTTATAAAATCAGAAAAATCAGTTTATTTTATTCACATCTTTGCTCTTTTGTATTTATCTATGCTTGTAATTTGATTATTATGTGTTAAGGTCTTTGCACACACAAGTCTGAAATTTTTTGTATGCGTTTTTTTTATTCATATCCGAAAATTTGTGTACACAAACCTTGCACACCAAGTCTGATAAGTACCAATTAATCCATTCCAAAGAAAACGCAAAACATTTCGGAGTCAATTCAAGCAGTGATACTTTGTTCTCCTCTCTTCTCCAAAATATATATATAAAAAAGAAAAGAATAAGCTACATACTGTGTTCATCCAATACATAGAGAGGAAAGAGAGATCAAAGATCTGCCCTATGACTATCTCGAAATGCAAAGTCTATGTCAGGAAATCAGTGGAATTTTGATACATTGCTTGTGATACTTTCACACATTTGCGTACGTAAACAAATCCTGAACAGAGACTGGCAGTACCTATAAAGATTATGATATATGGCGGCCGTGTTGATGTATCCGAGCAACAGACAGAAAGCGGACCATGCTTTCTTTTTTAATGTCTATGGGCAGTACGTCAAATGTATGGCAACCCCCCCCCCCCACACACACGGCAGGGGAGAGAGCTGTGCCAGTCACTGAATCAAGTATAGGGGTTCTCAACTGTCCGTCACATTCCGTCTTTATTTTATGCACTGTGTTTGTCATAAAGTTATCTGTGGCTTAAATGATGCTTTAACGGTGGCTCTGAACTGTCAAAACACCTCTCAAAGAGCTTTTTCAGATGCGAACAGCGGAAAAAATCCAACCTGGTTAAAAATTTTTTATGGCGGACAAAAGTTTCGGAGGCAGTGTGACAATACGACTGACACAACATGAGGTTGAACTTATTTTTTTAACGTGCGAAAATTACAGATGAAGATTTCGGATTTAGTGTGCAATAAACCTTAACACTCAAGAAAAAAATAATAAGTTTGCTGTTTGTTCAAACCACTTATTTAAAATGAGCTGAAACAACACAATTCTTGAGTTTTTTTGGGGACAACTTAATCTTTTTATATTCAATTCACTTAAATTTGTAAAAATTAGTAAGTTAACTTAATTTCTTCATGTTATCCCAACACAAATCGATTGTGTGGAACCCAGCATTGTTTACAGTGTATGCAGAATAACTCTAATAGGCCTAAAATTCTGAATTCTTAAAAAAAAAAAATGCTATTCAAGTCATATGGTGAAATTGCATTTATCGCAAAGTATGTTGTAGAAAGACAAAATATCGCAATGTTATTTTTTACAGCCCTACCGGATACAGAATTATGCACAAAACTGAGGAAGTTACAGGTAGTGTAAAATACAAAAATACCTCTAAAAGCATCGATGTCCTCCTTTATCAGAATCGTAGAGCCATTCTGCTTTTTTGTCCAGCATCAAGTGTCTATCTTGAGCCCTGAAACAAATGGCAAATTACAGTCCCAGAGGTCAGGATTGAATTCAACAGTTAACCCAATAAAACAAATCAATGAGGCCTATTGATGTGCTGAAACAGTAACATAAAATGATCCCTTCCCAAACATAGCATCAGTTATCATTCCAATCTCATTATGATATTGGTTATCATGACAAGACGAGTAAAATCTACTCTAAATTGACCTGGATGACAAACATATTTACAACCTTTAAATTCAGTTAGGAGAGAATAATTACATTTGTTATTATTTTGTTTATTAGTTGTTCTTGTTGCTAATTATTTCATAAAACATTCATGCTTCAATCAAAATAAAAGTAACAATTAAAAATTGGGAAGGACCATGCAGATCAAGATCATTCACTGTACAATCACACTACATTTGACTTTCGAGTTTTTATGGGAGGACGATCCTAAAAAAAGAATAGAGTTAAGTCCGGTTGGATTTATTGTCCCATAGAGAAAATTTGGATTGCAGGCAGAGTGGGTAGTTTGGCCATTGCTATAACTCTGAAAGGCAATCAAGCCAGGCCAAAGTGAATCGTTTGGGTTGCGATATAACCAATGTCACTTCTAAAAGTAATTGGATGCCCCTTTGTAAATCCTATATAAGGTTTTTATCTGGTTTGCTGTAATGCAGTTCACACATAGGCAAAGACCTCACTGTGCTAAGAGAAGGACACCGAGATCTGTTAGGTAGAGGATAATGAGAAAAGCTGGTAAAAAGAGATTGTTATAGAAGTAAATGTATTGAGGGCCTCACGGTGGCGCAGTGGGTAGCACGTTCGCCTCACAGCAAGAAGGTCGCTGGGTCGAGCCTCGGCTGGGTCAGTTGGCGTTTCTGTGTGGAGTTTGCATGTTCTCCCTGTGTTGGCGTGGGTTTCCTCCGGGTGCTCCGGTTTCCCCCACAAGTCCAAAGACATGCGGTACAGGTGAATTAGGTAAGCTAAATTGTCCGTAGTGCATGTGTGTGAATAAGAGAGTGTGGATGTTTCCCAGTGATGGGTTGCAGCTGGAAGGGCATCCGCTGCGTAAAACATATGCTGGATAAGTTGGCGGTTCATTCCGCTGTGGCGACCCCAGATTAATGAAGGGATTAAGCTGAAATGAAAATGAATGAATGAATAAATGTATTGATAAGAATGTAATGACAAAATGCTTTTCTTAATTAAAACAAACAAAATAATCTGCCAATGTGGTAAGCAAAATAATCTTGTTTTCGCTTTGCAATACGATTATTTTGCATATCTCTGTTATGTTTCACGTTAGTTTTGTGTATTTATTTTTCTTACTCCACTCTTAGGTTGTTTCTTGGCTTAGTTTACTGTCTATCATCGTTACGATGGTGCCAGTTCCACCAATACGTCTGCCAGATCAGTGTGTGGGGGTGCGCTCTGCCTCGGCGTACCTTTTTGCTCCACACGTCTGTGTTTGTCCTGTTTAGTTGGTGATTTATTACTTCAGTTGATCTGATGTAATTCGAGTTTACTTGTTGAACTTCGTTGGCTTTAAGTAACTGCTTTGATGGTTGTTGTATGATACTAAACTAAGCACAATGACATCTTTGTTAGGTTTGCTTTAGTTTAGCTTGTTTTTGTTAGATTAGCTTGAGTGTTTTGCCATTTGTGTAATTGGGTTTTGTAGTTTAATTAGTTTAGATCGGGTGTCGTGTGCACTGAAGATATCAGGTTATATTCTCATAATTTATTTTTTGTTGCCTAGTTTAGACGTTGGATTTAAGGATTGTTTTTGTTAATTTCTTTGACTTGGCTTACAGTCATTGTATCGTTTATAAAGAATATTGTAAAGTTTTATTTCTTTTTTCCTTTATTATCGTCATATCTTTTTTTTTAAACCACTAAGTAAAAACTGCTTAAACTTAGAAGTGACTCCTGCCTCACCTTTGATCTGTCGCACACATTACATGTCTCACCAAAATGTTACAGCATCCCTTTAAACATCATAAACTCATAACAACCTCATTGGCAAATTATTTTGCTTGTTTTAAGGAAACATATTTTTTTGCCTAGCTAGAAATAGTAATGTGTACACTGCAAGAATGCTTTACTTAGTGTTTTTGTCTTGTTTCTAGTCCAAATTTTTAGATATTTGCACTAGAAACAAGACAAGATCTAAGTAAGAAAAGCATTTTTGCAGTGTATACGGTACTATTTCCAATTCATCATTGGGAACCATACATAAATTGTGCAAATCAGAAAAATAGATACTGATATAGATTTAAATAAAAATATATATATATATATATTTATTGTTATGGGGGGGGGGGGGGGGGATAAAAGACCACTAGAAAAATCTATTTATCTGGATTTACAGAAGCTTTACATGAAGTTATGTGTGCGAGTAAAACATATTTTTTTATTCTGTATAATATGTTTCCGACCGATTTAATTTGAACAAAAGAAAACATTTCTTATTTCTTATCTGGAAAAATAACATCAACAAAACTGCATGACACTTTTTCCTTTAAATTTGAAATACCTTTTACAAAAAAACTAAAAAATAAAATGGCGATGGTTGTAACCTCTTCAATAACGAAAACATAATATTACTCAAGAACATAATACTACCTCATAAACCTAGAGAAACTGAGAACTTCAAAGAGCTTTCTATAGTTGTACTTATATTAATATTAAAGTTAGTACTGTAATATAAGACACATGCTAAATAAACTTAATAAAATAGAATAACATTTTAAACCAAAAAGCCCCTAAACTATGCAGTACCACAACAGCCAATCACAGAACAAGAATGACTGCAGATGCCACGCGACCAATCAAACGAGAGAAAAAAACGTTCACGTATTTTACTCAAACAGACAACAAATTATCTGAAAGAACACAGACTTTATATGCAGTTACTTGCAAAACAGCAAAGTTGAAGAGTATATTTTACACAAACAGCTCTGTTGGCGTATCTGAAGGCTTTTGGTAAATTTCATTCTCTGTGTCTTTAGCTTTTAAACGATTCATTATTTTGTGTAATATGTGAGAATACAACGTTATTCGAAAATTAGCAGATGCCTTTTTGGTTAACGTCAGTAACTGTTAATGCCAGGTCTAGGCTATTGTTCAAGCAGTTGGACAACTTCGTGACAAAACAACTTTTTCACACTTAATTTACGACTATCATGCATATTTCGCCAACATTCGTTACAGTAAACGTTATCGTCAACTTGCCTGGAATCTGTTGACGACCAACGAACGCGTTCAAGATGGCGGCGAGGATTGCACGAGGAGGACAGACGAAACACCGGAATGGATTACTTCAGGATTCTCATCAGGACGGCATTAGATCTGGTTAGTAGAAGCATTTCCTTTGTATTTCCGTTTCTTGATTTAACGCAGTGGTACAGTGGGTAGCACAATCGTCTCACAGCAAGAAAGTCGCTGGTTTAAGCCTCGGCTGGGTCAGTTGGCATTTCTGTGTTGAGTTTGCATGTTCTCCCTGTGTTCGCGTGGGTTTCCTCCGGGTGCTCCGGTTTCCCCCTCAAGTCCAAAGACATGCGGTACAGGTGAATTGGGTAATCTGAATTGGTCGTAGTGTATGAGTGTGTATGGATGTTTCCCAGTGATGGGTTGCAACTGGAAGGACATCTGCTGCGTAAAATATATGCTGGATAAGTTGGCGGTTCATTCCGCTGTGGCGACCCCAGATTAATAAAGTGACTAAGCCGAAAAGAAAATGAATGATTTAAATGGCTGCTAAACTGTGCGAATAAAGCAAGTAAAATTGATGATAAATGAATTTAAATAAAAACCTGACACGTTTCCAATGGATGATTGATGACTGATTCTGTTGAATTTGGGATATTGAAGTTTGTTGCAAGGAATTTTTGATGGTCAAACTAGAGGAAGAACACCAGAAAGGTTTATAAAAAAGTAATTATTGATTGTTATGATTTATTTCTTTGACATTAGTTGTAAGAAAAGGCCTGTAAATAAAGTCATTTATATAATAAATAAATGAAACCAAATCCAGCAGCAGAAACTTAAAGACAAAAAATTGTAGATTGATATTGTACAGTAACAACAGAACAAATATTTTCTTTCGATGTTTTAAGTACAACAAGGGTTTGTTGAATTTTCATTAAATGTAAGGATAGATTAAATAAAACCTTTATGATTTTGCCTTCATGATTACCATGTTTACTACACAGCCCGTTATAAAATATTAAATAACAATTATTAAATAGTTTTTTGTTAAGTTATATGTTAATGATTTCAATTTATTAGGCATGCTTTTTATTACCACTATTTTATTTAAAAATGAAAATTGAAAATAAGAATGGAGGGGGGCCCTACAAATTTATTTTTGTTACTATATAAGTTGTCTTGTTTATTATTATATATTTAATCTTTTTTTTAGCAAATTGTACAATTTTAATTCCACAGTAAACCCATTCTGCCTCATAGAATTCATCTCCTAAAAAGTTTTGGTTTGGAATTACAGTCCCATTGCATCAATATCCATTTTTGCACCTTTGTTTTAAATTGGAAAATTAAAAATGATAATTGGGGAGGCTATAGAATCGTATATATAATATAGTGCCACAGAATCACACCCAACCTTTGAACTCTTGTATCTATTGGCACATTTCTTGTTGTTGCTCAGCCTGCTCTTAATGACTTTGAGAAGTGGTTTTTTTTTTATTTTATTTGTAATTTTTAAAAATATTTTTCACTCATAGTTGGCATTTCTTTCAAGGAGACACTTGATAAATTAGACTGCATCAGGTTTAGATGCTGTGATATCCCTTTTTAATTCTTCAAAGAGTGCAAGACTGAAAACAAAACTTTCATTTTAACGTCAGCTGTGTAGCAGTTAGGCCTGTCACAATAATCAATATATCGACTTATCGTGCAATACTTCCACATAACCTCAATAATTTTTGGTGTTGTAATAAATATTTAGAAATTCACAAATAATCTTAAAGCCATTTTACAATTACATTTACTTTCTACCTCACCTGTGTCAAAGTTTATATTTGGACATTTAGCTAATAGGACATTTAATATTGTGCTTTTAACATCAACCTTTTTAAGATACTCATGCCTTTTTCAGAAGTTCAGAATCTAAATAACCTTAATAATGGAAAGTCTTTGTCCCTTGAAAGTGTTTATGGCTATTTACATTACTATGCTGTTGTATTATACTTATATAATCAGTGGCATAAAAGTGGCATTCCTCCGGGTGCTCCGGTTTTCCTCCACAATTCCAAAAAACATGTGCTAAAGGTGAATTGGGTAAGCTAAATTGTCTGTAGTGTATGTGTGTGAATGAGTGTGTATGGATGTTTCCCTGTGATGGGTTGTGGCTGGAACGGCATCCGCTGCGTAAAACATATGCTGGATAAGTTGGCGGTTCATTCCGCTGTGGCGACCCCAGATTAATAAAGGGACTAAGCTGAAAGAAAATAAATAAATGAATGAAAATACTGATGACATTTCTTCCAAATTTTAAATAAAGTATTTTAGAGCATTTTTGGCAATTTTCTGAATGACAATTTTCTGAGGAAATTGGAGGAATAAATTGGATATTTGATATATGTATATGCAATCAGAATTGCATATACATATATCAAATATCCTATTTATTTTTATCGACATAAATATCCAAATTTTAATCAGACACACAGCTAATAAATACACACGCGCACACACACACACACACAGGTCAGTATAAAAAATCTCTGCAAGCATGGAGCACTCATGACACCTAGTGTTCATGAATAAAGATTGCATTTTGTTGATAGGTCAAAGATGGCTCATTTCACAGAAAATATTGGTTATATAATGTCCATATGCATCATAGATATATCCAAATAATAAGATAAGCCATAGCAGCTGCATTGGGAAAGACAAGCATTTAATTACTGAGGGGAAAAACGATATCAAAGAAGTTATTTTAGCCAGAATAAGATGATCTGAGAGCAATTAAATACACCCCAGCCATCTCTGTGTCTGCAAAGAACAGCATATATAGGGATCCCCAAAACTCATACATTAATTATTATACATTCATAATCTTATTGTTTCTGTAGCCTTTTTAAAATTTTGATCAAACAGTACAAAGAAGATACGTTTATTTTCAAGCTGAATCATTGCATAACTCAAAGTGAATAGGCAAATATATTATTCTATAAAGGCTAAAAACAGCAGCATTAAATATTGAGCTGGTTTGATGCACACATTCAGTATGAAGTGCAGATTAGATCCCTTTTGCTGCTGCGAGGCTGTAGACGGCTGAGAGACAGACATGAAAGGCTTGTCATATGAAAGGAAAGCAGACGTGAACTTCCTGTGAACTTGTCTCCTTTTTTTGCGTAAACTGAAGCCAACTGAGAGAGCAGCTCTGCAACCATCATTGCTGCTATAAGACAAGTTTTACTTTTCTGCATTTCTTATTTATTTGCTGCTAGGTAGGTGGAGTAACCCTTTGAAGTCTGTGTACTTGCATAAACCCATTGTTTTGTTTTACAGAATACATTGAGAAGGGTTGGTTTACAATACACAATTTGTCACTAGTAGTCATTTTTATTTTCTATTTTGAGCAATTTGAATTTATTTAGGATTAGGGGTGTAACGGATCACGGTTTATATGGAGTTCTATGGAGTAAAACTGCAGATTATAGTGTGTGCATAAACACTTACTATGTTTACAACACTTACTAAGTGCACAAAGCTCTCTTTCTCTCTCTCACTCACTCTCTCACACACACACACACACACACACACACACGATATACTCCATATAGAAGACAGAAACTAAGCTTTATTTGCACTGCAACTGATGATCAACAGTAAATATGTAAAATTGTACCTTAACCAGCAACAATCAAGAATACATGATAATATGGTATCATGGCTTTGCAATAAAAAAATGTCATTATAATAATAGTCAATGGGGCAAAAACAGCCAACAACATAAGGAAAGGGTAGTAAATTTGCCCAAAGTGTATTGTTGGTTTAAAAAAAAAGTCAAAGCATTTTCCCAAAATAGGTGTCAAAATAATTTTTGTCACAAAAGATCTTTCTATTTACAGAAACACAGAAACGTTGAGGCTAATTTAAGACTCAAAATCAGCCTAGAGAGGACGAAAGCCTCCCCAACAGCACACAAGGGTTAAAAAGCACAAAAAAAGTGTTTGTATACAATATAGACATTTCTAAGGTAAGATGTAAGTTAAGTAAAATCATTCAGTCTAAAGATGGCACTTAATCAATTATTAAATAATACAGCAAGAGAAAATAAAAACAAACGTTTGGATTATGAGTCTTTAAGTAAAGTCAGAAATATCGTAATTGTAAGTTTGAGTAGAAAAGTCAGAATTCCTGCCAAGTTGGAAACTGCACGTCTTTTTCAATTTTGAACAGTGTTCTCACGCTCCTTGAAAGTGTTTGAAAGTACTCGAATTTCAGACATATGGATTCAAGGTCTGGAAAGTACTTACAAAACAAACATAGGTCCTTGAAAGTGCTTGAATTAAATTTGAAATAAAGTTTGTTTATGGTGTTATTTCAACAATTGCATTGTGCTGCTGTCAATAACAGAATAATAAAAGAGAAATTCTTATTTAAAATGTATGTGTTGTACAAGAACTATTACAAATAATGCACATTTTACAAAAAAAAGAACATGACTATTTAAAGCGGTCGAAATTTCTGAAAATGACACTTTCAAAACATAATTTCTGACATATTAATGTAAATATTTTGTGTAAGTGAAATGTTAAGTACATTAAGGACTTTCATGGCGCTACATATGCAATTACAAAGGTGCTTGATTTAAAATTAATAGTGCTGTAAAGTCCTTGAATCTGTATGAAAGACTGGGAACCCTGTTTGAAACAATGAAATGAAATAGAAGTGAAAATGCTTTTATTTAGTATAGAAGTGCTGTATGTGATATTTAAGTACAGCTCAAGACAAAAAAGGTGATGAAATAATTTGCAAGCCTTTGTACATGCTATTAAATACTTTATTTCAATCATTTTCAGATTAATGTAGTTTACAATTTATTGATGCCAAGAGCATAGTTTTATATTTCTTTATTGTATCGATCTGCTTTTCACTTAAATCACTCAAGTTTGTTTGCTTTTAGTATTAATACAAGGCGGCACGGTGGCTCAGTGGTTAGCACTGTCACCTCACAGCAAGAAGGTCGCTGGTTTGAGTCCTGGCTGGGCCAGTTGGCATTTCTGTGTGGAGTTTGCATGTTCTCCTGTGGGTTTCCTCCGGGTGCTCTGGTTTGGCCCACAATCCAAGGACATGCACTATAGGTCAATTGAATAAACTAAATTGGCTGTAGTGTGTGTGTGTGTGTGTGTGTGTGTGTGTGTGTGTGAGAGAGAGAGAGAGAATGAGTGTGTATGGGTGTTTCCCAGTATTGGGTTGCAGCTGGAAGGGTATCCGCTGTGTAAAAGATATGCTGGGATAGTTGGTGGTTCATTGTGCTGTGACTACCTCTGAAATAGAGACTTGGCTGGAGAAAATGAATGAATGAGTATCGATACAATGTATACATTATTAATTGCTTTTAATCATTTTGAATTCTGATTTAGTACTTTAGGTTTATTTTCCCTCTTTTTAAGGCTGCTTGTTAGTGTACATGTGAGACTTGACTGTATATGGCATATTGCAATAAAAATGCACAACTCTGCTGTTAAAGACATCTTAAAATAGATTAGTTTGTTAGTCGGTCTTAAACTGTGGTACAGCGCCCTCTGGTGGCACATTCAGAAGCCTTTGAAACACTTTGGCCCTCAGTGCTGTAAATGATATTGAAGTATTCATTAAAAGCATTATGAGAGCAGTTTGTGTCAGGAATCAGTCTACACTGATCATGCTGTCTGTGATTCCTAACAGACTTCCAATAATAGACTTCCAGTATTGGTATTTCAGAGTGAACTTAATCCAAAAAAAAATACTTTAACCTTTACAAAAATTTTTACTTTTACTTTAATTTCCCTTAACTGTCTCTTAAGTTTACTTCACTATATAATTACATCTTGATCTAATCAGGAAAAACTACATCTGACTTCTATAAGATATACTATGAGACTTCTGAATATGTATGTATTATCATTTGTTTTGTTTTTTTTGTTATGTAGGAAGAACAATACAACAAAACTCACTTCCTGTCACCCTTCAACCTGTGGGACCATTAATTAAATTAAGTAAATTATAGGCAAAATTCAAATCGAATACCACCATACTTTCCATACAACTTCAAAATTTAATGTCCTTTACAAATGTTGTCAAAAGTATGAAAAAATATGTTTCTTATTCCTCGTAACGTGCACAAAAAAGGGGCGCCCTCATATCTTCAACAATGGAAACAGAATGTCAAGCATTCAGTGGTCATGTCTGGTACTGCGTCCAAACTAAATCTTGCGAGCCTCATATTTTGAGATACCAACTTCAAATTTGGCGAGCAAAAGTGGGTAGCACAATTGCCCCACAGCAAGAAGGTTGCTGGTTTGTGCCTCGGCTGGGTCAGTTGGCATTTCTGTGTGGAGTTTGCATGTTCTCCCCGTGTTCGCGTGGGTTTCCTCCGGGTGCTCCGTTTTCTCCCACAAGTCCAAAGACATGCGGTATAGGTGAATTGGGTAAGCTAAATTGTCTGTAGTGTATGTGTGTGAATGAGTGTGTATGGATGTTTCCCAGTGATGGGTTGCGGCTGGAAGGGCATCCGCTGCGTAAAACATATGCTGGATAAGTTGGCAGTTCATTCCGCTGTGGCGACCCCAGATTAATAAAGAGCCGAAAAGAAAATGAATGAATGAACTTCAAATTTAGAATAACATTTGTTATTTAGGCTAAACAAATTTTGTAAAATACACATTTATGTAGTATAATATAATATATATTTATTGTTTTATTATTTTCATAAACTTAAAGGAACATACATTTTGTTTTTTGTGAACTTTTTATTTTTTACTTCAGCTTCAATCTGACAATCGTCTTCTTTAAAATAAGGCCAGCCCTAAATCTATGTGCATTAAAGGCTGTCAATCATTTCAGTTGAACATGTAATCGTCATGTCTATGTTCAAAAAGTGGAGGGGAGACGCACTGTTAGACAGACCATACAATTAAAGGAAAACCTATATATTAGGTTCATTTAAGATCAGGATAGGGCAAAAGAGAATAACTTGACAACTCAAGAATGAAAGGAAATTAATGGACAGATATAGTCTTAATGTTCATTCTCTATGATCCCAAGCTTTGGACTGTAGAATGCAAGTTATTTTATTTATATACTGATTCTGAATTAATTTATTTTCAAATTTTGTCTGAATTGTTCTCTTTTTCTCTGCTTTGCATCACATGTGCAGACATTCCTTCACTTGCATTGTTCTTGATATGCTTGTATTGTCATAATTGAAATGTATAAGCATCTTCATGTATTTTATTTTAAATGTCAGAGCGGTATAAGCACACGATTCCAATCTAAGCTCGTTTTTTTTATTTTTTATTTTATTTTTTTATTTATTTTAAATTTTTTTGTTTTGTTTTGTTTATGAGAAACCCAAGCCCTCTTTGTTAACTTAACAAGCCTAAAGTCATTTTCATATCTACATCAGCAGAATGTTTATTCTTTTCAGCGGTCCCTGATACAGCTACAAATAACTCGTTTACATGCTAATCGCATTGGTCACCTAACCGACAAAATGAATTTTATAAATTTTTTACAGACACTCACCTACAGTATGATTCCTAATTCTGCTAAGGGAAACGCTTGTGCCTTCAATGCTGGTCTTATTTCCCTTCCTGCCAAGGCTATTTTGCATGCTTTACAAATTTAAGTAAAAGTAAGGGGATTTCGCACTAATCTGGGAGTCAATCCAATAAAACTGGAAAAAACATGGGCACAGCCTAACCTAAAACAGTATTGAACAAAGCATTGTTTATGAATGCAACCTGCATTACATGTTTATTATAGTCTGTGTTCGTGCGTATATTTATTTTGTGCTTCCATTTCCTATTTCAAAAAAGCTAATTATTAAATTTTTGCATGCAACTTATACAATACTGTTACAATATCGAATACTGGGCTTACAGCATGACACTTACAAGGGAAGTAGATGGGGCCAGATTAAACTGCGTACTGTTTTTAACCTTGTGTATTTGTAACATTTACTACCCTTTCATTGTGTTGGTGGCTGTTTTTGCCGCATTGACTTCCATTATAATAAACTTGATTGAAAAAAAAGCCATGACACCATATTACCATGCATTCTTGATTGCAGGGAAGAGGTAAAATGTGTATTTTTACTGTGATCATCAGTTGGCAGCATTAGCCCTTTAGATAGGTCTGTGCAAAATGTTTCTGTTCTATGGAGTAAAACAGCAAAGTATAGCGTGTGTGCATAAAAACACTTACTGTGTTTACTATGTTCTGAGAGCTGAGCTGCTTATTTAGATTTTCTTAGACAAATCAAGATAAGTGCACAAAGGTCTCTCTCTTTCTCTGTTGAGTTGTTGTTGTTGTAAAATAATATTTGTTACCAAAGTCATTCCATTTGCTTAGACACAGAGAAAGATGAGGGCAAATTAAGACTCAAAATTACCCCAGAGTGGATGAAAACATCCCCAACAGCACACAAGGGTTAACATTATTACCACAGAACAAGTAGTTAGTTTGGAAAAATCACGTTCCTTTTCTCTGTAAATTCCAGTTCTGCAACTTGCTTTAACAAAGTGTCAACTAACATTTTAACTGACAAAAAAATATTCAAACATATTAACAGTGTAGCGCAACTGTACTTCGGACATCTCAAATTATAAAAACAGCTTGCGGATTTTCCACCACCTTTTGGTCCCCCTTTTCTGTTTAACTTTGCTTCCTGTGTATTATTGTGTCCTATCACAATAGATGAAAAAAAAACAACAACAAAAAAACTGTTTAAAGAAAAACAAATGTTAACAAAAGAATGAAATCAAGTTAGAAAATTATAATCATACGTTTTTGCTTTTTATTCTTTCAAAATATCTCACTTAACAGGGCCAGAGAAAAACAAACTTTTGCTATTTCTGTGCAGAATTGAGTAAAAATTATGGGAGTATAGTAACTAACTTTTTTACTTTTATTTAAGGTTTGCTATGAGTTTCAAATTAGAACCATTTGGCTAAATAAAGTAAGTAATCATATACAGAAAATATTTCTTTACAACCTGTATTGTGCATGCATCAAAACGTGCATATTATTTAGTAATATTACTGACATTAATATTAAAAAAATGAATAAACATGTATTTACACACATTCAAATGTGTAAATAAATTGATCTTGGGTTGCAATGTGTTTCCAATTACAACCATTTATAGGCATCAAATAATAAACAGAGAAACAAAAGAGAAACTATTCCTTTTACAAACTGCATTGTACATACATCAAATCATTCAGTAATATTACTGGAATTAATATAAAAGCTGAATAAATATACATTTACACACATTTACACATGTAAATAAATAGACTCAGTAATGGTATAAAAATATGCCAAAGCTATTTAATAATATTCCACAAATTCTGCCAGTAGACCTCAATTTACACCAAACTTTAGAAAAACGATCAGTAAATATGTACAAAATAGATGGTTTGCTATGTAGTTCAACAAAAGAAACTAAGATAGGACAAACAAATTGAGGTGTTCCAGTGGCCTGGCCTCAACATCTGCCATGCTTTTTTTCATTTTTTTCAGAGCTTCCCTCACCTCATCTCCCCCGGCAATTAGTAACAGCTTCATTGCAGGTTTGCAGCAGCCTCTGGATTGTGTCATTGTGATTTTGCAAGTCTCTAGAGACCTAAACCATAGACTTCCTTTTGACCCCCTTTTCTCTGCCCCTTTAAAACTGCCCCACCTATCCCAGAATTCATCTGCTGGGACTGACAGACCTAAAGACCCAGCCAAAACAAGCGCTCTCTGTATGCGAGTCCCAGGTTTTCTTCCTGTGAGCACTTAACCTCCGATGCACAATATGAGCCTATGTGCTCCACATCTGTATAATGGTATAATGACACACATGGCGATCTGTTATTCTTCCCCCATAATGACCAGGACCTCAGATTAGACCTCTAAACATCGGCCGCCTCCTTAAAAGGCATTTATTTTCCTTTTAGTCTAGCTGCTGTGCTGGTTTTTGACACTCAGGATGTGTTGTTTGCTTTAGGCTTTTACTTCTAGGCTTTTGCTTTTTTGTAATGTCACCTTACTATCGTGTGTAAATGTTGGATTGCTTTGCTTGAGAAACTAAATACAGCTTTCCAATCTCCACTGCCTCCATCACAAATAATGTTCTTTTTTTTGTGAATACAATTTTATTTTAATTTACTGAAAGTATTTGATATTGTTCTTTTTTTCTAAAACATTTTAATAACATTATTATATTCTGTTTATATTTTGACTAGTTGGAATTATTCATTCATTCATTGATTCGTTTTCCTTTGGCTTAGTCTCCATTTCAGAGGTTGCCACAGCGGAATGATTCATTCATTCATTCATTTTCTTTTCGGCTTAGTCCCTTTATTAATCTGGGGTCGCCACAGCGGAATGAACCACTAACTTATCCAGCATATGCTTTATGCATGATGTCCTTCCAGCCGCAACCCAGTACTGGGAAACACCCATACACTCACATTTACACACTCATACAATTTAGCCAATTTAGTTTACACAATTCACAAATAGCGCATGTCTTTGGATTGTGGGGAAAACCGAAGCACCCGGAGGAAACCCACGCAAACACGGGGAGAACATGCAGACTCCACACAGAAATGCCAACTGACACACCCGGGACTCGAACCAGCGACCTTCTTGCTGTGAAGCGACAGTGCTAGTGCTAGTTGGAATTAGTGTTGTCAAAAAAAATCAATATATTAATAATTATCGATACTGAAACATTTAATAAAATGATACAATCTTGCTTTTGGTTAGTATCGATACTGGCTTTGCTCTCTCGTGATCTCTTCTTACCAGAAGGGAGATGAATAATTAACAATATTAAGATTTTAACAACAGATGAGATTAGAATTATTTTATTTATTTATTTATTTATTTAGTAATTTATTGCCTTTTGGACTTAAGGACTGCTGGCGTACCTGGTATAAGCATAATATGGTTTAGTTATGTTGTTCCCCTTTTTGCTTCATTTACATTCTTATAATGTTGCGAAATTTGTTCACCACAGTATGGGAAATGGTATCAAATATCGATATTTTTTAAGGTATCGTATTGAAGTTGGAAATTACAGTATTATGACAACACTACTTGTAATTATACAGCCGTGTTAGTTATTCTAGATTGTCACACTTTGTTTTATTAGAAATTAATTGCGTATGATGCAAAACATTACTGACTAATTTGTAGTATGATTTGTCAATAGATTGCTTCATTGCTACTGTTTAAATAGAAGGTTGTTAGAAAATTGCAATGACCATGTTGGCTAGATGCATACACTGTTGTTGCAAATTGATATATATTTAACTAGATAATGTGTAATACTTTACATTAAATTCATTATTTACAAAAGTAGATTGGTGTACTGTGCGACATTGATTAATGTAAGAGTTTCGTTTGCATTGAATCCTTATTGTTGAGCCCTGTTATAAATGTTGTAATTTTAAAATACTTTTGAAACTATAATGTAATGATTTTCTAATTAACATCAGACAGTTCTCTTCACAATACTTTGTAACTGCCTTTCAAGACTATCACAATTCAGTAAAAAAAAAACCGTCTCCGAGACCAAGTATGAAAATCTTGCTGTGTGTGCAGTTTTCAGTGACTCTCAATGGCAGCACAGTGACAGTCAACATCTTTCATATAGCAGGCAGTCCTTATTTATTTTTTTAGCTCTCCATTGGTTCTCCATTTATAAGCATGTCACCTTTTTCCATCTTCTTGAGAATATGCCAAGAAAATAGGCAGCACATTTTTAATCCTATTTGAAATTATAATTGGTAACAGCAACACCACAGTTTGCAATAGTGTTACAAAGGCTCAAAGTCCAATTGAGCAATTACAAGTTTTTTTTTTTTAGATGTGTCCTATAGATGTGTTTTCTAAGAAAGCTATGTTTGCAAAAGTTTGCTAGGCATGCACTTTTCAGTGAATGTCAGTGGCAGCACAGTGACAGTTCTGTCAACTGGCCATACACTCAGTGGACAGTCCTTATTTTTAAGATTTATTCTCTTCTTTAAAAAAAAAGTATTAGTAAGCATTCTGCTTTTATTCATTTGATTTTTTTGTTGTATATTGCAAGCACATGCCACTAGGGGGCAGTCTCAAGGTGTCAGAAATTTAAACATCATGTCTTTTAGTCTTTTGTGAGGTTGCTTGTTCTTAATACATTTCCTCAGTTTTGTCATCCCTAGACTTACAACACCCACTTTCATAAACGTCTATTCAAAGAGACGGCTGTTGTAAAAGGTAAAAATGTAATATCACCCCTAGATTCTTGGCCACTAAGAATATTATATCTTTCTCATTACTGTGTGTGTACCCACACACAATTTTTGATAGTTATTTGTCACAAATCTTCAGCCTACGTGCTGCAGGTCTGATTCATGACTGTTGCATAACCGTCAAACCAGCATGTTATGAATGGCTGTTGCTTATTATTATGCTGTAGGGGAACCGAATCAGGCTCTTAAAATAGCAAGCTCTTCCGTAATCTTCAGAAAACATATTCCATATACCTGATTCGTGCTGAAATACTGCAGTAGATGCCGAGGAAGCTTTCAGTGATGGTGCTGTAATAATGTGGCATTAAAACAGTGTTAGCAGGCTAGCCGGTTTGGGACTTTAAGTATTTTTTGGCCCATTTAAGAGTGCTGATGGAGTTCAGCAGGCCTGCTCTACTGTTAGTCTAGCTGTCCATGAGGGAGCGTCACGGCCGACGTGGCCCGGCTAGAGATCAAAGAGCATTATTGATGAAGGTTCCTCGCACCTCGCCAAGTCTGTGCTGTAATGAGGCCGACTGCAGATTCATGAAGATCCTGTAGGATGGGTTGCATCGAAGAGCAAGCAGTATGCTAACTTAGAAAGTGATATTCTTTAGAAAGAAGTTCTATTTTCGTTTGTTTACTGATAGTCCAAATAAGGGGGAAAAACTTTGTTCACTGCTTTATAGAGTGGAGGAACTATGATGTCATTTTGTATGCAAAAACCAGCTAGCATTTTAGCACTTCCAGTTTCATTGTCTTAGAGTCGGTTGTTTTTTTTATGTGATTTTGGTTAAGTCTTCAAGGTCTGTAGTAGACTCTTAATCAAGACACCTTCACATTTCATTCTACATCACACAACGCACCAGTTACAGCCCCTCCTGATTTTATTATTATTTTTTATTTCTTAAAAATATGGTTGCTAAATGGGACTACACATTCACATACACATGAGACATTAAACATCATCACGGTTATCAGGAACTTTTATTCCTCACACTCACATAATATATATTGTGTATTAAAATTCATCCATAGGGTAATTCCTTATCATGGACTACATTTCCAAAAACAATCTTGACAAGTTATTGGGAGAATGATGGTGGTGACTTAGAAGGTGTGTAAACTTGCTGTATTTTTTTCACAACCCAAGGTTAGATTTTTAGTGCTTGCGCCAGTATTTAGAATTTTTATGAGTCATGAAAGCTATATCATTTTGTGAAGATTGTCTTGATAGACAAAATGTGCAAGTATAATGAACTCTGTTTGAACATAGAGCTTATTATTTGCAAAAATTGAAAATCCTTTGGGGATTTTATTGAGGGAACCAGTGGAATGCCAACAGCCGATTGCCCTACGAAGTGATTTCATAGTTCCTCAACTATGTAGTAGTCATTGTAGTAGTCAACCATCAAGTAGTCATTGTAGTGAAATATTTGATAGGGTAAAGGTTGCTTTCACACCTGCCTCATTTAGTTTGGTTAAAACATACCAGTTTGATTGGGCAGGTGTGAAAGACGGAATTGCACTCTGGTGTCCACCAAAAGCAGACATAACAAGTGTACCAAGACCTGCTCGAAGAGTTTCGGTACGCTTTCAAACAAACCCTGGTGAGGATTAGTTTGTGGTGAGAACGTGAATCAACCCAAATGCAAAAAGTACTTTTATTTATTTTTAATTTTTTTGTGGACTAAACCACCTGCCGTAGTCAGCTGCGGCATGCATTCTGGGATGAGAAAACGTTTTTGCATGCTTTACAGTTATGGTGTTGTATGGAGGTCCATACTTCTGGCTGACTTTTCCTCCACTCTTTGTTTACTTCTGTGTGTTATGCACATGAGTTTCCTGTGCATTAATTCTGACCAATCAAAATACAGTTCAGGAAATTCCTCTAGCCAACGACTGATGTGGATGTTGTCATCTGACTGCAGTCAGTCTGGTGTGAAAACGGAACCAAAATGGCTTAATAATGCTACAGTATATCATATTTCAACGTTGGTCCAGACCAAAGGAAACATTCTACAGGTGTGAAAGCACCCTTAAACTTACAGTTCAAAATGCACTAAACTATATGATGTAGGCCAAATCTCAGATAGATTAGAAATGAAGAATTTTTAGACTATGGCTGAAGTGTTGTGATTGCATGCGATCAGTAAGAATCTTTTAATGCTACTGAGACGTTACCTGTCCTTGAGTGTCTGTACTGTACTGTTGCAGTAATGACAACATCACGCTGAAATAGCTTTCATTGTGTGCACCTTGATGAGCTACGTACACAAAACAGTGTGGTTTCTCATCCACAGCAATCCTTTTCTGCCAGTATTAGTAAAGGACTTTGTACATTTAATTAAGGTGAAATCAATTCAGTTCGTCTGCTTCATAATACAACACATGGGGAAACAATTTCCTTTGCATATTGCATCTACATCCCGTCTGAGACTTGAAAAATGTATGTGAAAATTAAATAAAACGTTTAATATTGAAGTCGAGCTGAGAAGCTGTTTCAGTAGACAGACACTAATCTGTCTGAACTACATGTTCCGAGTCCAATAATAGCCCATGGACGTTTGTGATGGATTTACCAGGATGCTCAACAAGTTCTGAGTGTGCAGATTCAAAAACTAAGCTCTCTGCATTTGACCCCATTATTTAGATATGTTGTAGTTCTTGATACAGCTTTACATGCATGCGTAATTGTGTATTTTGAACTCTTTAGAGCTCTTTTGCACTGAATTTTCCTTAGGGGGATCTATAAACAACACCTATATATCATTCTGTCAGGAAAAGCATGCACCTGTTTGAGACTTTAAATGTGTTACCTATGATTTTACATGTAGGTCATGAGCCAAAAGGGTGACACAAGAATAACTATACAAACCAGCCAGAAATCTGGATCAGTGGTCTTGGGAACAAACCAGGGTGGGTTATACAGTGCATAAGCATCCTGAATATCTGGAATATCCATTAGGGATGCACAATTTTGTCATTTTTGAGTACTGAGTAGCTGAGTTTGCAACCGAGCAATTCCACGCACATGTCAACCTTGCCGTGAAAAAAAGTTTTTACCAAAATAGCGAAACCTTTTCTACGTTTTTTTTTGTGTAGGCTTGTATTTTACTGTAGTGCAAAAATACTCAAACATGTCTCTGTCATTGTTTTCAAACAATTATATTTGATTTGGCAAAGTCACACAAGTGCCAATTTCACATCTGTTACATCCATAACAGAGAGGTTTCACAGCTTTTTTCCTCATAAATGCAAAAAATGTCAAATAAAACAAAATCAATCATTTTTGTTTTGTAGTGAGCCAACTCCTATCCTTTTGATTAGCGTTGTTTCTTTTTTTTGGGTTGTGCAGTTTAATTCACCGAATTTCTACAAAGTATGTTGTATACTCCAGACTTGCATACTTTTTTGGTCACATCCATAATGCGTGTTTATTTTCCTCATTTAAAATATAACACATTTTTTGATATTGATATTTTTCTGATCTCTTAACTCTGCAGTTAGTTGTTTTGGAAAATATAAACAGATGTTTCAATATAGGGCGACATGGTGGCTCAGTGGTTAGTACTGTCGCCTCACAGCAAGAAGGTCGCTGGTTCGAGTTCCGCCTGGGCCAGTTGGCATTTCTGTGTGGAGTTTGTATGTTCTCCATGTGTTGTCATGGGTTTCCTCCGGGTGCTCCGTTTTCCCCCACAGTCCAAAGACATGTGCTATAGGTGAATTGAATAAACTAAATTGGCTGTAGTGTGTGTGTGTGTGTGTGTGTGTGTGTGTGTGTGTGTGTGTGTGTGTGTGTGTGAATGAGTGTGTATGGATGTTTCCCAGTACTGGGTTGCAGCTGGAAGGGCATCCGCTGCATAAAACATATGCTGGATATGTTGGCGGTTCATTCTGCTGTGGCGACCCCTGAGAATAAAGGGATTAAGCCAAAAGAAAATAAATGAATGAATGTTTCAATCTGAAGTTAACATATACTTTTTCTGTGGATTTGTTTTGAGTTTTTACTGCAAATGTCACATCCATAATCCTGAAATTGCTCAACAGGTCATTTAGTGATTTTTATCAATTTAGAAGTTGTAGAATCACATAAGATGGATGTAACACACCAGAATGGTTTGAAGTAGGGCTAGACAATTCTGGCTAGAATGTCAAGTTTTGTTGCTTAAAATAAAGATCACGATTTTCTCGCAATTCTGCAGATGTAAAATAAAGGTTAATATAAGTAGCTTATTATTGTTATATCTCAAACATATGATTAAAAAAACAATAGTAAAATTAGGCCTATGTGTAGGTTGTATGTTGTGCTAAATGTTGTATAGACATGGAATGATGAACTTGAATAGACTTTAAATTTGTCCTGGTCGTTAATGCACAGGAAAGTGATTACATCTGAATACAACTTTTCATAATTCGGAAGTTGAATTATTATGTTTGAGACATGCTTGCCTTTTTTTTTTTTACTGGTAAAATGAGACATTTGTCGTTATCGGATTCCCTCTTGCATTATATTCAACATTATAATAGGCTAAAGTAGTTATACTGACAACATTTATTTTCATGCACAACACACTGTGTTCGCTATGAAAGAAAAAAAACATATCAAATGCTTGTCGTAATCATAACTCTAAAAAGCGATATGATAATTTAAATGATGTGCGCGATTATGGTTTCACTTTCACTGCCGAGTGCGGTTCATGTCATGGCTGCTGTCACTTTGAGAAAAAAAAAACATACATGCAAATCATACTTCCCACGCGACTCCCAAACGATCGCTCTGTGCAATAAACTAAACGTTATTTACAACTTTATTACCTGTTATCACAGCCTATTTATGCAAATTCAGTTCACTACAATAGATATCATTCCCGGCTGTGCACGTGTCCTCTCGCTAGTAAACAGACAGTGTGTCAGCTTGCGTGTGGTTTCTCAGCTGCGAATACATTTACATAAAGACAGAAATTGCATTTTTGGTGAATTATATCTTATAAATACAGCATGCTGACCATTTTGAGGTGTCGACATTGCTGAGCAACATAAAAGAATGTGAAGACTTGTGTGACCGCCTTTATGCTTCTCTCCTGAACTTAAAAATATAATTGTCTGAATCGTAGAGATGCTGAATTAAGATCGTATAGGAAGTCGAATCGAGATCACGACCTTTTTTCAAATAATCATGCAGCCCTAGTTTGAAGGTGAGGGATTGAGGATTCACAGCCTAAAAAATGAAGTTATTTCACAGGTGCATCAAGTTTAATCTGAAGGCATGCAGTTGTAATTGTAATTATGTGCACCAATAAATTTAGTTCGGTATAAAGCACATCGAGGAGGTTGTTATCACAGAATAAAGTCCAAAAGATTTATCGGCAAGTGGAGCACTGTTTTATAAGGGCTTATTCTGCGATAACAACTCTCCTAGATTATTTTATCCTCCTTATTTCACAGCTACTTGCCACAAAACATAACAATTAGACACAAAACATTGTTCTTCATTGTTCATATTCATTCTTTAATTAAACGCAAAGCTAAAAGAACTAAAAACAGCTGATGGAGTATACACTAACTTGTGTAATATTCAGTTTAGGGCTGCACAATATATCGTTTCAGTCAATAGCAGATAAAAACATACCTATCTGCATGACAGACAAGAATATGAATGTGGATGTAAGTGTATGGATTTGAGTGTATTCATTGATAGTAAAGGTGATTAAAAAGTTCCTGGATGAGTCTGCGTTAGCAGCTGTTATCTCAGAATAACATAACTTGGAATGTCGTAACTGGCCAATCAGAATCGAGTATTCCAGACAGCCGTGTAATAATGCACAATAAAACCAGAAATGTTTGGTAAAGTACACAGACTGGATTTTGATTTCATGTTGATGTTAACAAGCTCCTCTTATTTATGATTGTACACTGCTAGATTGTATGACGAGTATCTGGCTGCGTCTATTCCTGTCAGCCAACAATTCCCTGCAGTGTCTCTCTTCTTTTTCTCTTCCTCCCTCCCTCCCTCCTCCTCTTTCTCTCTCTCTCTCTCTCTTGCTCTATTGTTAAAAGCATGAACAAAAGATAAGCAGAAACAAAGAAGAGCTGTGGAATCTCAGCAAGCATGTTGCAGTTCAGTCGTCCACCCTCTCAAAGTGAGGAATATGAATCTACGCATGCAAACCAGTGTCGATTACAAACACCTCAGCATCCCACAGAAGGGCTCGGCGTTTTGGTGAACTTAAGCCAAGAACTGTTTAATTGTCTCTCACCCGCACAGACTCCTTAATTCAGTCTAGACGCTGCTCAGTTTTAGCTTGAGGATAAATGTGAATACTTAACACAGCTTTGGCAAGAGATTTTTTTGCAAGCGATAAAATAAATAAAAAGTGAGCAAGTGCTGAATAAGTTGAAATGAGGTTCATTTGCTTGGGGTTGTTTTTTTTTGATTGGGTAGTCACAAATTGACTGGGGAAAAACATGCTTTCGATCTGCTCGATGTTTATGGTACCTGCAGGGTACCGAGTTATTGCCAGAAATACTGTGATTCGTTCAATTGATTTTACTTGATTCAACTGAGACTTTCTTGTTGTTTTGAAGAATGTCAGACATCATTGAACCTCTCTGACTCTGATTGTATGGAAAAACACATTTCTGAATCTCTTCTTTTGTTTTTCACAGGCGTTCAGTTTTAAAACAATGTGAGGATTGGAACCTCTCAGAAATGTGGATGCACTCAAAAAATAGTTTTTTTCACTGCTTGTTCAGACTACGTATTTAAAATGAGTCGAAACAACTCAATTATTTAGTTTTGGGGGGGACAACTTAATTTTGTTTAACAAATTTAAGTGGATTGAACATAAAACAATTAAGTTAACTTAATTGATGTGTGTTGGGACAACAGGAAGGTGTTGTGTGGAAACCAGAATTTTATTTAGACCTGCTGATTAGGGAAATGCTTATAATAATTATTAGTACCTCTCGGGACTAGATATATGCTACAATTTAATTAGAATTAAATAGTTATTATTTATGATGATGTGATAATAAGCATTCACTATATTTACATGTTTATCAAAGGCATTTCAAAATACCATGAATAATTATTTATTATTTAAACATTTAGAGTACTTTGTAAAAATACTCGGGTGGCGCAGTGGGTAGCACAATCGCCTCACAGCAAGAAGGTCGCTGGTTCAAGCCTCGGCTGGGTCAGTTGGCATTTCTGTGTAGAGTTTGCATGTTCTCCCGGTGTTCGCGTGGGTTTCCTCCGGGTGCTCCGATTTCCCCCACAAGTCCAAAGACATGCGGTATAAATGAATGGCTAAGCTAAATGTGTGTGAATGAGTGTGTATAGATGTTTCCCAGTGATGGGTTGCGGCTGGAAGTGCATCTGCTGCGTAAAACATATGCTGGATAAGTTGGCGGTTCATTCCACTATGGCGACCCCAGATTAATAAAGGGACTAAGCCGAAATGAAAATGAATGAATGAATGAATAAGCCGAAAAAAGAAAATGAATGAATGAATGTAAAAATACTTCCATTGTATTTGCAACTGCATCCAGAGTAGGCTTATGACCGTACCAGATTTTGTTGTTGCAGTTAATTGCCATAAACGTTATTATTGCGATATTGACCTAATCTGCAAAAAATATTATTTAACAGGTACAATTACAAAAAATACTTATTGTATTGTTTTATTGTGTATACATGTTCAGACTAAACTAAACTGCAAAATTATAATAAAATACAATAGCTAACAATTGGTAACAATAAAGCCTCATTAGCAAATGTTAGTTAATGTATTAAAATCAACAATGAGAAAAAGCCAAAGTTAATAAAATATTACAGAATTTTATTAAATTAACTGATGTTAAATGGAGCCTTACTGTACAGTTAACTAGCAAAAGGACTAAAAATAGTCAGACATTTTTCAATGTAATCATCCAGATTAATGTGGAAATAAATCACCTATTTAAGCCTTATCACGCCCATTACAGGTCTTTCAGTCTCTGCCAATGAGCTGATGATCTGAATCAGGTGTTTTTGGTTAAGGAGTCATGGGCTTCGTCCAAAATTGCCTACTACTCAGTAGCTACTGCATTTGAATTTGAATTTACTACTCAACCGTTAGAAAAGTACGTTCTATACAGTATGAATGTGAGTAGTATAAATGAAACTCAGATGTACTACATCCGCCATTTTGTCATGATCACTTGACCTACCCACATCAGTTGCGTCGCTTCACTCCCATTCATGAATTCTCTCATGGGGCATCATGAGATAGCATAGCGTGCATTGGATGCACATCTCAGAATCTCGCCGGAAGTAGTCCGGGTACTTCTTGCATACTGCTTTTTGAATTCTATGAATTCGGACATACCACTCGGCTCGCATACTGTTTTTAGTGTACTATATAGTATGGAAGTATGCAATTTTGGACGCAGCCATGAAAAATGTGCAGAGCTGGTAGTCCTCCAGGAACGTGGTTGAGAAACACTGATCTATGGCACCTATAACTGTCAGTACATTTATATGATTTACAGATTCTATTCTAATTTGCAGGTTAAGTGCAATTAAAGTATAAATTGAAATGCAAAGTCAAAATATAAATAGCAGAACGAATAGATTTTCCCTGTCAGCAAATATTAATCTAAGCAAAAAAAACAAACAAAAAAACCCACAAAAAAAATAAAAGCAGACACTTACGCGATATAACATCATCACCAGTAATTAAATTGCTGAGGAATACCCACAAAGTAAATGTAAACATTGCCGAATTGGAGCTTTGCCAGGGACGTGATGCTTTTAAATGACTGAAAAACAGCTGTGGGTGCAGTCGGAGGTGCCCACAATTTACAGATTGTGATCATATCTTTGTTTTGTTTTGTTAATACGTAATCCAAATATTTGTAGTTTGAAACGGATGGAAATATGAGCGGATTGGGCCACCTTTCTATTGAGACACCAGTGTAGCTGCCATTACGCTTCAGTTCATTCATTCATTTTCTTTTCGGCTTAGTCCCTTTATTTATCTGGGGTCGCCACAGCGGAATGAACCGCCAACTTATCCAGCATATGTTTTACGCAGCGGATGCCCTTCCAGCTGCAACCCATCACTGGGAAACACCCATACACACCTATTCTCACTCATACACTAAGGACAATTTAGCTTACCCAATTCACCTGTACCGCATGTCTTTGGACTTTTTTTGGGGAAACCGGAGCACCCGGAGGAAACCCACGCGAACACTGGGAGAACATGCAAACTCTACACAGAAATGCCAACTGACCCAGCCGAGGCTCGAACCAGCGACCTTCTTGCGCCACCGTGCTGCCCCTTACGCTCCAGTGTCTTTTTTTTTTTTTTGTCAGGTCTTCACACATACTCAAAAAAGGATTTTTGCTGCTTGTTCAAGCTACTTATTTAAAATGAGCCGAACCAACACAATTCTTAAGTTTTTTTTTTCGGCATAACTTTTTATGTGGGGCCTCACAGTGGCGCAGTGGGTAGCACGTTCGCCTCACAGCAAGAAGGTCGCTGATCGCTGGTTCGAGCCTCAACTGGGTCAGTTGGCGTTTCTGTGTGGAGTTTGCATGTTCTCCCTGTGTTAGCGTGGGTTTCCTCCGGGTGCTCCGGTTTCCCCCACAAGTCCAAAGACATGCGCTATAGGTGAATTGGGTAAGCTAAATTGTCCGTAGTGTATGAGTGTGAATGGGTGTGTATGGATGTTTCCCAGAGATGGGTTGCGGCTGGAAGGGCATCTGCTGCGTAAAACATATGCTGGATAAGTTGGTGGTTCATTCCGCTGTGGCGACCCCAGATTAATGAAGGGACTAAGTCGAAATGAAAATGAATGAATGAATGAACTTTTTATGTTAAATTTTCAAAACCAATTAATTTAACTTGATTTGTGTTGGGACGACATGAAGGAATTGTGTGAACCCAGCATTTTTTACAGTGACAAAAACTTAACGATTGATCATGATTATCACTGCCTAATATGACAACGACGCAACAAAGTCTCTAAAGCTTTTGGACGCAGTCTTTAGCATATTCGTCCTGTATTTTCCCCTGAAATGCATATTTCCCACCATTCAATGTTTACCTACTGGCACTGGGATGGAGGGTTCATTTAGTTAACATATTTTGTAATGACCATTTGCGTCTCGGCATCTTTGTGAACTGTTTTTGGATTCATCTATAAGCTCATTCTTGTTATATGCATTGATCGCATTGTGAGAATGTGGATGCTTTAGACAAGATGAGTGCAAATGCTAAGTCTGAAATCGATGTGTTTGTGCGCACGGCAATAACAGTGTTTTGACTGCGTTTAGGTAGTGGACTGCACTGACAGGAGATGAATCAGACACAGAGAGTGGGAAATTATGGGGGAGGCACACACATCCGGCGCCCCACTGTCTCCTGTTGTCTCCCTGGAAATTAATTTGCATTTTCTCTCGCTTTCCTAAAAACTCCTCCATCTCTGCTGAGTTATTTTCCATATCAGACAGAAAGGCCTGTATCTTGGACACCCTCACTGTTGGGATCAAGTCTAACACCTGCGCGTGAACATCTCTTTTCAGACAGACCAGATTATTACTGTCAGACTCTTGACGGTGTAATGTATCTCATCCAGCAAACTATCCAGAACACGAGAGATGTTTGGCAGTCAGATTAAATCACAAGGTTCATAAAATGTGTAGATTTGGACTTGTTTATAAGGATGGGGTGCAGGATAGCCAAACTGCTTGTTAGTGCTAAGGTAGATCCTTGAGGGTTTACTTGAAATATGCAGGCAGAGAAAACCCTCTATGAGCATGACAAGATAGTGGCATCAGTCTGGAGTCGGATGAGAAATAAACCAGCTTAAAGAAAACCGCATGTAATCAGTCTGTTCAAGTTAAATCTATGCAGCGACTTGGGCAAAACTTTTCATGTGATTTTAATGACATGTCTCTCAACTTAAAAAAATATTGGACTGGAAACAGACGCTGGTTTTATGGGATTAGGGTGTGCACTGTTTTTTTCTTCTTTTTTTTAGGAGAATCATTAAATTAGTACACTGTAAAAATGCTGAGTTCCACCATAGACTGTAAAAAATATGGACGTAGTATCCCATGACGTCACCCATAGGTTTCTGAAGAGCGCAAATGAAGCTACAAGTGGGCGTGGCCAACCGTCGCCATTTTGTTTGCATGTCATTGACCAAAAAAGGGCAAAGAGGCAGAGAGTGAGCTGAGCTACAGATGCCTGCTAGCATTTTGCTTGGACAGGCTTTTCTTTGGGAGAAACGCATATTACTTTATTACCTGCGACTCATTTGTGTTCTGACCACATGTGCTTGGTTGTATACTATGTCAATAAAGTGTCTTTTTAAAACACTGTTGTAATACATTGAGCCACTAAGTGTTGTTCTTATGATGTTTTTCTACAGGCGGAAAATGCTAATAACTTTCAGATACTTCAAATATAGTCTGTGTTGGTAAATGCAAGGCTATTTATGAAATCCAGGCATAACACTGTATGATAACGTTTCAGACGACTGTACTATAGCCTACAGCTAATCAATCTGTCAGATTCTGGAGTGCATTAAAGCTTTAAATAAAATTTTAATTAAAATTAAATTTAATTTTAATTCTAAATAAGACAAATACATTTATACATATGACATATAAGTATGTAAGAATTTCACTCAGCTAGGAAATGGAGGCCACTTGAATGGTTTGTAAGCACAATTAAGTGCACTGCATGCCATATTATCTGATCCATGATAGATGTGCTAGAAAAAACTCGCTCTGCAGACATGCTCATGTCGTGTCTAGATCCACAAGTATCACTGTAACAGCCGAGAGGAGAGCAAAAGTTACGTCATGCCAGCAGGTCAAAGGTCCATAGTGAGTGAGAGAGAGAGAAATAGAGTTTACAGCCTTCATTTTCTCCATAGCAGTGAAATAGGGGCTTCTGCTGTAACTTCAGTGTCAGAGAAAGACTGTCCAGCAAACTCACACGCAGTGAATTATGCACTGTTTCTGTGTTTAAGTAGTTGGAGTCTGTGTTTTAATTACTCGCGGTTGCCTCCCTTGCCATAGTAAGCTACTGTAATATAGCGCATATGGGATAAATGACGTCAGTACATAATAACCGGTTAGGATCTATTACTGAACCGATACGGAGTTGTCCGTGTCAGCATCACAGTGCACCAAAGAAACAATTCATTTTGACACCCCTAGGTCTCTGGTAAATCAAATATAATTGTTCGAAAACATTGACAAAGTTACACAAGTGGCAATTTCACATCTGTCACATTCATAACGGAGAGGTGACCCATCCATAACCAAGCTTTTTCCTCCTAAATGCAAAAATGTAAAATAAAATCAATAATTTTTATTCTATATTGAGCCAACACTTATCCTTTTGATTAGCGTTGTTTCTTTTGGTTAGTGCAGTTTAATTCACAGAATTTCTACAAAGTATGTTGTATACTCTAAACTCTTAGAGTCAAATCCATAGGCATTTTTTTTTTCAAAAATTTAAAATTTTTATATATATATATATATATATATATATATATAACATTTACAGATTGATATTTTTCTGACCCCATAACTCTGTGGTTAGTAGTTTTGCAAAATATAAACAGATGTTTCAATATAATGTCAACATATACTTTCTATGTGAATTTATGTTTTGAGTTTTTACCCCAAATGTCACATCCATAATGCTGGTATAGCTTTTTTGCAAAATCCTGCATATCTCTTTCGACTAACACCAGAGTGCTGTTTGCAGTAAATTTTGAAATAATCTCACATGACATCAAAAATGACCATATTTTTCCAATATTGACTTATTAGTGCTACAGTATTGTTGCTTTTAAAATGTTCTGAAATAATTTTAGATAAACAGTTTTGAACCTTTCTTTTAGCTTAACATATTTGAGTCATATCCCACATTGAATTTACTGCCTGCCAAATTTAAATGCTTTTGAAATCAGGTTTCATGTGTTTAAAGTCAGCATAAAACATAAAATCTGACATATTTTAAAGAGGCAGAAAGGGCCAAAAACTCAATAACATGAAAAATGTTGGACTGGATTTGATTCGATCAATAAAATCTTTATTTTCTTTGGATTATCGCACTGATGAATCATGCATATTAAAACCAAGGATGTGCATTAAGAAAGTTAAGTAAAGTCCAGGGTGGATTTATGTCAACATTTTTTTGCTTTTTTGAGTTCAACAGAAACTCCTAAATAAATTTGAGGAGACAAGCTATGAGCTGTGCTTTGAAAGTTTAGGGTTTACATATTTTTTTTTAAACATGTTTATATAAGAGTGGCTCAGTGGTTAACACTGTCGGCTTGCAGCAGGAAGGTCGCTGGTTTGAGTCCCGGGCTGGGTCAGTTGGCACAGTTTGCATGTTCTCCCTTTGTTCACGTGGGTTTCCTCTGAGTGCTCTGGTTTCTCCCACAGTCCAAAGACATGCGCTATAGGTGAATTGAATAAACTAAATTGGCCTTAGTGTATGTGTGTAAATGTAAGAGTGTATGGGTGTTTCCCAGTACTGGGTTGTAGCTGGAAGTGCATCCGCTGGATAAGTTGGCGGTACATTCCGCTGTGGCGACCCCTGATGAAAGGGACTAAGCTGAAGGAAAATGAATGAATGAATGAATGAATGAGACTTTATATAGAGACATGAGTACACTGTTCATCACCACAATGATTTCTTGTTGTCAGTCATTTTCTTCAGCATTGAAAAGAAAGTAAAACCACTTCAGCTGAAATTGTTGACTATCAAATTTGATTTTCATTGCCAATTTCTTCAACAAACAGTCGTCTTTGTCTGTTGAAGAAACACGGTCAGGTGGTGTAACTGGTTTGTGTCAATTGATGTAACCAGTGTTATTTATAAAACTTATAATTACATGGAAATCATGTGAAATAAAATTTCAAACACCTAGTTTAGTTTATTAAAAAAGTGTTTAACAATTTTTACACAATTTGTCAAAGATTATTTAGAAATCAGATGTGTTTTAAGCATTTGCCTGGCGAAATATTGCAAAAACTCATTAAAATGTACATTTAGTGATAACGCTAATAAAATAAACACTGGTGTGGTATTTTAAAATGAAGTATAAGGTATAAAAAATATCATGATATCATGTTTCATATAATTTGGTATCGATAATTATTAAATATTTTTTTAACAATCCATTTAGGAATATTAGGATTGTGTTAAAATAACCACTTTATTTTAATTTACCAACATTACGAAGGCAAACAGTTTTAATGATTGTCAGAAACTAAAATATTTTAAAGGGGTGGTCCACAGTGTATTTTTAAGGCTTGGTTTATAAGATGCAAAGCAATGTGGGCTTATGCTTTACAAAGCTACTATATAGTGACATGATAAAAACACTGTTGCTCATGCTTGTGTGTTGTGAATTATTGTCACATTCTGTAGTCAGCACTGCATCATCTTTTATTTTCAGTCTCACTGAAAAACCTGCATTGAATTGTCTATTGTTTAACAATAAAACAAAGACTGTTTTACTGATGCGATCTGGACCACCCTTTTATGAATGTTATACTATGGCTACACCGGACACGAGTACTAAACACAATAGAAGCCATTACAATCACTGATTTTGTCTTCACTGGATACAGCACAGCACATGACAAATCCGTGACAGTGAATTGATGTCTCGATCTATATCAGAAGTTGTACAAGCATTTACCCTACTGGCATGAAGAAACGGATGTGTGACACAACAATAGTCAAGACTGATGTGGTCACAATTCACCTCAGGTACTGATTATGTGTTTTTTTCAGTTAAATGCTACCGATGTGAGTTTGAATGCCATTTTATGTGACATTTATTGCCATACTGAAAGCAGCAGCAGATAGTTACTACAGATCTTAAACATAAATAAACATGTTAGAAGTGTGACTCGGTGCTAACCAACATATCAGTCACTCAGCATGTAGTTTTAATAATTTTAAAGTATTACTTAGTTATTATTTAATTAATTAGATTCTAAATCTTACCATTTAGTTGAAGTGCAATGAGTGCACTATTCTGTGCTTCTGAATGGCTGTATTTAAATGTTTCTGTCATGTTGCGTCTGGAGCAAATTCAAATTGCTTGTCGCTTCAATCTTATTGCTTTCCATGTTTTTGGGAAACAGTGTTACAATGTAACCTGCTCAGCTAATGCTTACATTTGTAATATTTATTATTTGTAAATCAAAAACCACCTAATGTGGACTTTATAACTCTGGAACTGCATCTCATTTCGCAGGCTGCTGCTGTCCTGCGGAAGATGCATTTTCGGCATACATTGAAGTAGCCTTCAAGACTGAAATGAAATACGCAGTGTTTTCCACCAAGGCAACCTGGAGTGCTGAAATATAATTGTGTAAACTGGCAGTGGGCTGGTTATAGAGACCAAAACAAAGACAGACATTCCGACAGAGAATGCACATTTTCAAAGGAGAATAACTGACTTTAGCATTGTTTTTCAAATAAGCAAGTATGTTCACTTAGCATGTTTCTGCAAACATATTATATTTTTATGCTTTAGAAGTGTCAATAACGTACAGCACCTTCAAATGTCAAAAGATCAAGGGAAACAGTGTATGTTCAGGGCATGGATCTCAGTGAAACATAGTTTTAATTCTTTGTTTCATTAAAATAAGTTGCTACTCTCAGAGTACACCAGTCTTAAGCCATACAGAAAATATCAACCAACATGGCCTCAGCCTGTACTTAATCAGCTCTCCTTAGCTTTATATATATATGTGTGTCATCTGGTTTTGATTTAAATGCAATGGTAGACGTGCCATGTTGAAGTCAGCCTTTTGCCAAGAAGTACTATTTATGTTCGCTTTACTTCCGTGAACAAATATCCAGTATGTTGAGTTTAAAGAGGAAAAGGGAGGGGGAAGTTGAAGGATGGGAGGAAAGGGCCAGAAAAAAAGAGCGGCGCTTTTGTAAACACTCTCTACCGCCCTGCTTTAGGCTGAAAAGGTGATGGTAGTGCCCACCTGGTTTTAATTTGGACCTGCATGGGATCGGCTACATATAGTGATGAGTCTAACAGAGCAGTATTAGATTCCACGGAAACAAACTAAAACCTCCAACTCAATCTTCTCTCCTTTTTTTCATGTTATCTATAGTCTTCTCCCTGCATCTCTCCCATAGAGCATTGTACTTTCCCTCCGACTGAAGGACATTACAGGGGTAAAGGTTGCCAGGAAAAATAAAGCTGTCGGCTGCATTTGGAATGTTGGAAAATGAATCGACTGCCAGCAAACAAAGAGATGTAGTCAACCGTTTGCATTGAGTGCTGCAATTGGTTGGAAGGACAACCTTGTAGCGCAGCACCTAAACAACCCCACACTCCAGTGGGGCCTTGAATGGTACACAAGTGCCTGTTGTGTATTAAATCTGCAGCGCTTACTTGCTGTGTCTGTGTCCAACTACTTTCTCAATTGTATTCAGAAGTCTCTGGGGCACATGCAAAGTGTTAACCTGAGCATATTTTGATAAATGCAGGATAAAACATGCAAAACCACTGGCTTTATATTTTTTTTAGGCTGCTTAATGAAGCATTTTATTTTTAGAAATGTGTTGTAAACTAAATATAAGTTTAAATTAGCTCTATGAACAGTCACTCATTATCCTTCAGCTTAGTCCCTGATTTATCAGGGGTTGCCACAGTGGAATGAACCACCAATTACTCTGGCATATGTTTTATGTGGCGGATGACTTTCCAGATGTAACCCAATGCTGGAAAACCAGATGGGACTCAAACCTGTGACCTTCTTGCTGTGAGACGACAGTGCTAACCACTGAGCCACCGTGCCCTATAAATAATATAATTAAAATAAAATAAATGCAGTAGAAGTAAAATATTAGAAATTCTAATTAAGAAACATGGCGCAGTGGGTACCACAATCGCCTCACAGCAAGAAGGTCGCTGGTTCGAGCCGCGGCTGGATCAGTTGGCATTTCTGTGTGGAGTTTGCATGTTCTCCCCGTGTTTGCGTGGGTTTCCTCCGGTTGCTCCGGTTTCCCCCACAAGTCCAAAGACATGCGCTATAGGTGAATTGGGTAAGCTAAATTGTCCATAGTGTATGAGTGTGAATAAGTGTGTATGGATGTTTCCCAGTGATGGGTTGCAGCTGGAAGGGCATCCGCTGCGTAAAACATATGCTGGATAAGTTGCCGGTTCATTCCGCTGTGGCCCCAGATACATAAAGGGGCTAAGCCGAAAAGAAAATGAATGAATGAATGAATGAATGAATGAATGAATGAATGAATGAATGAAGAAACAGCGGACACTGTGAAAAAAAAACCTAAACATTTTTATTCAAAATAAAACGAACATTTCTATTTTTAGACACTATGACCTGCATTAAAAATACAAAAAAACAACAGATTTGTATTTTTTTATAAATCTGTGTTGAACCTAAACTTTTTTTAAATGCAAAAGTTTTAATTGGAATGTATATGAAACGCATATAAACATATTTAAATCAGATTACAATGTTTAATAGTTATGTTTAACAGTAGCTGTAAACAGATCTGCGATCAGATTCAGTTTATTCAGATTGACGAAATTTGGTGCATCTAACCCAGTCATTTTCAAGACTGAAGCTAAAGGTACAAAAAGGAAAGGTTTTGTGACATGTCAGGGCTTGAAATCAACCTTTTTGCTAAATTTTTATAGTTAGGAGCACCAGTGCTACCCACTGGTGCTCCTAACTATAAAAATTTAGCAGCACCAGCCAAATGGTGGATTAACATTAGCCACATGATTATTAATCAGATGTGCCAATATTTGTAACTTTTGGTGCTTTCTAAAACAAAATCTGTCAGTGTTTTTTTCATTTTCTCATCTTCAGGGCTTTACGTTTTCACGGTTATAACTCCCTGTCATCTGAAGGCAGAAGGCATTGACTGCGTGATTGACAGCTCATATTAACAAATCCATTTGCGTTCAGTTCTAGAGCAGTGGGACAATCAGAAGAGCTTGAAGGCGGGACAAGCATTGCAGGCCTTTTTTACTGCAGCAAGTCCTGAGGGCTGCATTTGGCGTTTCAGGTGCAAAGATGCATTCTGCAGGAATGCGACCTTAAAACCGCGCATTTTGTATAAAAAAAAAAAAAGATTGATCAAAAACAACTTTATGCTCTCGCACAAATGCTCCCAAATATATTTTGAGGTCGCATAGACAAATTTTCAGGCGCATATCCAACCGAAACGGTCCCAATTTCGAGCCCTGCATGTGTTTTATGATATAACTTAACAAACATCCAAAACCACTTCTGTGTACTGGGCTAAATGTACAGCAAGTAAACGTTTTCCTCCTTGAAAAACAGTGACATTTTTATTAGGTACTCATCTCATATATAATGAGATTTTCAAAGCTCTGACCGGTTGTCTAACCCACTTATAGCATTGAGAATAGAGCTTTATATTGAACTAGGAAGATACTGAAATGTTATCATTATAGTTTTTGTCTGCGTCAAATTATACCTGACTAACTTGAGAGAAAGCAAGTAGCTCATCATTATTTTCCAGAATAGTTTGACTTTTTTTTTTTTTTAACATCAAGAGCAAAGGCACAAGCTTTTTCTCACAAATGCGCAGAGCAAGACAGGAAGCGAATTTAAATGTCATTAATTACTACCTGTGCTGAATGAGAAAGGGAAAAATAGATGGTGTGAAGCCGAAGCTGTTCCCTCTGTTGGGGATCTCTATTGCCAAAAGGCTTCTATGGGGAAAAATGCTTATTGGAATGAAGCTTCATTAAAATTCAATGGAGAAACGTTCTATCGTCGCTGTTAATTGTGTGCTGCCCCTTTCAACTGAGTCATCACGGAGCAGTTTAAATATCTGCTTCCTTCATTTGCACAGTTGGTGTGCTGGGGGGGGGAAATAAAATCAAGACAATCATTTTACTTATCTGAGTGCATTCAGTGCATCAGATACTCAAACATCATTCTCCTTTTTCAAAGTTTTGCTTTGGTAGTTGCTAATCATTTGTTGTGCAAGCAAGACATTGATTCCTCCTGCAATTATGAAGACTTTCTGACAATTGTGGTCCCATTTAGCCTCAGTATAGCTCTGTATTATTATACTGTTTTGATAGCCGTGTTGTATGAAGGATGAAACCTGCAAAAACAATAAATAAATACACAATTAAATCATATTTTTTATTTATATTTATATATATAGATCTACAAATTCTTGTATAAATAAATATATAAATAAATAATTAATTTAGCGGGCAGATATAGAATAAATAAATTGCATGAATAAGAAAATGCTTTTTTCCCCTCCCATTTCCAACGTTTTTTCATTTTTAAACGTAGTTTCGCATTTACTTTTCCTCAGCTCAACATGCTAATGAGAGAGCATCTATCAATCATCAGAAATTGAATTCGAGCGTAAATGATCAACCAATGATGGCATAAAGATGATTGAGACACTCTCTCATTAGCATGTTGAGCTGAGAAAAAGTAAATATGGAACTATTAAAAAAAAAAAAAGAATAAACGTTTGAAAGGGAGGAAGTTGTGTAATTTATTTAATTATATGCCCACACTAATAATTATTTATAAATAATTTATAATAATTTAAATATAGATATTTATTTAATTTATTTGCATATCTTTTTTTATACAGAAATGTATGGATTTATTTACTCATTTATTTTTTTATTGGCATGTTTATTTCTTGTTTTTGCAGGTTTCGTCCTCCATAGTGTTGTGCTTGATTTTGCTTCAGTTCAGCTTTGAGAAAGAGACTGTTGCTGATTTATTAAATCAAGATTAGATTTTAAACCAAACCTAGAATAATATATTATAAAACATATTTGAAAATGTAAGTACAACAATTTAAATTCTGTCAATCGACAATGCGTGGCATAATGTTGATTACTATATTAAAAAAAGAAAACTTGCCCATTAGTACAATAATGTCCTTACAATGGAAGCAGTTTCATAGCATTTCAAATAAGAAATATGAAACATGAATCATGCTTTTGTAATTGCACAAAAAATGAATAACGAAAAAAAGTAATTTATCTATTTCAAGACTTCCGATTTAGGTGGATAAAAATGTGGTTATTTACAGTGAAATTCTCTCTTGATGTTTGCATCCATTAACTAGTGGAAGAGGTCATGCATGACTATTATTTATTTTCTGTTTAATGCTTGCATGAGAAAAGCCCTTGTACACTGTTTTTCAGGTCATCCATAAACCATTTCACTGATGTCAGTCAAACATCATTCAAAGTCTCCAGAAACTGGCTGGCAATGAAATCGGCTGCATATTCAGAATAGATATAGTGTCAATAATTATAAAATTGTAGCTTCTTTTGAAACCTCAGACATTGATTTGGAAATGATCCATCACAGACAGGCATAAAATCATTTCTAAAACACTCTCATGCATGATACAGATGTATATTTTTTGCATGTTTAGATGAGTAACTGACTATCTTGGGTAACAATGTCTGTGAAATGAGAAAACCATTTAAAGTCATGATCACTCCACAAAAGGCAGATCTGACATTGTTTGTCCTATTATTGGGCATGTAAAGTGTTCATATCCCACAGGCACTTATCACATTCATTTCATTCTAGCATATATTAAATCTTGAAAATATAGTTTTAAAGCTGTATTTCATATTTGTTTGCCTTGCCATTAACCTCAATGTTGGGTTTGGGGATGAGTTGAAATTATTATCCATGGTAAATAACATTTATGCATTAAATGGCATCAACTTGTCCATTTCTTTTAATGCAACATTTAATTCAAAACTTTGCATCAGTGAGAGAAACAGATCCAAAATTATTCCCTTCTCTGCTCGTTGGATGAGTTATTAGGTAAGCCTAAAAATGTCAACTTTAATATAATCCATAAAAGCGATGTCTCTCAGAGGAAATGACCCATATGCGATTCAGGACAATTTATCGTCTTTCTCGCGTGTACTTCAGTCCCACGTAATATATTTTCACATCATGCTACTACTGAAACGCTGAGTTTATTTACAGAACCAGCAAGTTGAGGTGTCACTTGGCAGAACTAGGTAATGTTGAGTGATCTGCAGAAGTAATAGGGCTTAGCAAAAGAATTCATCCACTGTATACATCCTGTAGAGTTTGGCAAGATCCTTATTGGTTCTTGCCAAGCATCACTTACAATTGAATAAACCCTTAACCCCAAGTATTAAATTTGGTGTGCAACTTGGTACCTCAGATATGATATCTCAGATTACACCACTTATTGAGGAAAAGTGATCAGACTTGTGGTTTTCTTGACAATATTCTGTTCTTGTGTATTGTTAATTCATTGTGTACTTGTGATGGCTGCTTTCGAAGCACTCCTTCATGAACCTTCAAAAACCTTTTAGAAGCTTTTGTTTGAATCAGTGGTTTCGGAGCTTGTATTTAATTGGCACAGTCATGTGATTTCAGTAAACGGGGCTTCGTTACATCATAAGTAGGGTTGGGTATCGTTTTTTTTTTAAACTAGCTAAATCGATACTTTTAGCTAAATCGATACTTTTAAAAAGGTACCGGGGCCAAAACGGTACCTGAACCGATACTTTCGAGCCACAAAATTATAGTGGATAATGATGGGAGTCGCTCACCAGATGCGCTGTACTGCTCACGTCGCTAAGAACAAGAACAAATGCTTAACGTTGACGACAGTGTCCGTATTCCTCAAAGTTGTTTAGAATGAAATGTTTAGAGATAATTTTTTACAGTGCATAGTTCATCCAGACTGCCTCTCAGTGGTGAATCACTCAACAGATTTCATATAGTTTTTTGAATCTCGGATCAGTTTTACGAGTTTGTAGATGTTTTAATGAGACATTTGTCAAATGACAGCCTTTTATGCAGACACCTTATATTTAATGATATTAGATGATAAGCTAAGTGCATTTATGGGTTATACATTCAATTTACATCAGTGGCTACAGCCTTATGGTTAGTGCGATCTGAGTTTGATT
>CAIGQW010053631.1:26774077-26793663 GCA_903798125.1 Danio choprae | reverse complement strand
GTCATAAGTGGGAAAGCCGATTGTTTGCAATAAAAGCGGAAGTGGAAGCTGCAGAAAGGATGGCAGTTACATTGGCAGTTAGACGGAAGTTAGAGGGAAGTTGAAGTGTGCGGCAGAGAAACGAAACACGGAGCGAAAGGTAAATTCACCTGTTTGCTGATGTAATGAGAGCGACGCTTACCTGAGAGCTGCAGGAAACATCGATCCTGTCCTAACACCCGTCCGGTAAAACAGTGCCACTGTTGGGGCGACGAGGATGACAAGGTCGGAGCCGAGTTAATGTTTGTTCGTGCGGAGATGAGGAAAACATCGCCGATATTCTCGTAGATGCCTTCTAGATTCAGCGTATGTCGCTGTGGGGGTCCAGTCTACTTTTCTGCTACATCTATGGTTCACCAGTCAGCGTCTGTCGTTGTGGGGTCCAGTCCACTTACCTGCTACATCGAAGGCCAACTGTGAGTTCTACCTCAGCTAAATCCGTGCCAGGTATTCTGTTTCTCTCCATACTAGCCACGCCAAAACTTTCCCCTGCACCGCCGGCTGGCAGCGTGTGTAACACACACCCACACCCACACACACCTAAATTTGCACACACACACCCTGAAAAATTTAACTGTTTCTATTATTCTGAGTTTTGAGTTCCTAAGTAAATTCCTTGCTCTTAACATTTTGTGGACCCTGAGCTTAAGTTTGTTTATGTATTACTTATTTTTGTGTAGCTGGTAAATACCCTCAGATAAATTTTCTTTTTTTTTCTCTTCATTTATGTACTCTAATTGGTAGATTTGTTTCTACCTGGCACCCGAACCAAAAGATAATTACCCTTTTAAGGATTAAGATCCTCTTTCTTTGTGAATTTCAGTGTTTCTTCTTTTCTTAAACCACTCGCATGCAATACCAGCGCCACAAACACGTCGCCATTTTTCTCAGTAAATGTATTTCTAAAGGTGCCATTGACTTAAAAGTTTCACAGAATGTTGGTAACAACCAAAGAAATCCATATATGCAAAGAAAACAAAACTAATTAGTTTACAAATTAATTGTAAAAAAACAAAATGTTTCAGGGAAAAAGTATTGAACACATGAAGAATGGGATGTGTAGAAAGCCAGTGAAAGCCCTGACAGCAGCTGAAATCTCTCAGCAGTTCTTCAGATTTGATATATGAGACCCACAGAACCATCAAGATTTTTACACTGTTGAAGTCTGAAAAACTCAACCCTGAGCAATGCATGTGACTTCATTCTCCATATGAGGGGCGTTTTTAGCTGCCATCACCAAAAAAGCCTTTTATATAAAGTATTAAATACATTTCAATAGTTCTCCTTGTGTCATCTTGTTGCTATTACACATAACTCATTTTTCAGATTTCTTTGTTTTGTTTTATTTTTATGTTTGTATTGGTTGGGTTTTTACCAAAATCTGGTTCAATTCCAATTCCTTTCCAACAGCTCCTTTAGAAATATTATTCAAAGGAATAAATATGACGTGCCCAATACTAGTTTCCCCCACTGTATATATATATATTTATTTGTATATTTGTGCAATATGTTTGTAAAAAGTCAGTTTTTGTTGCATTACACAGTTTTGACCAGCAGGTGTCCCTAGCATGTGGTGCTTTGAACGCTTCAATTGGTTCAGTTGTTTCGAAGCTTTGAAAAGCATAGTTTCTTCCATCACTATTGCGGACCAGTGTAAAATGTAAAACTACATGCATGGCAGCAAATGGAAAGCAAATGAACAGTGAGTGATGTAGCATTCATTACTCGGGCATCTGAAGTCCCTGCATTTTCACTGCCTCTGTGGGGAGAGAAAGAGGCAGTTAATGAAGGAGGATCCTAATTACAGCTGCTCCAAGGAGCCAGGAGGAGAAATCTCCAGTCCAATCAGCTTGAACCTGCCAGCCACAGCAGGCCCTCGCCCAATTAGAAAGCACAATTTAGATGGGAGCAGGTGTCTGGAAAGAAGCCTCGAAGAGGACGATGAGCTCTCGTACACTGGAAACTGTATATGACATCATCTGATGCTGATCAGGAGGGAATTGAAGGAGATGTGGCTGCTTGTTTACACCTTGTAATAATGACTTGATGCTACACCTTCAACACCTCCACCCCCTAATATAAACACACACTTGCAGTATGATTCAGGTTTTTTTTACTCCCCTGATAATTGACTCAAAGTATCTACATTTTTTCCCCCAAGGTGTTGTGGAAAAACTGCACAGCTTCATATTTTACAAGGCGACGACTATGTGTTTACCTTATGTAAATGATTTGCCACACGGCGTGCAGCATCAGCGGTGTGACGGCCAGCTGGAGAGTGTCTCCCATGCTTAATTGATGCATCTCGCACATCTCCATTGATGCCGCTTGTGTTGTCTGCAGTTTATGAATAGAGACATTTGCCTTTACTGTCTCACCTTTATAGAACAAGCACAGAGGAGCCTGATATCCAGCGCAATTTTGAATCAGCTCTTTGCTTTGGATGTTAAGACAGAGTCCTGCTTGGCCAATTTCTTATTCATTCAAGTCAGCATTAAAGCCAGTGATTACAAAACCTGTACAGCATCGAAAAGTAAGTTATTTTAAGCCAGGGATAAACAAGTTCTGCAGTTTTGAGCCAGCTTTGGGGCTCAAAAAACTCACCTGCCAGTAGCTTTCTAGTAACAACACTCTAACCTAACCTCCAAACCAAACTTGTCTACCCCTGCTTTAAAGGCATAGTTCACCCCTAATTTTTTATTCTGTGATAATTTACTCACCCATGTTCACACTTATTCAAAACCTAATTGAGTTTATTTCTTCTGGTAGCTGGCACTCATTGACTTCCATAATATATATATACATTTTTATTATTTTTTTCCCTTCTATGGAAGTGCGTAGCAGCATACTTCAAAATATCTTATTTTGTGTTCAACAGGAAAAAGAAACTCATAAAGGTTTATAATCACACGAGGCATTTTTGGATGAACTTACCCTTTAAGCGGTCACCAAAAATGTATACATTATAACATTGGTTTCAGAATTTTGCTTTGAAAAAAATGTTGTTTGTAATTTCATTTTTCAATAACTCATTTGAATTTAAATGTATTCTTTCTATTCCTAAAGATGTTAGGTGACCAAACACTTATTTTAATGAATATAACAGTTTTATTTAAATGCACGGAAAATTAATCTCTATATATTTACTGAGAAAGGAATAAAAATTTTCATTTTCAAAAGGGGGTGTACTCAGTTCTGCCTCAGTCCAATTCAGAAATACCTTAACAAAATTGAATGCCTAGTGAATGATGAGATTGTCGACCTGGGGTGTGTTTCACAAACAATGACATAACACGCAGCTAAACTACCATAGTACGATGCATCGCTTGGAAAATGAACGATGTAGTGATGAGTGTTTCTCAAAACTGTAGTTTCTCTGTCAAGTTATAATGTAAAAGGTCCATAATGACACTCTAAATAAGGTAGAGTGACAACATCTTTAGATAAATTGGCATAAAAATTTTATTTTTTTGTTTTGTTTTGTACAAATTATATTGTTTTACATGCGTACACTTTTTTTATTTTAAGCCATTATTAATTTTGGCAATGCATTCGTTTTCTATATAAATGTAAAAGGCACATATATGGCTTATTTCTTTTAAAAACATTATGGAGAATATTTCATATTCCATTGTAAAAAAACACACACAGTAACTAGTATGTAGGTTAATCTCCGCTTGTGAATTGTATGTCACCTATAGCTTTTCATATGAGCCACAGCTGTGTTCAAAATGGCATAAGGGATTTTGGACTGCACTACAAAGAGAGAACAATGGATTCGTCAAATCACTGAACTATAATTGTGACGACGGAACTTGCGAACTTAGTTGGCTAACGATGGTTTTCAGAAACGCACCCCTGATGCATGCACATAGACCATCAATTAATAATAAAAACATATCTGTTATGAAGGATAATAATCTTTGTTTATTTTCTTTGTGCCAAAAGATTAAGGATAGTCCAAGATGATTTGTTGAGAATAAGTAATGAAATGTCCTGTACTCTGCCTATCACTTGAGAAGTGCTTGAGGCTCTGTGCTCTTCACAGTTCTGATCACACTTCATCTAACATAAAAACTTTCCTGACTGCCCTGTCCAGTCCAAGCTGTGCCCTAGCAGTCCATGCATGCTCTGACACCTTGAGTGATGTGCTTGCCACATAGGCACCAAGATTGAGCCTGATTCATGTCATTTGCAACCCTCCCACCACCTGCCATTTTCTGTTCTCTCTGTACTACCACATAAAATGGTAAAGGACCAAAAATAAAATGCATTACACTTAGAAATGCTCTCTGCCTGTCATTTATGTGGCATACTTACTGTATATTTCCTGACTTGTTTTAAGAGGGAGGGGTTCTGGAGAGGGGCACAAAGTTGCTTGATTGTTTTTTATTGGGTTTTTTAAGCATAAATGTATGCATTAACCCCTTTTACACAGTAATACTGGTAAATATCCTGAACATTTCCAGAACGACTTTATCGGTAGGTTTAAAAATGCGCTAGTCACGCAAGCAACCAGTGTTCTGTCATTTTTCCTGGAAAGCACCATTCACGCATCCATTCCCTGTAAACTCTTACATCATTAAGTAGAAATGAGCTCTAAATGGCGTGAAACAATGGAATTTAATTTAATGCTTCTTGTCTGGTCTGAGACCCACTTTATATTGGAGTGAAGATCATTGCTTTTTAAGAAAACCAGATCTTAAAAGTGGCGATTTTGTAATTGGATGACAGTTCACCAGAAGTGTTTGAGCTGGCTTACTGAAAATTAAAAGTCCCTGTGCATATACCCCATTTATTAAGCTTTGCCATCTGTTCCATACTCCAAGATTTGTTTTTAATATACATGTTTTTTCCTTGTCCCTATAGTCTAGATTATTTCAAAATTAAATTTACAGACAAATGGGTTAAAAATAAATACTCAAAATATAAAAATGCTACAGCTCCCAGTTTATGAAAGCCACGATTTCCATAGAAATCTCCCTGCAGTTGCTGCGGGGTGTTCTCTCTTGTCAGAGTGAGAAACCGTAGCCCAGGGGTGCAGAGCTTAGCAATGAGTCAATTAGACAGACAGACAAACAATTTAAATTCATGTATTGTTTGTCAGAGTATATGGCTTCACTAGAGAGCTGTTGACATGACGGCATTGTGCTTTTAATCAAGGAGACATTCATGAGGCATTTTCATAGCTGCATCCCGCTGAGAAATATATACAGCGATAAATTGCCTTGCTGGCTCTTTTTTTTTGTTATAAGAGGTAAATGAGGTCATTGAAATTGTAGGAATTAACCTTAGCCTTTAAAAAAACTTCTTAGCTTTTGACATGTATCATTTTTCATCTGCAGGCAGTTTAGTGACACAATTAAATGACACAATGAAGTGTTAGTGCTTGTGTAATAAATTGATTGTGCACTTTTTGCCCTTAAATTCCATGCTTTTGTATGCCTTATAATAGCTTCTTGCTGGCTAATAATGGCTAATCTTTCAAATTGTTCATTTTATTCTTCTTGGCACTTAAAAGTACTTGGTTAAGATATTGAATAATATAACTTTAAAACCACATTCAATGTGCTTAAACAGTTTAACAAGAGCACATTTTACATTCATGTAAAACTTTACTTTGGGGAAAAAATGCCAAGTCTGTGGTAATGAAATGTGGCTAATGCTTAAAAATATTAATAAAAAAAAGATCAAATCTACTCAAACATGTAAGAAAGAACTGGCAGAGCAAATAGAGTTTTAGTTAAAGTAGTCAAATGTTTTTTTTCTTCTTCTTTCACTCTTGTCTTACTTTTGATTAAAAAACAGACTTTACTCCAGGCTGTAGTGATTAGCATTGATTGCATGGTGAGAGTCTGCGTGCAACACAGTGGCAAAATGACAGCCCATCACAAAAATGCACAAAACACACACACACACACACACACACACACACAGACACACAGACACACACACACAGGGCTTTACAAGATATCAAAAACATTATCGTCATCGTTATAATAGTATATGCAATATCCATATAGAAGATAAGTGCAATAAATGGAGTTAAATTTATGTGCTGCATGCATAGATTGCTTATCCAAATCTGACCAATCAGATGGGTCCTTTGCTTCCTTTATCCCCACCTCTCCAGTAGGGGCTGTTAGCTGAACCTAGAGCTGAAAATAAAGACTAATACTGGGAAATGACAACAGTAAGAATCAGAATTTCTACCACGGTTTTTAGTCATTCGTGGTTTAGTATAATAATCACATAAATAAATGATTTTGATAATGATATTGCTGATAAAATTGCATTTTGCAAGTTTGTTATATCGTAATAAATATTATAGCAACATTCAACAAAAATATCGATAATTTTCCAGTATCACGCAGCCCTAACACACACAAACAAACACATACACTCACATGCGTGCAGATGTTTGTTCTGTTGTGAAACCAAACTAATAAATACAACAATTATAACCATAATCGTTGTGCCATTGAGGTTATCTTTAAAATATATTCCTGGACAAATTACTAATTGCTTACTAAAAATGTAATTGGAATACCTGAATGCTGTAATATGGAAGCACATTTGAATTTGTAGGAGGAATATATTTTGGATTACCTCAAGACCAAAAAAAAATCACAAATCAGATCGATAGATAGATAGATAGACTTTACTGTCAGATAAGTCTAAGGCCCCGTTTACACTGTCAGGTCTTGATGCCCAATTCCGATTTGTTGCCTATATCTGATTTTTTTTTTGCCTGTCTGTTTGTTTACACGTCCTTTTAATTGTGACCCATATCCAATTCATGTGTTTACACTTGCCATACAATTTACAACGTCACGCATGCATAAAGGCGGGTTCTAGCATCTGCGCCACACTAGCCACGATGGAAGAAATTGTCTTGCTTTTAGCTCTGTGAAATATACGAAATTCGCCCGACTTTAAAATGATTATGAGGCGGAGGAGGAGGGAAATGGTCTTCATCGCAGCTTGCGCCTATGATTTAGATTTGGTGTCCTTCACCATTCAGAGGAATTTGTGGGTACGAATGAGATCTCTGGTCTGGTGGGAGCAAATTGTGGTGACTGACCACTCCATGTTTCCTCTGTTGTTGTTGTTGTTTACCGTGTCGGTGTCTCCACACACGCTCTTCCTTCTACGTCATTAAACCGCGGAGAAGTACCACTTTGTCGCAAGTTTAATGACATACAAAACAGAATGCCTCAATAAATCTGATCTGCCTGTTTACTTGATAGTCACATTGCCACATATCCGATTTATATCTGATTTATTTCCACATATGAAGGAGACCTGAAATATCCGAATGCATGCGTTTTTGTCGTGTTTACATGGTCATAGAATTGGGTCACATTTAGCTGGCAGTGTAAACGTGGCCTAATATTTTGCTTGTGAAACATTATCAACTAGTGTTGATACAATACTAGAATTCGGTACCAATTAATACTGAAATTTTCAAGACATCCATTTCCTGAAACATTTAAGCGTGTTCTTGGTTACATTCTGCTGTTGAAGTACAGGGCTATCCCCGTTGTTCTACAAAGTTATTAGGACAGTATGATCAGAATACTTTTAAATATGCTGATTTAACATGTCATTTGTGGTAAAGAGTATATGGAGCTAACACAGTCTTGGGGATCTCCAACATTTGTTATAATAGAAGATGACAATGTGTTGTTTGCTTCAAAATCAAAAGCAATATCTATGATTTCAATGTCTTATAAAAAATATTAGTAGTTAATGGCATCATTTGTTATTGTTGTTTTAAGCAGTTGTCATTGGATTAATGGTTTAACTGGTTTAAGAGGAAAGTAATGTGAAGTCATGTAAAAAGGATGGTTAGGAAGACTTGGAAAGTAACATTTCAGTTGTTGAAGTAAATCATTTATTTGAAAGTGTAACTAATTTTGAATGAGAACCTCCCAAGAAAAAAATGTCTTTTCTCTACACTCTAATGTAGCCACTCAGAATCACAGCGTGCATACCTGTACGGGTTTGTGCTCTAATGCGGATTTTGTTTGGATTCATTTTGGAGCATCTGTTACATCCATTAGATCTGACAGCTTTACTGCACCCAGAGCATTGTTTATTGTTTGAGCATTGTCTATTTTTGCACACAGTCCATTGTAAGTGTTTATGCTGTGTACAGCAGCCTTGATACACATGTGGGTAGTTGACCTGAAATACTTCTGGGGAAGTTGACAGGATCTGCAATGTGATCTGCTAAACTAAAGAAACTTTAAGTGTCATTAAAAAAACAAAAAAACAAATATATATATATATATATATATTTTTATAAAAAAATTATTATTATTATTAATCATTCACTTGGTTGGCATAGCTAAAAACTCTCACAAAAACATCACATCCATTTATAGTTTGCCATGGGGGAACAGCCCATTAAAATGAATGCACAGGGACCTTGTTTGGAACTTTTATCTTTACTTTTTTTTTATTTATTGCGATTCATTTTTGCTTGATTTAATATTAAAAAGTTCATGTGTATTAGGGCTGCTCGATAATGGAAAAATCTGATATTGTGATATTTTATTTTTCTTCAACAAATATTGCGATTTACAGTTTCACAAGATGGTTTGAATAGCTCTATTTGGCGACTTTCTTGGAGAGACTAACAGTATTCAGGTACAGAAATTGCAAAAAAAAAGAAAAGGTTTTGTTTTTTTTTTCTTTGCTTCGGCTCATTTCTAGTCCAAATATCTAGAAATTCATAGATCAACTAAAAATATTGTTTTGTTTGCACCTTTATAAGAAATAAGTCAAAATTAAGATTTTTTTTGTTAAAATAAGACAAATTATCTGCCAATGGGGTAAGCAAAATTATCACATTTTTTTTTTGTGCTGAAATGTTTTAAACTGTCTTGAAATGCTCAGTCACATGCCTTAAACACACATCAGCTTCATTACAGTCTCGTAGGTTGCATCAGTCTTTTTGTCTAATTGTTGTATTAAGAAAATGCACGTTCTATTGCCTTCTTTATGAGCCCTTTATTCTTGTATGGTGCAGTTTTCACCTATTTCACAGATACCCGTCTAAAATGTGGATCCCCTGAATGTAAATTAAATGTAAAATTATGCTGCAATGTGTTGTTTTCTGGAAGGGTCCATAGAACATATACGATGTGGCCATTTTGTTCAGTTTTATGACCTCATATCAATGGTATATTTTATTTTACTTCCTCTGCCGATGGTTTCATGGCAAAAATATGTTAGGCGTTTATTTCTAGAAAAAAAAAAAGAAATTCTGAAAAAAAAATACAGTGTTTTTCTTTTGAAAAGGGTAACACTAAACACATTTTGTTTTTCATTTAGGAAAATTACATATTCCAAAACAATATTCATCACACTCTCACAGATGCTTTCCAGAAGACCACAAGTCATTTTTGCAACTTCTACAATGTTAGCCAGCTGCTTAGCATTATTTTGGAGATGGATCAGCAGAATTTGCACCAAAAAAAAGAAAAAAAAAAAGAGAAGCTGAACACATCACAGAAAACCAAGGCATACAAACGCAAGATCAATGAATATAATAATGTTCAATGGCAGCACAACATTGGCCTGAAATGCCAAGTAACTGTTCTGTCAACTGCTCCAAAAACTGCCATCCTTATTACAGAGCTCTGCATTACTTGCTGGGAATATAAATGCAGGCTTTTTTCCCAGCATTTGTTTTTTCATATGCTGCCATGTGAAAAGTGTCGGTAAGTCAGTCATGCATACAGATGTGAGGAGCAGTTGCCCTCACTCACCTCTCACTTTTTGGACATTTGCAATCTATTTGCTTCCTGTTTCATGTGCAATTTGTACATGAGTAATTGTGAGCTTCCTTTATCCAGTGTTTCTCCATCACATCTAAAGCACGACACCAGATGAATGAAGTCACAGACAGATTTACCATTAGCAGATGAGTGATATATGGTAGTAGAAGGTGGATATGGGATGGTGTGACTTCATAGGTTCAATACAAGTTTAGAACAATCAAAAGCATTTGTAACACAATGTTGGCCAAAGAATAAACCAACCCAGGATCATTCTGAATACGTACCGCTATATACATTTCTGGAGAGTGTGAAATACGTCCCAGGAGGTATGTTTTTGCAAATCCACCAGAGGCCGCTGTGAACGCTTTTTGAGATCTCAAATTTCTCTCGCGAGTGCCATTCACGCCTGCTCTTCTTGTGTAAATCCACCAGAGGCCGCTGTCAATTGACTGACTGACTCACTGACTGACTGACAGACTTGACCGATCGTCTGACCCACCCTATTCTTTTCCTAAACCCAACCAATACTGTTTTCAAAAGCACTGATTGACCAGCGCTCACCCTCTTCCCTAAACCCAACCGACAGTTTTGAAAAGCAATCCAGATAAAGAAAAACCTTCACCTGATTTTTACCACGTTTTCAGATTTTACCACATTCTCACCCTGTTATTTACTTTTTTTTGGCTACTGTTATTGTCTTACCTGCTTTCTGGAACCGTTCTTCTATGGTCTCGAACCCCGTCGTCTTGGTCAGCTCTTTTGTGTGTCTCAAGTCCGCCAACGTACATAGCGAGCTACTGGACAAACTGGTAACAGCGGGAAAGCCGTCCATACGGAGGTAACCGGTCATCTGGTAAGCGCGAAAAGGATCGGCGTCATACCGCCCTGTAGCGTTCGTTTTAAAGACGAAATGCAGCCATATGTACTTCTGGCTATATAGTTCACGATCTCCAGAAATGTATATAGGGCAACGTTTTCAGAATGAGCCTATGTTGGAAAAAGGCACTTACAATAGAAGTAAATACAATTTGTAAATCTGCATATAGGTTGACAGATTAAGCCTGTTATGTTAGGGATTAACTACATTCAGAAGGTTGTTTTCCCAGAATAAATCCTGTCAGGCTTAAAAGAGGAGCAATGTTTTAAAAGACTAAAGGACTTTATTCTGAAAAAAAAAACATTAAATTGAAGTATTATAACATATAAAATATAGTATTTGTGACAATTTGCTTTATTTCGTAAATTTGAGTTATGAATTAATAGAGTATCGCGATACTACTTGGTATCGTGATACTTCAGCTGGTGTAGTATCGTGGCCTAAATTTATGTTATCATGACAACCCTATTGGAATGTCATTAATGACCAATCAGAATAGAGTATTCCAGACAGCCATGTAATAATAGATAATAACAAGGCAGCTGACAATACATTTTCTTCCTAATATGTAAATTATAAATTGATTTTACTGCAGTTGTCCTTTTGATAGCAATGTCAAAGTGTCACGCTCGGGTTGTGGGACATGAAGGCACAGGAACACGGAATTAAACGAACACGAATTTATTAACAAACACTTACTACAAACCCAGGCACTGGAAGATTCAGGAAACTCTGGGAGGACATGGGGTGATGACAGCATGGACGGAACGACACGTAGACAATACATCGGGCATAGACACTACAATACCAGACCAGGATGAAACAAACTAAGGGGTATAAATACATGGGACATGATTAAACTGATTACATACAAGGGATGACAAAGGTGATACAAAAGAACATTCACAAACTGCGGGAAACAGAACAAAGGAATGACATCACATGGCACATGACGATAAAAAACGCACATGGAACACAACCTAACACAAAGGAGTCACAGATTTTTATTTACAGCTTCAGCGAATTAATCCGAAGTTGCGAAACATAAACACACCAACCAAACCAAAAGCCATTTTGGATTTAAAAGCTTAAAATCATCAAAACACACTGTTGTGAAGCCTATTAAAAATCTTCTGTGGTCTGTAAAAGAATAATTCATTTTGATGTGAGCCTTGAAAGCCCTTATATGGATGCAGAGGTCATTCACATAAAGTACATCCATATGGTTATGTAATCTGATTTATAGCTTGCTCAAAAGACAGCAGGGAAGAGATGAGGACAACGCTGTAGTAAAGTGGATCTGAATAAAAAGTGATTGAGGTAGAGGGAATGAGGACATGTAAGAGGAAATATGTTTGGTTTTTTTGGATCCCGACGCGCTATAGTGTTATGGCCTCCATCGCTATTCTCTAGCATTCAGCCCCTCGGGCTTTGGCTGTGCTTCTAACAAGCCCGGCACCAATCATATTTCTGCTGAGCGTCTTATATTGGTGTGTGTTGTCACCGGCTGCATGCTAAGGATACTTTGTGCCTATCATTTGAAGAACAGACTGAAATAAGCCTAAAGAGGCAAGAGCTGGGAAAGCAGGAGGCAGTGAAGACAACGTATGGGAGGCTTTGATATGGGGAGGGGGATCATGTGGGTTCCCTTTGGGCAACTTCTAAACTTCATTCATTCATTTTCCTTCATTTCTCTAACCACTGAGCCACGGTGCCAATTGTGCCAAAACAGCCAATTTGCAGATTTTGGACTCTCCATTGACCCATAAGAAATCAAGCTGATTTTAGTTCATTTGACACACTACATGAAATCAAGCCAAATATACACGAAAGACACTTTTCAAATGTAATGTTTGAGACCAGGCATGACCAGACTGTTTATACCAGATGCCGAATTGGTCACTGTAGGTTGACTCATTTGTTTTTATTGAATAATGATGCATCACCAACATGTAATTACTGTCAAGCTGCTCTAACATATTTTATTAGAATGTGAAAGTTTAAGTACCATTAGACTAGACTTTTATAATGAAAACACTTTGATGTTTTTAAAAAGGTATCACCAGGACGAATTTTAAGTTATTTATCAAATGTTGAATTGAATAATCATATTTAACTTTTAATATACATTTTGTGTATATTATTTCTAATAATAGAAATAATAGCCATAAGTTGTTGATGTGGCAATAAATGAATAAATAAGTTAATTTGACACATCTTCTAGTAATCAGACACTTTTTTTGCGTGAGTCAAATTCAATTCAAGTTTATTTGTATAGCACTTTTCACAATCATTATTGTCTTCGAAGCAGGTGCACATTATTGTATTTCAATCAAAATCAGAAAAGTTAAGGTTATTAGTTACCATAATTTATTAGTTACTGAAACTTTAAATAATTAACTAGTAACTAATAGCTTTTAACAGTTAAAGTTATATATAAGTTATATATAAACATAGTTAACCTGCAGTTATGTAGTATATAGCTGAAGTCATTGTGTACATCATGGGTGATCAACCCTGTTCCTGGAGTTCTACCTTCTTGTAGAGTTCAGCTCCAACCCTAATCAAACACAACTGATCCAATTAATTAGGACCTGAACAGCGCTTGATAATTACAGGCAGTTGTTTTTGATATGGGTTGCAACTAGGGCTGTGCCGATAAACAATATATCGAATCGTGATTAAACTTTGTCAATGACAATGATAAGCTTTGGACTTTTTTTTTTACTCTATATCGATCTAAAAGCCAATCACACAGCAGAAATGTGCAACAATGGGAATCTAAAAGTGTGTTCATATTAAAGATGCACCGAATTTTCGGCCACCAATAATGTATCGGCCAAAAATATGTTATGCCATTTAATGGGCCCTCTAATTTTTGTGGCTTCTGTCATTGTCTCTCATACTCTTTTAAATCTGAAAGCATTAACAACTTATATCGAAATGTATTTCATTATTGTTTGATAAAACAGTTATCTAGACTGCATTTTTGTCATATCACCCACCCCTAGTTGCATCTGAAATCTGCAGGAATGTAGATCTCCAGCTACAGGGTTGGTCACCCCTGGTGTACATGTTCAATGAAGTGAATTGTTGTAGTAAGTGTACGTGTTGTCCTTGAAGAACCATTTTTGTAGCCATCTACATAGTTTTAAAAAAATGTAACCATTTACAAAGTCAAAAATATTTTACTTTGTTCAGATATAAAAAGTAGTTTATAGTTTAGCCTTAAATGGTCAAAAATGAGATATTCTAATAATGTTATGGTGTAATGTAATTGTAATTAGTGCTTGGCAAATATGGATTTTATAATGGATTATCAATCTAATGTGCACACATACCATAATGTTCAGCATAATATAAACGTTTATGTACACACCATTGTTATTTGAAGGAGTAATACATCAGGATTTATTATTCATACTTTGCAGTTGACAAGCAATAACTTTCAGTTAATAAGAAAGTTAGTGCCTGTGTAATTATTACACTAAAACATAAGTCAGTCTACCTTTTACATAGGTGATATTTCGCTCTGAGGTTTAGTGATACAGTTATTTTTATCTGGGTCTAATTTATATATACAAAACAATATGTATTTTTCATCTTTTACCAGCAGAGACATTTGTTTTGACTTGCTCTGCATCTCTGATCTGTTTACATTAGCTCTGATGGTTTCGATCAGTTCTTCGAAATTGCACTGAACAGAACGAATCAGTCAAATTAGATAAAGGTATTAACAGTGATAAACACATGAAATGAATTGAATGCATTAATGTGGCAGCTCTAGAATGCCAGTTAATGATTGCAAATGAGTCATTCACAAAATCTGCTAGAATTAAATAAATACTTACTTACACCATATTTACTGGGAATTTACTGAAAGCGTGCTCTTGTTTTTCAAACTGCCTGTGCATGCATGTAACTTTATCAGTCTGGTTATGTTGAACTAAATACAATTAAATACGAATAATATGAATCTGATTTATGAATACCAAATTAAAGGTGTCATATGCTTTTTTTTTTTTACATGTTCATCTATTTTATGCTTAATGTTTTGGGTTTTTTGTTTTAGCATTTTCATTTTCCATTTTCAAAGCATAAAGTCATTCAGCAGAAGTTACTCCTTATCAGTCACATTAGTCTTTATTGTATTAATTCAGTAAAATAATTCCTCATTAAAGTTACAAAAGTACTTTTTTTTGTGCCTAAATGTTTTAAACTCTTTTGAAATGCCTTTAAAATACATTTAAATGATAAACTTTCACTCTGTTATGGTTATACTTTACAGTGACTCCACAAATCTTATGTATTGTCAACTGTTGTGCTGATCAATTATAACCCTCAACACTGCATATCATGCGATGTGACTATTGCGCACATGCACATTGCGGTATCGATGTTGATCTCTTATAGTCTGTTATATCTCTAAAACATTTATATTAAGGCCCTTTTTTAAAATATCTAATTAATCAGTGTGCATTGGGAAAATGATATATGTAAGTGTAATAATGTTCTGGATGTTTTGAATCTTTTGCTTTTGGCTCTCTTTGGCTTTTCAGCGTGGATTTACCGCATATAAATTTGCATGCAGAAGCTGTGAGTGTGGAGGCCTTTGTCTGACATCTTCCCCATTTGCACAGCGATCATCTGGGCGTGTGTTTTCTCCATGCAGAGGAAGACATGAAATGCCAAAACACGTCCACTCTGTTTGGAATTAGCAGCCAAGCATTACCCATGCCGCCTTTGTGTGGATATATGTATATTAAGGGCAGGGAAAAGGTTGCAACGGCATTAATTGCTTGTGTATTTCCCTACAGGAAGGTTGACAAACCACAAATCAAGTGAAAAAAAAGGTTTATTTTATAGTGTTTTGATTTCCAGCATTGACATGATGCGTATTACTAAATGAAATCAAGAAAAAACATTCATTCATTCATTTTTCTTTGGCTTAGTCCCTTTATTCATCAGGGGTCGCCACAGTGGAATGAACCGCTAACTTATCCAGCATATGTTTACACAGCAGATGCCCTTCCAGCCGCAACCCAGTACTGGGAAACATCCATACACACTCATTTACACATACACTACGGCCAATTTAGTACATCCAATTCACTTATAGCGCATGTTCTTGTACTGTGGGGGAAACTGGAGCACATGGAGGAAACCCACACCAACACAGGGAGAACATGCAAACTCCACACAGAAAAGCCAACTGACCCAGTTGGGACTCAAACCAGCAACCTTCTTGTTGTAAGGTGACATTGCTAACCACTGTCGCCCTCAAAAAAATAAAATAAACATATTTAGTTTTTTTTTTTTTTTTTAAATGAAAGTGACATTGCATGTAAAATGTTATTACAGCTGGATGTTTCTCTGGTGCAATTATACTGAAGTGGTTGACTCACTATCCCAGTCCCACCCTAGTGCTGGTTTGCTTTTATAATGGACAAAACACTGAAGACAGTTTCTAGTCTTTGAATGATGCCACTAAAGCTTTGTAAATATTGTCTTGTGTGAGGCTAGTGAAATGAAGACACTTGTGTGCACAGAGCTGACCTTGTCCTGTCTTTTGTACTGCATCGTTTGTATTTTAAAATATTTTACAGTATGTCCTTAGTCAATGAATGGCTCAATTCTCTGTCGAACACTTGTGCCGTATTTGAAAGAACTGGTCATTCACTGAAATTTGAACATCATGTTCAGGTTTAGCACAATATCAGAGCGGTTTATTGAAGAGACGAGCAGACCTGAAAGCGTATTAGATGTGAATGTACTAGAGCTGCACGAAATTGGAGAAAAAAAAAACAATATTGCAATATTTTATTATTTTGCAGTTCATATCGCGATATTGAGTATAATTTTGTACTGCTGTAAAGGGCAGAATGGGCTGCAATAATTGTTTTATCTTGATTTAATGTATTTTCATAATCATTGGAAACAAAAATCTGAATCAGCATTATTAATAGGGCAAATTCTGCTAAATTCTGTACTTCATTTTACTAAATGTACATTCTAAAACCGAGGATACTCAAAACAATATTCTGTTTTAGTTTTATTGCGTGTGAAATATTCATAGTAAAAATATAGGTGTGACTTCTTTTCTTCCTAAAATTGAAAGCAACCCAAACCCAAAACATTGCAATATTTAATTTTTCTGCTATTCGTAAAGCGATAATGAGTATAATTTCATCAGATGAACTAAATAGCTCTGTTTGGAAATAATTCATGAGTTTAGATTGATTGGGATGATTTTTAGGGCAGTGCGTCTGCATATAATCTAATAAACCAATCACAAGCATTTATAAATACAGTAGAGCAAACATACAAATGAAATAAATTTCTTGCATCAATGTCTTTAAAAAATTTCTCAATCAACTTTGAGGGTGCATGGAATAGCTCTAGAGATCTAATGAAGGGTCACTCCAGCAATTTATTGATGGATTTATATTTGCTATCAGAAGTCTAGCTTAATAACCTGTACACAAACATAGATCATACATTACTATAAACCAGTAAACACAATTGAAATCAATAAACAAATCTAAGCATAAGCATTTAACAAATTTAAACAATACAATGCAACAAAACAATATCGCTTCTCCATGTTGGATTATGTTCAACACCAATGATTTTCCATGCTTTGGATTAAATTAATATAAATTTGATTTGTGAATGTACTGTGTAAAAAAAAAATGCTGGGTTTCGCACAATTCCTTTGTTGTCCTAGCACAAATTGATTAAGTTAACTTAATTGTTTTTACAAATTTAAGTGGATTGAACATAAAACAATTAAGTTGTCCCAAAAAAGCGTTAAAAAAAAAGTAGTTTGAACAAGCAGCAAAAAATATTTTTTGAGTGTAGATATAGACATGGGTATAGACTTTTAATAATATTTAAAATAATTTTACATTTAACTCAACAGTGCAACTCAGGCTCATTCTGAAAACGTTCCCCTATATACATTTCTGAAGAGTGCCAAATACATCCCAGGAGCTAAGCTTTTTTTTCAGTTTTTGTTTTCGCGAATCCACCAGAGGCTGTTGTGTACGCTTTTTGAGATTTCAAATTTCTCTCGTGAATGCCATTCACGTCTGCTCCTCTCGCATAAATCCACCAGAGGGCGCTGTCACCGATCGTCTGATTCACCCTCCTCCTTTCCTAAACCCAACCGATAGTGTTTTCAAAAGCACTGATTGACCCACCCACCCACTTCCCCAAACCCAACCCACAGTGTTTTCAAAAGCAATCCAGAAAATTCAATTCAATTCAATTAAAGTTTATTTATATAGCGCTTTTTACAATGTAGATTGTAAAAAGCAATGTAGCAATGTAGCAGCTTAACATGTTCTAGTAAAGTCCAGATTTCAGAGTTTAGTTCAGTTTAGTTCAGTTCAGTGTGGTTTAAGTTTCACTGTTTAAGTTTCAGTTAAAATACTGAAGAGCAGAGAAAGAAAAAGAAAAGCCCTTGCGGCAGCCTGATTTTTACCAAGTTTTCATATTTTACCACATTCTCACCCTGTTATTTAATTGTTTATTTATTTTTTTGCTTTTGTTTTTGTCTTACCTGCTTTCTGGAACCGTCTTTGGCCGGACTCGAACTCTGTCGTCGCAGTCAACTCCACTCCACGTACAAGTCCGCTGATGTACGTACGCGGTGAGCCACAGGACAAACTGGTAGCAGCGGAAAAGCTATCCACATGAAGGTAAGTGGTCAGCTGGTAAGCGCTGGTAATGCCTCCCCATAGTGTTCATTTTAAAGACAAAATGCAGCCATACGCACCTTTGGCTACATAAGTCTTCGATCTCCAGAAATGTATTTAGGGGTATGTTTTCAGAATGAGCCTGTGTTGCAACAATGTGAATATTGCAGGCGCCCACATTGCAATTCCAATGCTGAAACTATATATTGTACAGTTCTAGAATGTACTGTATGGGGGCAAGGGAAAAATCCTCAAATGTGGGAATCAAACCAGTGACCTTCCAGTTACAGCTTTTAACCACTAGATCACATCAATGCTTTGCTTTTAGATGGAAGACTTGATATTACAAATTGACTTCCAGAAAGATTGCAGTCCCTTTGCTTCATGGCCAGCACTTTCAGCTGCTTTATCATTTTTATGGTTTGTAATGGTTTGCTGACCTAATTCTGAAACCGTCTGTAAGGGAGAGACCGAATAAGAGAAAGCATCTATTGAAGGCACGAGAGATGGAAATGTTCAAAAGGAGTCTCTCGGGCCACCTTGAATGTTTATTTGGGATGTCGAACATGCTTTTCTGTGCCAGAGCCCCATCAGGAAATAAGCCAGACGTGGCTTGTGACCTTTTGTGACCTGCCTCGTTTCTTTGAGACGTCAAAATAATATCTAAGCCGTCTGGCGGAGTGCAAGGCGATAGCTTCAGCGCCGCATTGAAGTGCAGCTATGGCCTTATCTAAAGCTAGGTGTAATACCTGGTTAATGGCATGTCTAGCCACTGTGTGACCTTGTCACAGTGCCAGCTGACAGGACACATTTGCACCAATATCATATTGCATTATTGAATTTACCCCAGATTTTTGAATGCGTGATGCACAGATTCATTTTAATGCAAACCAGACAGAATTGCTGAATAAGGTCCAATGTAAAATGCTTATTCTGATGAGTCTGTCGATATAATTATCATGTTATGAAATTTTTATCAGCTGTATATTTGTATATAAGTGGTTGTGAGTGCCCAGTGGATGAACATTTAACTGAAACAATGCATAGTTTATTGTAAACTTATATGAAGACTTGTATGAAGATCATTTTGTAGCCTTTCAAAATAGGGCACAAATCCTAAGCACAAATGTATTACAATGTAAATACATGCATATACACACACATATATATATATATATA
>CAIGQW010053631.1:26750522-26767981 GCA_903798125.1 Danio choprae | reverse complement strand
ATATATAGATATATAGATATAGATATAGATATATAGATATAGATATAGATGCAACCTCTGAAATGGCTTTAATTCTGATTTAACCAAGCATAGGTGGACAAAGCAAAATAGTAAAGAGTGATGTACAGTCAAAAATAACGATATATGGGATATACAAGAGATATCCTGTATGGCTTTGCCAATAATTAGTATACGTAAAGTTACTTTTATTAAGTATACTTGCATATAGTAGGTACAAAGGGATAACGTACAGTTAAAAGTATATATGGGATTCTGTTTATTTTCAGTTATTCAGTAGCTATATTTCCATCCAAAGATGAGAAGAAAACTAAATTAAATTAAGTCACGTTTCGGCTATGAGCCTTTGTCGGTGCACATTTTCAAATATTATGCACTTAACATTTCCATTAAGCAATTTGTATGCAATAGTTTAAATGCGCATAAAGTAAGTAGATGGAAAAACTATATTTGATATTTTTAGATATCTGCTTAAGTGTCTATGCTTACTATGTTTATGCTTTAATTTACCATTTAATGAAGCATTTGTCTACCATTCAGAATCAAGAATTGACAACGTTATACCGACAATCCTCTCCATCCTCAAAGAAATATATCTTTTTTAATCAATAAAGCAATATTCAAAGAGAGCCTATAAGTCTCATTGATGTATGTATTAATTATTCATCTTTTTTTTTTCTTGGTCTTGTTGACCAATGGTGGGAGAGGAAGTGAGATCATCGGAGTCTATTGCTGAGTAAGCACATCCTCCCTGCACTTCTAAGCCTCTTCCTTTCATCTCCTCGCCATCTCCATCTCTCAGTGTCAGACTTTCCATTCATTAAAATCCCAAAGGGGATTCCTCTGAAAGATGGAGCGGTGTTAATGGCTCTAGTCGAAAGGGTTTATCCTGTATCTGCTATGGGAATGGACATGATTTGTTGATGTTTCACTTTGGTTCTGTGCGCTGTATAGAGACGGGTCATTCAGTTCACTTACAAAGCTTTTATGGTAGTAGAAAAGGGGGAAAAAACGTTTAAAGAAAACAAGGCCTTTATCTGATCACAGAATTAATTCTCCATACACTTACTGACCTTTGCAATGAGGAAAAAAGTAGAAAGCAGCTCAGACAGAGAATAGGTTATGTGTGATTAGTCAGCATACAGTATGATTCATCAGGGTAATGAGGGACAAATATTACATTTTGGCCAATGGCATTTATAATAGAAGGAAAATGAACTAATCTCTTCATTTTGCTAGATTGTATTAATGCATTTGTGACATTTAGGAGTGCACACTCACTGGCCACTTTATTAGGTACACCTGTCCAACTGCTTGTTAAACCAAATTTCTAATTCGCCAATCACATGGCAGCAACTCAACACATTTAGGCATGTAGACATAGTCAAGGCAATCTGCTGCAGTTCAAATCGAGCGTCAGAACGGGGAAGGAAGGTGATTTAAGTGACTTTGAATGCTCCGAAAAAGAGAAGTGCCACTCCTGTCAGCTAAGAACAGGCTACAATTTGCACAGGCTCATCAAAATTGGACAATAGAAGATTGGAAAAATGTTGCCTGGTCTGATGAGTCTCGATTTCTGCTGCGACATTTGGATGGTAGGGTCAGAATTTGCCATCAACAACATGAAAGCTTGGATCCAGCTTGCCCTGTATCAACAGTTTAGGCTGGTGGTGGTGGTGTAATGTTGTGGGGGATATTTTCTTGGCACACTTTGGGCCCATTAGTACCAATTGAGCATCGTGTCAACGCCACAGCCTACCTGAGTATTGTTGCTGACCATGTCTATCCCTTTATGACCACAGTGTACCCATCTTCTGATGGCTACTTCCAGCAGGATAACTTGCCAAGTCATAAAGCGCGAATCATCTCATTGATGGTTTCTTGAACATGACAATGAGTTCACTGTACTCAAATGGCCTCCACAGTGACCAGAGCTCAATCCAATAGAGCACCTTTGGGAGAAATCTGCAGCAACTGCGTGATGCTGTCATGTCAATATGGACCAAAATCTCTGAGGAATATTTCCAGTACCTTGTTGAATCTATGCCACAAAGGATGAAGCCAGTTCTGAAGGCAAAGGGGGGTCCAACCCAATACTAGTAAGGTGTACCTAATAAAGTGGCCGGTGAGAGTACAGGCCGGTGAGTGTCCTGTACTCTTCTGTTTTTGGTATGTTTCTCCCAATGCATGCTATTTTTTATTGACAGTTTTTCCACATCTTCTGGGTTGTTTTATAACATTGGTTTAAAAATTACTGTATTGACTATCATACTTGAAATGTAGGCAAAAAGCCTAGCAAAACGACAGAACTGGCAGAAAATAAATAACCCAGTCATTTTATTTTTAGAGAGTCATTTAATTTTTTTTAATTTAATCAAATCTTTTGTAGTAAGTGAAAATTTCATAATTTTACGTCCATCTCCATGTAAGTTTTTCTGTAAATTTCAAAAACAAGAGTCTAGTCTGCAAAAATGAAACTTTACAAAATTGATACAGAAGAACACAGAAAGAAAACATTTCTAATATTCTGACTTTCAGAGGTCGTCACAGCGGAATGAGCCACCAACTACTCCAGCATATGTTCTACGCAGCGCATGCCCTTCCAGCTGCAACCCAGTACTGGGTAACACCCATACACTCTCACATTCACACACTCATACACTACGGCCAATTTAGTTCATTCAATTCACCTATAGCGCATGTGTTTGGACTGTGAGGGAAACCCGAGCACCTGGAGGAAACCCACACCAACACGGGGAGAACATGCAAACTCAACACAGAAATGCAAACTGGTCCAGCCGGGACTCAAACCAGCAACCTTTTTGCTGTGAGGTGACAGTGCTAACCACTGCGCCACCATGATCCTGATTATACAGTTGATTATAATTATTGCAGAGTTTAATCATGATCTGCATGCGTTTTTGACGTGATCGTTCACCCAAAAATTAAACTTTACTTACTATTTTAATTTCACCCTTCACTTGTTTCAAACGTTTATGAGTTTCTTTTTTTATGTTGAACACAAAAAGAAGATGTTTTAATAACTCATAAATGTTTGAAGAAGTGAAGGGTGAGTACATTTTCATTTTTGTATGAACTGTCACTTTAAGGCCTGTGACTTTGTGAACATTTCAATATTTCAGAGATTAAAACATTAGGCCACAAGAAACTATAATGGTTGTAACTTTAATAAAGGTTACTATATACGATAAAGACTATGTGGCTTTGATTATTCAATATCTGTACCTGAATACTGTTATACTCATCAGAAAAGTATAATTCACTTTTACCTTTGCTATATTGCATTTATCTATGCTTGTAATTGTATTTGTTATATATTATTTGAGACTCACTCCCTTACAAAATCACCCCAATCAATCTAAAATGAAGAGTTCTTTCCAAATAAAACTGTTTAAGTCACCTGGTGAAATTGTATTCACATCGCAATATGCATGACCATACGTGTGCGCTTGATGCAGAAGTATTAATCAGCCTTAAGACGAAGTAAAATGAATGAATGAATGTGGCTAAGAAATAGTTGAAATTTATTTGGTGGGTCAGAAAAAAATATGGCAGGGTGAGTAAAAAAAAAAACTTCTTTAGCATTGAGCCCTGCACAAGTAAAAGTGACTGCAGGAGGAAACATAATGCAGGTGTGTTATTAAATTGGGATAGATATTCAGCTAAATTGTATTCCATTGCATAATTCCCAATTAGCTTTTGTGCTCCTGTAGGTCAGTGTCACAGATATGGCAGGAGCTGTCTTGGAGGACCAAAAAATGAAACATGCTAGTCTTTCTATGAGGTCATTGTGAAGCGTCACAAGCACAGTGTCGGTTGTTGTTCACAATGACACTCTGCAAGAGACAAATACAATAGATCTTTGTATCCTGACTCCCATTTTGTAATAGAAATTACCACTCTAAAGGCCGGCTCACACTCTTTAATTCTATTTTTTATTTATTTTTTAAGATATAATCCTGAATGATTGCAGACTGCAAGAACATGGCTTCCATGTCACACTGTAAGATCTCAGCTGTCATAATGTCAGACTGTACAACAATAAAGATGCGGCAAACACTGAAGGAAACACGCCCGAAGTTTGACATCATCCAGCCGTGACACTTTCACTATCCCGCACTCTAAAAGTATTCCTCACAGCAAACATAAACAATCTGTAGTTGCACACAGCGTGTCTCAATAATAAAACCATTATTGGATTGACACTCATCACAGCTGTTGTCACACTGCAGGAAAGTGTCTGAAATCTTCTGAATCTGCCAGAACTTCATCGGAGGACAAATCTGATCGCCATTAAGTGGCTGTCTGTGAACATGTCAAATCAAAGATCATAGATTTTAGCCTAGGATTTCTGGAATCTTTTAGGATTTCCCAAATTTGTCTCAGATGACAAAATCATGGCTGACATCTCACAGTGTGAGCAGGGCTTAAGTGAAATGCATTATCCGATATTGCATAGTTAAAATTCAGCAGGAGTCTATGTGAGAGTAGATGGGAGCGTGTCAAATTCTTCCTTCTAGTTTGCTTTGGCGTTCGAATCCACATTCTGGTCTGCTAATGATTTAATGACATCTCCTTTGATTTCAATACAGTTATGGGGCAGTGGAAAGAGAGATTTGATTCTAGCTCAACTCTATGTTTGGATATTAGGCTTCACAAGCTACATTTTACTGCATTCATAAGCCTTAGTAGCTTTATAATTTATGAAATATTTATATACAGTTGAAGTCAGAATTATTAGCCCTCCTGAATTGTTATCCCCCCTGTATGTTTTTCCCTCCCAATTTCTGTTTAATGCAAAGAAGACTTTTTTTTCAACACATTTCTAAACATAATAGTTTTAATTACTAATTTCTAATAACCGATTTCTTTTATCTTTGTCATGATGACAGTACAGAATTTTTACTAGATATTTTTCAAGATACTATTGTTCAGCTTAAAGTGACATTTAAAGGCTTAACTAGGGTAATTATGCAAGTTAGAGTAATTAGGCAAATCATTGTGTAACAGTGGTTTGTTCTGTAAAAATTAAATAAAAATATTAATTATCACTTATAATATTGACCTTAAAATGATTTTAAAGAATTAAAAACTGCTTTTATTCTAGCCGAAATAAAACAAATAAGACTTTTTACAGAAGAAAAAAATGTTACAGGAAATACTGTGAAAAAATCCTTGCCCTGTTAAACATCATTCATTCATTCATTCATTCATTTTCTTTTCAGCTTAGTCTCTTTATTAATCTGGGGTTGCCACAGCGGAATGAACCGCCAACTTATCCAGCATATGTTTTACGCAGCGGATGCCCTTCCAGCTGCAACCCATGATTGGGAAAAATCTATACACACCCGTTCACACTCATACACTATGGACAATTTAGCTTACCCAATTCACCTATACTGCATGTCTTTGGACTGTGGGGGAAACCGGAGCTCCCGGAGGAAACCCACGCGAACATAGGGAGAACATGCAAACTCCACACAGAAACGCCAACTGACCCAGCCGGGGCTCGAACCTGCTCGAGCTGCCCATTAAACATCATTTGGGAAAAATTTGAAAAAGAATCACAGGAGGGCGAATAATTTTGACTTCAATTGTATATGCAAACCAGACATGTGAATAAAGCAACCAGAGGGAAAACAAATGTCTGAAAGAATGTAGACTTTTGCTCTTCAAGTTCTGCAGTAGTCTGAAAAGGTGTTTTCTTGTGTGTGTTGATTAGGCTGTGCCCTCTCCCTGAGGAAATTAGATCTGCTAATGTGCCGGGGAGGATAGAATCAGAGTGTTGGTCTCAATAAAGAGATGTAGTTGTCCTCCTCCGGGGAACAGAAGTATTGGAAACATCGTCTCTAATACTAGCAGATGTCTATCAGAAGTCTGCTGCTACTGTAAGTCACTGTTTTCACACTCAAAATACAGTCTTTGAGTGTTGAGTGATGTACAGTACAAGCTATGATCAAGTCCAAATGGAATATTTATATTTTTGTTCATATGATTCAAGTTAACTGGGGTGAAATATTTGGGGTATTTTACAGAGTGGATTTAAAATATATCAGACATCACTCAATAAATGACTTTTGCTGCCTGTTCAAACTACTTACTTAAAATGATTTAAAACGACACAATTCTGGACATTGTTTTTGGGAAACTTAATTGTTTTTTGTTAAATCTACCATAAATTAGTTATGTTAACTTAATGAATTTGTGTTGGAACAACATGAATGAATTGTGTGGAACCCAGCATTTTTTACAGTGAGTGCAGGTATAGCATGTATGTGTTGTTTATAACAGAAACGAGTATTAAATAAGACAAAATATTAATAAAGAAACACGGCTGAAAGTTGTGTAGAGCTTTGTGATTGTCAGATGTTTTGAATTTGGGAATATTTAAGATACAAAATATATAGATTAATAAAAAAAAAAACTTGACAAAAAATCCACAGGCTGGTAATCTGCTCCGGTCAGTTAAAGCATTTAGATACAAATACTGTAAGAAGGAAAATCCATAGAAAATAGATCATATCTTGGTAGAAAATTACCAGCGCACATAAAAAAATATATAACAGTCATGACATCATTTTTTGTTATTTTAACTCATTTTTATAAGTTAATCAGGTTTTAACAATTTTTTAAGGTATACTAAGTTTAACTCAAAATTTTTAGTCAGTTCGATTGAAGTAAGTTGAGATTAATAGAAAAGTTAATTTGGTTTAACTTAAAAAATTAAGTCAGCAAGTCTTTTTTTTTTTTTTTTTTTTACAGTCTAGCTTTTCTGTTGAACTGTTAAACCGAAAAATTACAGCTACAGTGCTTTATGCTTTATTATTTCAGACTTTTTTGTGCAAAAAATAAAGCCTTCCTTAGCTGGATGACATCAGTAACTCATTTGCATAATTATCTGTTCATACATCCACTGTGCCACTCAGTCATTTTTAACGAGGATTGCTAATTTAAAAATCATTTTGTTTGGAAGTTGAGTGTTAGTTGTAAATATCAAGAGTGAATCCTGCAGCTTTTGCAGTGAATCCTGCAGCTTTTGCTTTTGCTTAGCAAAAAGGTACTTCAACATACATTTGATTGCAGTTTCTAGGTTAAAATAAACACTAGGGGGCAGTATGACACTTTTGTTCCTTTTCACAGTAATGATATTTACAGACCAATAAAAGATACATTTCTGAGCAGTTCTTTGTTTAACAGCAAATAAATACCACAAAACAACTTTAATATGGTTACGATAGATTTTTTTCAATTACATTTGCTTTGGAAAACACTACTGGTTGGGTTTAGGGAATGGTTTAAGTCAGTTTTTGCTGATGTGTATTTGACACGTATGTAAAAATCTAACCTAAGTAACACATTTCAAGTGTGCAAAAATGTAGACAACGCCCTCTAGTGGATTTGTCATCTGAAACGTACAATAAAACATACCTAGAGCAACGTATTTTACATTTTGCAAAGATGCACGGCTCGTATTTTCAATTAGCTTGGGTTGGAATCCTGTGATGTTGCCACAATGTGAAAAACCCTGACTAGTTAAGTCACATTCCGCAAGTGTTTTAGTTTATGAATATCATTTTGAATAAATGATCATTAATGATAAAAACAAAAACATTCTTATGTGACTTTTTGTTGCATGCAGGCCATTTTACTTTCTAGTGCCTACTTGACTAGTACCTACTTTTACTTACTAGTATTCTGATGTGTTGCCAAGTTAAACAGGATTCATTCATTGGGAATTGGGAAAGTTTGGGAATTGGGAGTTGTTTGGATTTTAAAAAAAATTTCCAATTTGCTAATTCATTCTGATTCATGATGGTATACATTTGAATTGTATCTTATAGTGACATTGATGTTTATGCACTCAACCCAGCCATTGATGAAAGTTTGTTTGGCAGCAGCTTGGGATAAAGCAGGTGCAAATCCGCTGTTTACAAGTATGTTGAATTTTAATAGAAGATGACCAGTGGCCGGTCAGAAATCGGGCTTAAAAAAAGTGGCTGCAATCCCACAAAGCTGCTTTAGTCCCTTTTGAAAACCACAGTGTTTCTTGCCTGGATGAATGCATAGAGACGGCTCATCTGCTAATTTTTTGCACTTTCCAGCTCTTTCTGTCTGCTCATGGCTTTTAAATAACTTGTCACGGAGCCGAGGGTCGATCTGATCGGGACAATGATCACCTAAGCTCTGTTTCCTAGCTTGTATAGATAATAAGGGAGGGGAAAAAGGCAGATTTATTCTCCGCTGATGTCTCCTTCGCCACGCCACAATGCCTCCTGTACACCGCACATACGAAAGATTTATGAGTCTCTATCCGTAACCAGCAGACAATAGGGACTATTCAGTGGAAGACCGCTGAGCGCAAGAAGGTTAAAGGTCGTGGACTTTGACCTGCGGAGTCTGAATTGGCGTGACTTTGTGTGCAGTCAGAGTGAATGGCTCTGATCCCTTCGAAATGGGTCAGTGTTTTTTTTCTTTCTTTTTTTCCCCTCAAATGTCTTTACGGGAAAAGAAAACACGAGAGAGAAAAGAAGATCAGAAATGAGATACAGATAGTCGAGCCCGGGAGAAGATGGTCAATTTATAGAACGCCATCATGCATGGTTAGGCACACAGCTGAATGCTGGGAAAAAGAAAAAAGACGAGGTGGCGAAGACACTAGGGTATAAGGGAACAGAGCAGCGAATTGAATTGGATCAGTGAACAAATTCATTGAGCGTTGGGAAAATACTTTGAGGATCATTCTGAGGTCTGTCTATCTGGGATTTGTATTCATATAGACACAATGCATGCGAGTAAATTCATTTAGTAAGAAAAAACAATTCTGCTGAGTATTTTATACACTCAAGAAATGCTTTTTGTTCAAACTACTTATTTAAAATGAGCTGAACCAACACAAATATTGAGTTTTTTGTGACAACCTAGTTGTAAAAGTTAACTTAATTCCTTCATGTTGTCCCAACACAAATCGATTGTGAGGAACCCAGCATTTTTTACAGTGTACCACATAAGCTGAGGCTAAAATCTGCTTTATTTAAAAAGCCTCTATTATACATTATAAAAGGTTTGATTTTAGGGGTTCGGACACTTTTTTGTTTTTTTGTAATATGCAATTATTTTTTTAATTTTCCCAGTTCTGCACATGCAACAATGTTTCATTCAGACGTCAGGGCTAAAAGGCTAAATATCCGAATTCATGGTGAATCGTTCAAATGACTCTGAATTGTGTTTTATACACAATGCCCTGTCAGATTCAATGTTTTCATTTACTTAGGGTGCACTCACACTAGGCTATCCGAACCGTGCTGGGCTCGTTTGACCCCCAGTTCCCGGTTCATTTGACAAGTGTGAGTGCTCCAAATTGCACCCGGGCTCAGTTCAGTTGGCCGGCCCTGGCCCACTTGGAAGAGGTGTGCCAGAGCGTGAACCTTCAGCAAACCTCCTAATAGGTGCAGCATAATGACTTCAAAAGTCAGAAGTGGTGGATCTGTGGTGGTGCAGTGGGTAGCGCTGTCGCCTCACTGCAAGAAGATCACTCGTTCGAGCCTCGGCTGGGTCAGTTGGCATTTCTGTGTAAAGTTTGCATGTTCTCCCGTGTTGGCGTGGGTTTCCTCCGGGTCCTCCGGTTTCCCCCACAGTCCAAAGACATGCGCTATAGGTGAATTGAGTAGACTAAAATGTCCGTAGTGTATGTGTGTGAATAAGAGTGTATGGGTGATTCCCAGGAATGGGTTGCAGCTGGAAGGGCATCCGCTGTGTAAAACATATGCTTAGCCGAAAAGAAAATGAATGAATAAATAACTAAGGCAATCTCCATTGTACTGATCGAGAGCGCTTCTCTTCCTAATGACTGAACTGTTGCATCATCGATGGCGTAAGCGTGCTCTGGCTTGGAAGGTAAAATTGCAGTGTGAGTGCAGGCCGAGGGGGAGGGGGCACAATCATGCCTAGTGTGAGTACACCCTTATAGTGCGTTCACACCAGATGCGAATGAAGCGTCATGCGCGAGTGACTTACATCAATGCAAAGACGCAATTAGACATCTTGCGGCACTATTTGCACGAATGAGGCTGCACGAATTAAGTGCTTTGCGCGAATTACTCGAGTTGGAAAATTGGAACTTTAGCGGACATTCGCGCTGTGTCAACAATCAGGAGCTTGCTCTTGTAGGGGCACGATTATGATGTAGCGCCTGTTGTTGGTGTCCCGAGGGGAAATCCTCCTGCCGACACGGGACAACAGCTCATCAAACTGGGCTCGGCTCAGTCGGAAGCACCGCTGAAAACTTCCATCATCCAGATATAGTTCCATGTCCATGAATTTGACGTGTGAATGAAGCGAGTAAACTCAAAATGTTCACATGTCTATTTACGCATAAATAGCATGATTTATTCGTGCATGCAGCGTCTGCTGTGAACATTAAAGAGCTGTGTTACACACTGCATAGAAAGTTATTTAAAAAAAAAAATATATATATATATATAATAATATCAAGAGGTTTATCAACAACTCACAGGATTTTTTGGAAGCTTGACTCCCACATGCGTTCTAAAACTTTAAAAGGAGGAATAGAATTTAAAGGAAAAAAATTTAAAATGAGGAAACTATGTATTTTTACAAAGAAATATTACAAAAATATCATACACAAAGCAAATTATTTAAGTTATTTTAAATTCATCCATATACAGTTGAAGTCAGAATTATTAGCCCCCATGTATAGTTTTTCTCCAATTTCTGTTTAACAGAAATATTTTTAACACATTTCTAAACATAATAATTTTAATTACTCATTTCATGATGATATTAAATAATATTTGACTAGATATTTTTCAAGATACTAGTATTCAGCTTAAAGTGACATTTAAAGGCTTAAATAGGTTAATTAGGCAAGTCAGGATAATTAGGAAAATCATTGTATAATTATGGTAGACAATCGAAAAACAAATTTGCTTAAGGGGACTAATAATATTGACCTTAAATGGTTTTATAAAAAAATCTAAACTGCTTTTATTCATTCATTCATTTTCTTTTCGGCTTAGTCCCTTTATTAATCTGGGGTCACCAGAGCGGAATGAACCGCCAACTTATCCAGCATATGTTTTATGCAGCGGATGCCCTTCCAGCTGCAACCCATCACTGGGAAACATCCACACACACTCATTCACACTCATACACTACGGACAATTTAGCTTACCCAATTCACCTATACTGCATGTCTTTGGAATTGTGAGGGGAACCGGAGCACCCGGAGGAAACCCACGCATACATGAGAAGAACATGCAAACTCCACACAGAAATGTCAACTGACCCAGCTGGGGCTCGAACCAGCGACCTTCTTGCTGTGAGGCGATTGTGCTACCCACTGCGCCACCGTGCTGCAAACTGCTTTTATTCTAGCCAAAATAAAACAAATAAGACTTTCTCCAGAAGAAAAAATATTATAGGAAATACTGTGAAAACTTCCTTGCTCTGTTGAACATCATTTGGGAAATATTTGAAAATGAAAAAAACATTCACAGGAGTGCGAATAATTTTGACTTCAACTGTATAGAAGCAACAATCTGCCATTGGGCTAAGCAAAATCAAGATTATTTTATTTAGCCCACTTGCAGATTATTTTGCTTGTTTTAATGAAAAACTCACTTTATTTTGAATTATTATTTCTTAAAACAAGCAAATACTTTTTGCTTGTCTAGAAAATTCTTCTTAATTGAAGAATGTTTTGATATTTAGACTACAAACAAAGACAACAATTCCAAGTCAGAAAAGCATTTTTTGTAGTATGCAATGGCAGAGTTATATAAAGCATCAGAACTGGTACTTGGCATCGTCCATTCATCATGGCACGAAATCGGTACTCCTGATCACAGCATCCCTAATAAATATCATTCTTTTTTATAGCTTGAACAAGCCGTTTTCATCTGTGTGCTTCTGTGTCATTTTAAGTGGAGTAAATATTCTTCTGTGTGTGATGCAGACATTCAGATGTTGGCCTTCAGCATAGCAGTAGTATGAACTGAAGCATGACCCTGCTGTATCTAAGAACAGACACACAGACGCATCTGAAATCACTGCTTTTATAAGAATTAATGTTGTATGAAAAGGATCAGTGATGGAGTCTTTAAAGAACATTCAACTGAGCACGATTTGTTGCTTGGGTATGTTTTTTTTTGTTTTCCAGTTTGTCCATTGCAGCCATTTCATAGACAGCTGATGAAAGAGAAGCATTACAGCGATCAATGGTTTGTGGTTTTTTTTTTTAACCATACAAACAACAAAATTTACATAAATGTACGGCTTACTGTCAAGAATCAGCTCATTAGAAACTCCCTACAGTGCAGGTGTTTGCATGAGATTTCAGTCAATATGATTGCAATCAAGTCAAATAGGAGTTAAATTGCAAATATAAACATACATTGTTCATCGTCAAATCTAGCTTGATTACCACTTTCTAGATACATTAGCAAAGAGACAATAAATGTTACAGTTGCATTCACTTTATAGTCATTACAATATTTTGTGTAAAGTCTTACTTAGCCACAGTTCATTACAACATATTGAATCAAGAAGACAAATCCCCCTAAAACAACTAAAAAATAAACAAAAATACATCATAAATATATCTGTTATTGCATATTAAGAGTTTTATAATTAGCTAAATTTTGTTTAAAACTAGTGTTTTGTTGAAACACGAAAGCTAAAACTGGTTTTAAACATGCTGTCTCACGGTAATTCGAAATGTTTTGATTTAGTCGGTATTTCATATGAATTAGTAAGATCTCATTCATGCGATCTAATCTCATTCATGAACTCTAGCTTGATTACCATTTTCTAGATACATTAGCAAAGATACAATTAGTGTTACAGTTGCTTTCACTTTATAGCCATTACAATATTTTGTTTAAATCATGTAAACAGTTTAAGCAAAGCTGGAATTACCCACAGACTTTTGTTCATTACAGCCGATTGAAACTAGACACATCCCCCCCAAAACAACAAAAAAACAACAACAAAAAAACCCATCATAAATATATATGTTATGGCATAGTAAGGGTTTAATAATTAGCTGATTTTTGATAATTAAGATTTTGTTGAAACACCAAAGCTAAAACTGGTTTTAAACAATGATATTTATTCATTCATTGTCTTTTCGGCTTAGTCCCTTAATCAAACTGGGGTCGCCACAGCGGAATGAACCGCCAACTTATCCAGCATATGTTTTACGCAGCGGATGCCCTTCCTGCTGCAACCCATCACTGGGAAACATCCACACACACTCATTCACACACATACACTACGGACAATTTGGCTTACCCAATTCACCTATAGCGCATGTTTTTTTTTGGACTTGTGGGGGAAACTGGAGCACCCGGAGGAAACCAACGCCAACACAGGGAGAACATGCAAACTCCACACAGAAATGCCAACTGACCCAGCCGAGGCTCAAACCAGCAACCTTCCTGCTGTGAGGTGATCGTGCTACCCACTGCACCACCGTGAGGCCCCCTTAAACAATGATATCTCAGGGTAATTTGTAACGTTTTGATTTAGTGGCTATTTGGTACGAATTAGTAAGATCTCATTCGTGCAATCTAATCTCATTCATGAACTCTAGCTTGATTACCATTTTCAAGATACATTAGAAAAGATACAACAATTGTGTTAGAGTTGCATTGACTTAATAGTCATTAAAATATTTTGTTTAAATCATGAAAACAGTTTAAGCAAAGCTCGAATTACCCACAGACTTTTGTTCATTACAGCCGATTGAAACTAGACACATCCCCCCCAAAACAACAACTAAAAAAACAAACTAAAACATCATAAATATATATGTTATTGCATAGTAAGGGGTTTTGTCAGTTGGCATTTGTGTGTGGAGTTTGCTTGTTCTACCGTGTTGGCGTGGGTTTCCTCCAGGTGTTCTTGTTTCCCCCACAGTCCACAGACATGCGCTATAGGTGAATTGAATAAGGTAAATCGGCCGTAGTGTACGTGTGTGAATGCAAAAGTGTATGGATGTGTCCTAGGGCTGGGTAGCGGCTGGAAGGGCATCTGCTGCGTGAAACATATGCTGGATAAGTTGGCAGTTCATTCTGCTGTGGCGACCCCCGATTAATAAAGGGACTAAGCTGAAAAGAAAATGAATGAATGATAGTAGTTTTTAAAACTTGTCTTTTTTTAAAGAAAAGGTATGGTAATAAAAAAAGATATGTATGTGTGTATGTGCATTTTGACACATTATTTGAAATATGTGGCTGAGAAATAACAAAATTTTAATTTTAATAGGGCAAGTAAAAATAATTTCCACCATAACAAAGAATCCTTAGCGTTTTGCCCTGTAAATTTCATTCATAATGGTTTTAAAAAGGTCTTAAAGTGTTGAAATGCAAAAAATAAAATAAAAAAAGTATATAGCAATACATGTACAGTGAATATTATTGTAGTTTGAGACTTACAGAGAGCCCTAGGAATGTGAAGTGGACAAATCAGAATGACCAGTGAAATGCAATCAAATGCCGGTTGTCAAACTCGTACTGTGGATGAAATACTCTGTGCATTAGTAAGAGTGGTGGGAGGTTATATGAAAGCCCGCTTTGTTCTCCACGTGTTGTAATTTGACTGTAGAGTCTCCGAATCCTGGACTCCAGCCAGCTCTCCTCAGTTTGACAGTAATCTAGGCAAACCAGCTAGTACGTGAATAACCAACATAAATTAAAGGGGGGATTTAATGGAAATCGCATGCAACAGTGACTAGCAATTGCTGGTCCTACTCATTAGTTATACCTTTGGATGTAGTGTGTTAAAAAATACAAACTCATGTTGACTTAAGCCCTCTTGTTTTTTCACAGACAAGTTAAAGAGATCTATCAAATGTTTAAAGGTGTTATAAAATGTTAAGTGTTCTTTTAATAAGGATTTTTTGTCTAGTAAAGGCCAGAACATGAACCTAGAGATAAAGAGCAAAGTTTAACCATTAACATAAAATTGTAACATAAAATATAATGCAATTTCTCACCTCTTAATAGTTTTTTTTTTTTTTTTTTTTTTGAATCTCTATGAATCTCTATACATTTATCTGACTCATTTATAGTTTTTTTTTTAACAATCCATTCAATTGGCAATTGAAAACAAAATAGTTTTGTTCACGATTGGCTATCATTGAATTACCATATATGTAGTTCAGAAAACATGCAGAAATTATACCGGGTTTCTATCCGTATTTCATGTTAATTGTAATAATTTTGGTCCCATAAGTACATTATTTGCTCATAAATGAATAAACCTTTTTCTGCACACTCTTAGTTTACTTCATATTTAAATCTTTAGCTGCTAAACATCTTACAGCACATTTCCTTCAAGTGGCTTTTTAGTGCTGCCTTAAGGAACCTGGATAACATTTTTTATGCTGATTTGCACAAGTAATATTGGCCGTGATTCTAATTACCATTATATGGACATCAGTAATCTAATTATTTGCCTTAATCTGAATAAAACAATAATAAGATTAAGGTGTTTACATGAGTTGCTTTTTGAATGTTCCTTTCATGATCCCGTTTTACATGTTATAGCACATAATTTGGTTAATCGTCACCGTTCAACGCTTGTTTCCTCTGGTCTTTTTCACAACAACAGTTAGTGTTCATCGTGGCAACAAGTGACAAGTTCAACTGCATTTAATTTCTCACACTATGAAGATCTATTTTAACGATCTATGCGAAAAGTCTAAAGTGCATGGCGCAAAAGCAATAATGGCGTGTCCGAAGCCACTTTTGCTATTTTAAGGATGGAAAAATACGCTCTGCTCCCTGGCACATAGTCTAACAGGGTTTTTTTATTCTCTTAATGAGTTATGGGTGTGTTTTGAGCATAATGTGTATTAAACCAATCAGAGTCTCATCTCCCATTCCCTTTAAGAGTCAGTTACATCGTGCCATGGCACATTTGCTATTTACATGGTGGACTTTGTAAGTGGAAAAACTAAACGCTGCCCTAGAGAGAAAACCGTTAAACAGACTATCTGCAGCGCGGGGATAAAGAACGAGCCTCCTCCGTTCAGCCTTTTTACTTTTGTGGATAAGAAAAAGGTGGAAAGTCACTCCACTAAAGACATCCATTAGCAAACATATTTAATTTCATTTGTTAAGCGCAAAGATTTGTTTCAAAACTATTTTTAAATTCAGTTCAAATTTCCAAATTGTTCTTATAAATGAACAATAATAATGTGGTAAAAAAATAACTGGATTATATTCAAACACACTTCCTATTCTTATGCCCCATATGGTGATGCAGACGTCTCCAAAACCCGCCAGGTGGACAAAGCTAAACTTGTTTTTATTAAAACAAATATAAATATGCATATAATAAATAATACTACTATTAATAATAACATTATACTGAACAAAGCCCACTGAGGTGAAGAAGGTATGAAGGCAGTGGTTTTAATATTTATGTAGAAAATAATAATTTTTGTAACATTGTAATGCTTAATTTTTTTCATATGTAAAGATATTTGTCTATTGCTGTACATCCTGTGTGTATTAAGCAATGTGTACGTGTTTGGACCCGCATAGGCACATAACTAACGCGCTCTGCGCTGAACTAGTCTATTTTTGCGCTGAACTAGTCTATTTTTGCACTGACTGGTCTATTTTAGTTCCTCAAAATAGCAACGTCCAACAATGTACCCTAACACACCTTCTTTTCAGACCAGCACACCCATGACTCCACAACGTAGTGCAAATGGATTTGCTATTTAAACAACTTGGTGCAAATCCTGAAAATTCCAGTTGCGTTGGTCTGAAAATAGCAACAAAGCGCCCCATACACGCCTTGGGCCTTATTGCGCCGGGTGTATGATAGTGCCCTATGTGTGTGAACAGATGGTGGTGGGTACAAATGCCGTTTCATTTACTAACTTTTCATTCATGCCCCCGCTACAAAGTCATTTTAAAGTCAAGGCACTTCATAATGTCCATTTCTTCCAGAATTCTCAGCATAGTCATCATTTCCCGCTCGCACCAAAAATGAGCTCTCCTGCTTGAAGCCGTTCTCATTTGTTTGTCATTAAATGCCTGAGAAACTGACGTGTGTGTGTGTCCTGTCGCAAAATGTAGGGAAAAGTACTACAAAATGGTAATAGTTTGATTGCGGTGTTTACATGTCTGTACTGCACTTCAATAATGCGACTAAAGTAGGCATACTCCACGTCTAAATTCCATTTCTTTTTAGTTCGACTATGACTTTAGTCAGATTAAGGTTGTCAAAAATCGCTGTTTACATGGTAGACTCTTCATCAAAATATTGTCTTAATCATATTAAAATCTGAGTATTGGTGTCTATGTAAATGTACTCATTGAAAACTGTTGGTACAGGTGTGAATGTCTGTTATGTAATATATAGTGCGACTGCTAGCTGCTATT
>CAIGQW010053631.1:26729707-26742356 GCA_903798125.1 Danio choprae | reverse complement strand
TCCCGCTACTTTTGACCTTTGGCTAACATGTCTATATTCCCTAGAAACTGAAATAGGAGTCCGATTAAAGCTTAACTTTTTCTGCATACTTGTACTTTTTCCATTCATTATGCATTAGGAGGTATGTACTTAATCCATTAGAAGGTAGGTGGTCTGTGTGCATCTGAGACTGAAACTAACCGAAGAGATTTAGCACCCATTGAAGAGGTGGAGGCCAACTGATTCAGTTGTTCTCTGTAAATTCAGGAGAAGAATTCACAACACATCTCTCTTGCATGCAAACGCTTTTTTTATTACTGTTATTGTTGGTGTTTAATGAACCTTACTGCAGCCGTGAGCGTTATTTATGGCCAATTATTTCCATTTTAGCTTTCGCTTTCCTCTTCAAGGCAGCCTGTTTATTATGAGTAATCACACAAGGAGCGCACATTCATGATTCATTGTTCCTTGATCTTCCAAAGCAAACAGCGAGAGAGGAGGTCCAGCCCAACACAGGCCATATTTTCAAAGTCTATGTGAAGGTACAACAATCTCAGTGTATAAGAATGAAAAGCCTTTTTTTCAGGATAGACATCTAACACTCTTGGGAGTTTGAAGTGATTCATGGACTAGGGATATCTGAGTTGATAAAAACAAAATTGCTGTATGACATTGTCATAAATCTGGGTTCATTTGAGTATATGCTTGTAGTAGCTAAATGTATATGGTCAAATAAAATATGTAGACTTTACAGAACACATATTCTAAGTAAGCATTTGACCCATAATGTTTAAAAAAAAAACATATTTAGAGATAAAAATGCCACTACTCACTCCCATACATTTACACAACATGGCTTATTCAGTACACTGTAGCTCTTTTGAATGTAGAAATTTTAAGGCACTTTGATTTAAAAAGTTTTTTAAAAAGTGAAATGATTGATCCAGACTACTGCGCAATATATTATTTCAACATCAGTATAGCAATATCACCACATCACAGGATATGCAATGTTGACTAGGGATTATAGTCGACCAGGAGCCACATTTCAAGATCTGGTAAAGAACAAGAGGGCAATCCTTAGCTGAACAACTGCGATCTCAGGCAGCACTGCATCAAGAAACGTCATTCATCTATAAGCGATATCACCCCATAGGCTCAGGACTACTTTAGCAAACCTTTGTCAAGTATCTCAAAACGTAGTTACATACTACAAATGCACAGTAAAACTCTACTGTGTTATATGTTTATTCATATAAGTGCTTTTGCAAACTCCCAAAACTTACCTTAAAGCAAAGTTTACATATTTTAAGTTCATGCTAATTATTTATGACTTTATAATGGCATCCCTGTTACTTTCACATAACTAAAATATTAACAGTTTACAGAAAAGCCCAAACTTTGCATAAGACGAAATGAAATATAATAATAATCTGTGTCATTTGTAACTTGTTTATATAAAATATTGAAACATAAATGAAATCATGAACACACCACTAACGGCTTAAGTAAAATATAATGAACATATGCAAGCTTCACTATACATAGTTGTAGATTTTATTTCTTCTTCTACTAAACTAAAGAGGTGTGAACACTGAATGAATTGCCCGAGGTATTTGACAGATTGTTTACAGGCTGTTTTTTTGTCTTCCATGGTCATTGAGGGATTACATGAGACCGTCAGATGCGCATTCATTTTTATTTTAATGCTGCAGTTGTGAAGAGAAAGGATTGATGGCATTGATTTGCATCCATTGATCTGTCACACTACATCAAAGAGCGTCAAAACAACATTTATTGTTTGATTTTTCCTGATAAAAAAAGGCATAATTTGAAAGAAAAAATAGACTTTGTGCTTTTTTCTTTTCAATAAGAAACAAAGTCTTTTGTGATTACTGGTTGGGAGGTGTGTGCTATATAATGTCTAGTAACGTTTAACAACTGAAAAAGCACAGAGTAAATGATCGATCTTGGGATTTGATTCATTAAAAGTATGATATACAGTTGAAGCCAGAATTATTAGCCCTCCCCCATGTATATTTATTTCCTCAATTCGGTTTAACAGAAAGATTTTTTTTCAACACATTTTTAAACATAATAGTTTAACTAATTTCTAATAGCTGATTTCTTTTATCTTTGCCATGATGACATAATATTCATTCATTCATTTTCATTTCGGCTTAGTCCCTTTATTAATCTAGGGTCGCCACAGCGGAATGAACCTCCAACTTATCCAGCATATGTTTTACGCAGCGGATGCCCTTCCAGCTGCAACCCATCTCTGGGAAACATCCATACACACCCATTCACACACATACACTACGGACAATTTAGCTTACCCAATTCACCTATACTGCATGTCTTTGGACTTGTGGGGGAAACCGGAGCACCCCGAGGAAACCCACGCCAACACGGGGAGAACATGCAAACTCCACACAGAAACTGACCCAGCCGAGGCTCGAACCAGCGACCTTCTTGCTGTGAGGCGAACATGCTATCCACTGCGCCACTGTGAGGCCCGACATAATATTTATTCATTCATTTTCTTCTCGGCTTAGTCCTTTTATTAATCTGGGGTCGCCACAGCGGAATGAACCGCCAACTTATCCAGCATATGTTTTTACGCAGTGGATGCCCTTCCAGCTACAACCCATCACTGGGAAACATCCATACGCACTCACTCACACACATACACTATGGACAATTTAGCTTACCCAATTTACCTATACTGCATGTCTTTGGACTTGTGGGGGAAACCGGAGCACCTGGAGGAAACCCAATATATAATAATATTAACCTTAATAATAATATTGACCTTAAAATGGCTTTAAAAAAAATTAAAAACTGCTTTTATTCTAGCCAAAATAAAACAAATAAGACTTTCTACAGAAGAAAAAATATTATGGGAAATATTGTGAAAAATTCCTTGCTCTGTTGAACATCATTTGGGAAGTAATAGAAAATAAAAAAAATCACAGGAGGGCTAATAATTTTGACTGTATAATCTTTCAACTGTATATAACTAGAAGTTACACACATGCAATGGTTAATTTGGTACGAATAGAAGTATCATTACACCCCAACTATACAATCAGAAAAGGTATAAAATAGAAAGGAAATATGTCACTGATCCTTTGTTCTCTAAGGGTAATTCATAAAGTAGTTACAATAAAACTGTCTTATTGAACTGATATGGAACTTTAGTCCTTCAAGAAAAAGAAAAAAATCAAATAAACTGGAAAAACATCACACATGACGTAGTCTCCTGAGTGCCCAACTGGTTATCATGAAATGGCCCATATCTCTCAAACACAAATATTAATTTGAAGGGATATGGATTTCCGAAATCTCTAAATCTCACAAATAATAAGGCAGCCTTTCACTGAGCAAACACGGAATAAAATTAAATTCACTGGGTAAGAAGAAGAGAGCTAGAGAGAAAGGTATTGCGTTGTCAGAGAATGCTTTATTGCATCGGGTACGAGAAAGAGTAAGACATTATACAGTTTTTAATTAGATATGGTTCCTCTGGTTTCCCTGAAGTAGCTCTCACTGGAGACATTCTTAAAGGGAGTCGCTGCCATTGGGGGCGTCTGGAAACTTAGGCTAATGGAGCATGACGCGCGGTTAACAGCTGGGACAAAACTGGAAGATTTGGACATAGTGAGAAACTGATGAACAAAGAAAGGTCAAGCTTTCTCCCTCAGGCCAATATTGACTTGTGCATTACTGTAATTCGGCCGTTGACACGTTTGATAAAGCATGAGAAACTCCAGCAGCTCAACTGGAAAGCAATCAAAATAAATTGTTTAAATCAACAAGTGTGACTAGGGGCAAAACAGGCGGCAAACTAAAATCTATTCCAGCATTCTGTGAAATGAGTTTCTTTAATTCTCTAAAACATCCTCTATTGTGGTTCATTGAAGAAATGCATACAAGCTAGAGTGACTTGCATGTTAAGTAAAGACAATTGTTGCGTAAACTTTCCCTTTAAAGATAAAGAAATGTACTTTTTTTAAAATTAAAATATCCCAAAACTACTAAAACAGTGTTGTATATTTTGCTAAAAGATTAAAGGTTTTAAAGAACGATAAAATCCAGACAAACAAGCAATTTACTTAATTAAGCTAGCAAAATGGGCCTTGCTATGTGTCACCAATCTAATGATCTCACACACCCTCGATTTCAGGTTTGGTTTTATAGAAAACCAGGGGCCTGTTCCATAAACCAAGCTTGGAGAAAAAGCCAGGCTTATTTTGGTAAGTCAGGTTTATTAATGGCGGATTCGGTTTCATAGATCAAATTTACGGTAGTTCAAACTCAGTTACTCTGGCAACTTATGCTGGGAAACTAGCCTGGTCCGGGGCAGGTTAACTCTCAAGCTAAGTCTTAAGTTCATGCTTAATCAAAGTAATGTTAACATTCACCTGCCTTAATTTGATGCCATTTTAATTCACTTAACCTCTGAACAATGATTAAAACTTTATAGTCACTTACTAGTAAATATATACAGCAAACATCTTTAAGAACGATAATATATTTAAATAAATTATTCCAAAAAAAAAAGCTACAACATTTCAACAAAATTTGATATTTTTTATGTTTCTGTAGATTTAAAATTTTCACCTGTTTATTAATTTTATTTAATATTTTCCCTCAACATTTTCATTTGCGTGTAATAATTTTTGGACTGATCTTCAGTTTATTTTTTGTTAGATTAGTTCCAAATTTTGCTTTGGCACTGAATAATCTAATGTATATGCACAAACATATTATTATAAAGCATCCTGTAGAAAATATTCATTAGGAAAGCACTGACTGATATAAAGAAGCTACATTTCTTAAAGAGTTATTTTAAAGCTGCAAGCTCTGAGTGGAATAATCGGGAGATGGATCCGGGCCGAGCTGTAGCCTCACTTTAATATAAAGATATTTTCCCATGGGGCGCAGAAAACACACGTGTCAAAGGGAAAGCAGCAATTTGCAGGTGGTACTCACTGCAGAGCCACTTGAATATAGCTGAGCTTCAGCAAGGGGGAGCTTGAGCTCCAGCTCCTCCTTGCTGCACTTTTTCTTCAAGTGATGTCACTGGGGGTTGATGTTAGGGGTGGGGTGGGTGTACGCATTAAAATAGCTTATAGGAGGAGGAGCTAGAGCTCAAGCTCCCCCTCATTGGAGCCCAAGTGGCTCTACATCAAGCAGCATCTCGCAATTTGCAGCGTTTTCCAGAGCAAATTAAAAATCCCGCCCCTTGTGCGTGCACCGCTCTTTGTAGCCATTATTTTAAACTTAATGTTCTTACATTAAGCACATTTTGTATGTTACATTTAGTCTCCAATGCAATAAAACTTTTCCTTGCAAGCCACTATTGGCAGTAAGCGCACATTCTCTTTCTCTCTCTAATTTAAATGTATTGTGACAAATATTTAATTTAACGTTCATAGGCCTAAATAATGGCCTATATTATAAAATCTGCAATTTCCTGTCAGCCTTCTCTCTTGCTTTGTTGCAAGCCGTAGTTTTTGATTATTATGTTCAAATTATTATATGTTTGAACTCTAAAAACAAACGCTGCTCACTCGCTGTGAACATAGCCGTCTCATTTCAGAGATCTTTCAGTTCTTGTAGTTGCCATGGTAGCACACAACATTATCGATGCAGCTATGCTCGACCTTCAGGGTTTCACGACAGTAACTTGCACGAGCAGTTATCTAGATTATTTAAACTGAACTCAGATTAGTTAGATCAAATGATCTTCAACTTGCTGTTATGGAACCAATTTAAGCGTGGATGTTTATTTCGGCTCATTGAAGTCAGGTTTTTGACTTTAATCCCCGCTTTTCTAAACGACTTTTATGAAACAAACCCCAGGGAACACCAAAGATACTTTAATATGTTGTGTGTTTTATTAGACTGCATTATAACAGAACCCTAAAATGTATCTAGTACAATAAAACAGCATTGCTTATTATCACTTGATCACAAGCAGAAGAACCAGAAGTAGTGGCATAATGAAAGCTCTGCTGCTTTCATGTAATGAAGACTACAACTCCCATGATTCCAAACTCAGTCATGTCATGAAAATGTACCTTTTGTTTGTTGTAAATACTCACCCTCTAGTGGTGAAAATAATATATTGTTCCTTTAAGATGGCCGTTGAGAGACTGATCTCCAAATAAAATACCAAAGATGCTTTAATATGTTGTGTTTTATTAAACTGCATTAGAACCCTAACATGTATTTAGTATGATAAAACAGCACTGCTTCTTATCACGTGATCACAAGCAGAAAAAACAGAAGTGGTAGACTGTGGCATAATAAAAGCTGTACTGTTTTTATGTAATGAAGACCACAACTCCCATGATTTCAAACTCAGTCACAAAGTCAAACTACACCTTTGTTTGTTGTGAATCTGCACCCTCTAGTGGGGAAAATGATATACTGTGCCTTTAAAGGGGTGGTCCACAGTGTATTTTTAAGGCTTGGTTATGTTTATAAGATGCAAAGCAATGTGTGCTCATGCTTCACTTGTAGAAAATCTCGTTATTTTTCGTATATCTTACTTTGATTATTTACAGCTACTCAGCTAACATGAAAACAACAATTATATTTTTAGTTCCTCTGAAAGGCCCGCCCTCAAGAGGCTCAGCTAACATAATGTGCTGTGATTCACGGATCGGCACCACATCACGCACCTACAAGCGCATGCTTTTGCTCTGTCTAAACAGCCGTATCAGTTTGCCTGAATCAGACAGAAAATGAAGAGCACACAGCTGAACCTCACGCCTGCTCTAAAATCAAATCTGACAAGTGTCTTTCACATATATTCGGAATAAGCATGTGTAAGTCATATAAAACTGCTGTTTTCATTTAATGAAGACCACAAGTCCCATGATTCCAAACTCAGTCACGGCATAAAACTGTACCTTTTGTTTGTTGTGAATATGCACCCTCTAGTGGTGAAAACGATATACTGTGCCTTTAAGATGGCCATTGATAGACTAAACACCCAATATTTGAGCAAAATATTTGATATAATAATTATATAATTGTATAATCTTTTTTTTTTATTCATTCAAATGTGTGAAACTACACACACACACACACACACACACACACACACACACACACACACACACACACACACACACACAGTCTAGTCGTGCTTATTACTAACTTTTAAAGTTTCCTCAGGACATCAGATTTTCCCATCTTTCACCTTCTAATAAGTCATTATTTGCTCTGTTTTTTCCATCTTAATAAGCCCAGAGCCACAGATATGATTAATCCTCAATTATTCATGTTTTTGTAGCATTTTCAGTGGCTAGAATTAGTCCTCTGGGATTCCATCTTCCATCTATGATCATTCTTGGAGGCTTTCACCAAACTGATGCTTCTAACAAGAGTGTGGGCTCTTGTTGTTTTGTTTTATGCCACTAATGCTTTTAACTTCTCCGTGTAGCATCACAAAATGCAGTCGTCTGCCATTCTGAAGATCATTTGTGAGTCAATTAAATGGTCTCTAGATACCTCCTCGCTTTCTAGGACTCGGTAATGTGGTTTAATCATCAGATAATTTTTGGAGTTTGAGAGAGTGCATGCTAATGCTGTTGTAAAACACGCAGTCTAACTGAAGCATAATATCAACTGATTTTGCCCATTTAGGATCACTGGAATACATCCCAATTGCTGTTTAATGTACTTGTTTTAATTCCTTTATCGAATTAGTCTAATGTAATAAAATTAAATGATACTTATAAAGTTGGTTTATCAACATAATTGCAAGAGAAGCAACAAAAATTAATTTTTAAAGATTTTTATACTTTATAATGTGCATACAAAACATATTGATGCTAGCATACTGTAAGTGGTTCTTTAGGTTATCACTTTGGTGATGTTTCTTTATTATTATTATTTATTACCCTAAGGATGGCATAGGTTCCTCTCTAAATGCTAGTCTACATGGCTTTATATAAGTATAAAGTAAATTTTGATTTTATATCACTTTGAAAATATATGGTAATTTATATAAACAATAAATCTTTTAAAAGTGGCTGTATGTACATTTATATTGTATATACACGCAATGTTGCTTTCAAGTGGCAAAATCCCTCTCTCTCACAAGAAGCTAAAACGGAAGTAACTGAAACTGCAATTCATTGAAATTCTGCTAGGCCTGGCTCCAAAATAGAGCACATTTCTGTTGACCCCAATGTTAAAATGACCAACTTTACAGCAGGAAGAAAAGGTGTTTACAGCTTCATACAAAAAACGATTTTTGTCTAATATTACCCTTCATGACAACTGTGAGGGGGGTGGATTTTTTCATGACTCATTCGTTTGCTTTAATATTAAATCTGAAGTATTAAGGGCATGGCAACTTGAGTAACAGCTAGGTCTCGACGGTCACGTCATTTCAGCTGATTCCGGCTCATTAGCCGCTGAACTCGGCATATACATCCTACTTTTGTTTTTGTTTTATGTGGCCTTACAAAGTCGATTGCCTTTTAGGATTATTTCTTACAATTATCATATAATTTGGCATACTGTGCACTTAATTGTGCTCACTAACCATTCAAGTGGCCTCCATTTCCCAGCTGAGTGAAATTCTTATATACTTATATGTCATACCTATAAATGTATTTGTCTTATTTAAGATTATTTATCATTTAAAATGTGTGTGAAATTTTTTAGTATAGGAGCCAATCATCGATTGCTATAGATTGATGTTTCTCCGGGGGAGAAGCTCAGACCAGATGTGAGCTATTATGGCAGTTTTTGTGGTCAACAGACGCACTGGAATCTCAGTGAATACTTGTTTCACAGACAAAACAAATATATCCAAATGAAGCTTAAAATCCGTACTTTTAAATTAACCAACTACACTTGAAAACAAAAGTTTTTTGGTTTTGTAATCTGTATGAAATGAACACAAGGTATAGTCCATCCTGTCAAACGCACATCACAACTACAACTACTCAAGTGCCCACAAATGCGTAAACAAAGAACTGCTGTCATTTCTGGAGGAGATTCACCATCAAGACAAAGTTGTGAATTAACTGCAAAAGTAAGTCCAAGGCACTCGAAAATGTGGACATTAGCTAAAAAATTTGTACATTTTTTCCACATTTTTCGAGTGTCTTGGACTTACTTTTGCAGTTTATACTGATAAGTTCTTTACCCAAAGAGCACCGACACATTAATTAAGCTACCCCTGAGTACTTTTTGTTTGGCTTTGGAGTTGTGAATTACTTCAGAAGAGCAGCAAGATCAGACGATCATTATTTAGAGGATGATAATGTGTAGAACGACCATAAATGAGTTTGTTGTCGTGATCTTGTTTCTTTCAAGTGCGCATTAGCTCGGTCAACCTGAAAAAATGCCGATTTGGTTTCATCCAAACATTTAGAAACTCAACTTATGAAACAGTTGTTGTTTGAATTTATTGGTGATTCCAAATATGTAACGTAATCGTAAGCTTAGCAAACAGTTTTGGAGAATTTAATGTTTCCCAATTCAGACAGAATGCCCGAGCATACTGCCTGACAGGTGTTTCAAAAACTGTTGCTGCTTCCTCGATGGTTTCCATTTTATTTCTCCTTTTTGTTACTTAAGTGTTTATAGGTGGTTTCAAAAAAGTTCTGTGAGGTTATTAAGGTGTGTGGTTTTTTTGTTATTTTACTATAGAACTATAGATAGTAAACTTAAAGAGCAGCGAATAAGAGATTACAGGGTGCCCAAACTTTTTTCTTATGAAGGGCTAAAATCTAAGCCTGATTGGCAGCTGTGGGCCGAAAGTAAATAAAGCAAACTGTATTACATTAAAGTTGCTTTGGGTATTTCTAGAGGTGTGAACCTACACTGGTCTCCCGGTTCGGTTCGGTTCGGTTACGATTATCAGGTCATCGATTCAGTTCAATTCGATATCTCGGTGATCACGATGCATTGGCGATGCTTTCCATATACTATTTTATATTTTACTTCATAGCACAAGAATTCTTGTATTAAAATGTATAATTTCTAAATGCATGTTATATGCATTTGTAATACAATTTTGTCCTTTAACACAAGCAGTCAGATATATGAACGGTAGCTTTCATTTTACCTGCTCAAAGTAAACTCTTTTTGAATATATCAAACAAAACTCAAGTACATGCACAGAACAACATGAGCATTTAAAGCAAATAAACTAATGTAAATATGAATCCCACTTGCTTTTTGAGCATTATCGAGCGAGTTCTTAAACGCCCATGAGTGTTTTAATTACTCCCGGTCGCCTCCCTCACCATAGTAAGCTACCCCAATTTAGGGCATATGAGATAAATGGCATCAGTACATAATAACCGGTTAGGATCTATTACTGAACCGATACCAAATTGTCCGCATTTGCATCATGGTGCACCGGAGAAACAATAAATTTTGACATCCCTAGGTAATTCCCTAATTTATTTAATAATATTTTTAAATAAATCGAAATAAAATTACTTCAACCGTATTTACTAATGCATTCTAATTTTTCCAAAATGTATATTATTTTAACAAACTTCTTACAAAAAATCCATTTATAAAACAATGAAGCTCAATGTCGAATACGCTAGTCATGCTGAACCTGCCTCTGCCTTAATTTGCATGCTGATGTCTTCTGCTTTGTCCCCTATTTGTTAAGTGACAGTATGGACATTTTTATATATACATATAATTTCATTTTTGTAGCTCAACAATAAAACAAACAAAAGGTTACATTAAAATAGAAATGAGAATCTCTGTTAAAGGCATATCTGTGCATTATAGGGTTTTTATACAGCTTTCAATGTCAAATTTACACGTCCTGGATTAACATTTATGCTGATCCTGGAACATCATTTTGGTTCAAAAACATAATCCATACCTATTCCCTACCCCCAAACCCAACCATAACTGTAAATTATTCTCAAAATCAGAGGGAAATAATAGTTGCATAACAATTATGTAGAAGTCTTCAGCCTCCGGCGCCTAGACTGCAGCTCTGCACAAGAAGTTTGGCCAGAGGAGAAATGGTTGTGCCCAACTGAGCTTGGTTTCTCTCAAGGTTTTTTTTTCCTTCACTTACGTCAATTGGTGAAGTTTGTTCCTCGCCACTGGCTTGCACGGTTTGGGACTCGTGGAGCTGCTCATGGATGGATTTGCTCTTCAGTGTTTGGACTTTCTGCAGTGAAAATTAAACCACACTGAACTGAAGTAAACTAAAAATTTAACTCTGAAAACTCGACTGACAGTTTCAATTTATTAGAACTTCTATGTTAAGCTGCTTTGACACAATTTACATTGTAAAAGCACTATAGAAATAAAGATGAATTGAAAGTGCATAAACCTAACCGTAAGCCTAAACTTAACATAAACTTAGAAACTCTGCTCCTTAATTCTGATTGGCTGATTGGAATGTTGTTCCAGGATCAACATAGATGTTAATCCAGAAACATGGCCTACTTGGTGAAATCAGGTTGGCGGTCAAATTTAGTGTCTAGCTCATAGACAATGCATTAGAATCATCTTGCATAAATGAATTTTTTTTTTTTTGCTCACTGAGTTCCACACCATCGATATGTGTTGGAAAGGAATTAAGTTGTCACAAAAAAAATCTCAAGAATTGTGTTGTTTCAGCTTATTTTGAATAGGTAGATTGAACAAACGGCAAACTGCATTTTTTGAGTTCAATTTGATGCAAAGATGACAATACATTGAAGTAACATTGAAACACGTCGTCACCATCTCGTAAAAATGCTCTATACAGTTGCTTTTGTTAGGTGGTTGCACTAGCAAGGAGGGTCCTGAGAGGGGTTAAGGCGGGCTTGTGTTGTTACTAGGGTGATTAAAGTAACCTCACAAAAGCCCACAAAAATCTGTTGCTTTAACAAGCTGCTGTTTCAAAATTAAATCACGCCATCATTGATCAGGCAGAAATGTACACGTATTCAATGACTCAAACAAACGTCAATGCAATATACACCTTTCCCTGCAAAAGCATTGGCTGGAAGGATGTCAGATTGTGTATGTTGAACTCTCTCAAGGCCAGAACTGCTTTTTTCTGATGTCGTTTATTGTTTCTAATGATAAAGAAAGAATCGCTGATCCCATGCAGCTCGGGCCTTTGAAGCGCAAGACAAGACGAGGAAAATAATGAACATCCCCGTACAGTATCCCAAGCTGCTACATGCCGTTAATTGGCAGTTGCAGTCCATTAAGATGCAGCGAGGGCTCTGGGATGGCAGTAGCCGAGAGGGTTGGGCGCTTTGTCTGGAGCGGCGGTGGAGAGCGTGAGCTGCAGCCTTGAGAGGTGTAATAGCCGCCCCTCCCAGCTCTTTGTTCGACACTCCGCCGGAAAAAAAAAAAACACATCTGTTTCTGCCTCCTTCTACCTCACTGTCCTTCCACTGTCTTCGTCTCTTTTTCTGCTGCTCTATCTTTCTCTTTTTCATTCTCTGTTGGGGATAATGTTTGTTCTGTTTCTTCCCAAATGAAGTCTTGCCAGCTCTCTCTCTCTTAGATGGTCCCCCCTTAGATTGTGAATGTGCCGGCCTGCTCTGACATCTGAGATCTCTCACTGGGCTTTCATAACAACATAGTGCACCATCATAAAAATTAAGCACACACACACACACACACACACACACACACACACACACACACACAC
>CAIGQW010053631.1:26694688-26707780 GCA_903798125.1 Danio choprae | reverse complement strand
CTCTTCCGATCTCGTATATATATCAAGTTTTTAGTTATGCTACTCCCAAAATCATTCCACATAAATCTGCAAAAATGTTAACAAACTTCTGTGCTGAAATAGCAAACAATGTAAGCAGATTCTGTCTGACCTTTGTCACAACTAATGGAAACCTTTGTTATTTGAATCCATTTTAATCGATTTAAAGTGTTAAATTTTAAATTTGGAAGTAATGTTCTCAGACCTTCATAGAATTTCACTCAAATCCATACCTAATAAATCCAGAAATAGATAAGCATGGTCTTTAATGGAGAAATAATAAAAGTACATGACCTTTTTACATTTGTAAAGATAAAGGGAATCTATCAAAGTCAGCCAAATGAGAGAGACTTCCAGCTCAGTGCTCTTTTGTTTGTTGTCAGATCCAGAAACCTGTACTGAATTGTCCAAGCAACAAGGTCATCCTTCTTCGCCCTTGTTTTAAGGAAAATGTGAATGCTTGCATTATGACTCACTGAAAGGGAATATTCTAAAGAAACATATTTTGCTGGCAATGCGATATGCATTTCTAATTCCACCTCATTTGAACCCCACACAAAGGCGACTCCAGGATAAACATCGGGATGAAAGTGTACTGTCTGGCAGCGCATCAAAAGAGTGAGATCAACATCTAAACATGTGGAAAACGATATGACCACCAATAGAGCTACATGCATAATACATATAAATCACATCTGTCTTCTGTTCGCAGGGTTGATTATGTGAGGATATAGTCAGAGCAGTTGTGTCTACAGTCTTTCTCTTTGCTTATTTATCTGTCTTCTAACGGCAGGAGTTGGCAGCCTTTTAATATTATCAAAAGAATCCAATTCTAGCAGAGAATGTATTTGCAATATAAATTCTGCCATGTGATACTTTTTATGTTTAAAATTAATTTATTATTGCAGGACATTTTATTTGAATGACATATGTTTTTTTTTCTTCAAGATTCATTCATTCATTTATTTTCCTTCAGCTTAGTCCCTTTATTAATCAGGGGTCGCCACAGCGGAATGAACCGCCAACTTATCCACCAAGTGTTTTTACACATCCGATGCCCTTCCAGCTGCAACCCAGTACTGGGAAACACCCATACACTCTCACGTTTACACACATACACTACGGACATTTTAGCTTACCCAAGTCACCTATAGCACATGTCTTTAGACTGTGGGGGAAACCGGAGCACCCAGAGGAAACCCACGCCAACACGGGGAGAACAAGCAAACTCCACACAGAAATGCCAACTGACCCAGCTGGGACTTGAACCAACAACCTTCTTGCTGTGAAGTGGCAGTGCTAACCACTGAGCCACCGTGTGCCCTTTCAAGATTCATATCAGATCATATCAGATCTTTTAAGATTATCAAGATCTTTTTTTTATTTTGTGTCATAATTTCTATTTGGTTTACCAATGAAAATGTTTCTCATACTGGTGGCACATTTAAAGTGTGCAAATATTGTTGTTGCATCTGTGACCATAACTGTATTGAACGAGCATTTTTACATATTTTACTTAGTGGTTAGCACTGTCGCCTCACAGCAAGAAGGTTGCTGGTTCAAATCCCAGCTGGGTCAGTTGGCATTTCTGTGTGGAGTTTGCATATTCTCCCTGTGTTGGTCTGGGTTTCCTCCGGGTCCTCCAGTTTCCCCCCACAGTCAAAAGACATGTGCTATAGGTGAATTGAATAAACTAAATTGTCCGTAGTGTATGAGTGAGAATGAGTGTATAGGATGTTTCCCAGTACTGGGTTGTGGCTGAAAGGGCATCTGCTGTGTAAAACATATGCTGGATAAGTTGGCGGTTAATTCCGCTGTGGCGACCCCTGTTATATAAGAGACATAGCCGAAGGAAAATGAATGAATTATTACAGCTTATTGAAATATTCCATATTTACTTATTAATCAGATTTAGAATTGTAGTAAATTCTTCATGCACTTTGTAATTTTTTAGCTTTTGTTCTTTTTGAAATATGTTTTCAACCTGAATAAATAAACGCTTATTCTGAAAACGTACCTCTATATACATTTCTGGAGAGCACCAAATACATCCCAGGAGCTACGTTTTTTTTTTTTTTGCAGTTTTTGTTTTCGCGAATTCACCAGAGGCCGCTGTGTACGCTTTTTGAGATCTCAAATGTCTCTCGCGAGTAATATCAAGTAAATCCACCAGAGGCCACTGTCGACTGACTGACTGACCGATCGACTGACCCACTCTTCTCCTTCCCTAAACCCAACCAATAGTGTTCTCAAAAGCACTGATTGACCCGCCCACTCACTTCCCTAAACCCAACCGACAGTTTTCAAAAGCAATCCAGAAATGAAAAGCCCTCACCTGATTTTTATCACGTTTTCAGATTTTACCACATTCTCACCCTGTTATTTACTTCTTTATTTTATTTTTTGGCTTTTGTTTTTGTCTTACCTGATTTCTGGAACCATTCTTCGCCGGACTTGAACCCCGTTGTCACGGTCAACTCCACTCTGTGTCTCAAGTCCGCCGCCGTTCATGGCGAGCTAACCGGGCAAACTGGTAACAGTGGGAAAGCCGTCTATACGGAGGTAAGCGGTCAGCTAGTAAGCGAGAAAAGGAACGGCATCATACCGCCCCGTAGCGTTCATTTTAAAGACAAAATGCAGCCATACGTACCTCTGACTACATAATTCGCGATCTCCAGAAATTTATATAAGGCTACGTTTTCAGAATGAGCCTATCTAGAATGTTTTTGGGTTTCATTTGATTATTATTTACATTCAGAATTTTTGTTTTACTTTTATTTTTAGTGTTGTATTATTTATTCCCAGTTACAGTAATCAATTTAAAATAGTAATTTTTGTTTTTCGATTAAAATGTATCCATTTCCAAGGCTGCTTTGTATGTTGTACTCCTTAATATTTTCCTAATCTTTCTTTTTTCTTTTTGCTTTTTTAGGTTAAGCTTTTATTTCATTTTTTTCATTTCTTTTATTTCATGTAAATTTTAGCTTTAGTTTCTGATCATTACCCTACAGCCCACCCTAGGAAAAAAACTGTAAATACAAAAGAGAAATAAATCAACAAATCCCGAATTAAAGACAGAATTTATAAGGTACAAGAAAGTAAAATAACTGTAACATCTGTATAAATCTTTATTATTTAGCTCAAAAATCTCTTTTACCTCTGCATGCTGTCAGATGTTTTATTATAAATGAATCAATATAATATAAAATGATAAAATATAATACAATTTATTTTTAATATAAAATGATCTGTGTTGTCCTAAATGTACATTTCTAATTCAGTCTTGAATTGTAACGAATTGTTTCATACTTCAATCATACTATTTTGATTTCATATCATAAAGTCACCATGGCAGTAGAAAGTACTACCCTCCTTTCTATTTAGTCCCTGAAATGGATATAAATGCTGACTTTCAGATGCTTTACACAGTTGTACATAGTTGCGATATATAATTATGCATTTCATTACAAACCTGCTGTTACACACATACCACTTTGTTAAACAAAACCATTGTGCGAGCAGCAATTATAACATAAGAGGCAGTCGTATGGCAGATTTAGGAGCGTTTTCTTTATTCTTTCCATCTGAAATGATCTTTGGCTTTGACAGTTTCCATTCAGCTTGTACTGGATATATTTTACCAAGCTTTATTCACCCTCCATAAGCATTAAGTTCTTGTACTTTTTGCTTATTTAATCTGTTAAACTTGTTAAGGAGGATTCCGTCTGTCAAATAATAATGGAAAACATCCATTAAGGAAAGTTATGGCTCAACTTTCAGACGTATCAATTATGAACATGGAGTATTTCTTTTCCGAATGGGAACGGATGGTCCATAAGCGAATGCCACAGAAAACAGCTGACTTTCATGAGAGATGACACCTTTTCCCTGATCAGAGGTTTATTTGACATTTTGTGGAAGAGAGTCAAAGGCCTTTTTGAGAATAGTAAATAAGCGAGACGTTGCTGCTGATGCCATACGCATGAATATAAAGTTTCCAAAACTGCGGTGATGCAATAGGAGAATCATTCTGATTTCCTCAAAGAACCAGTGAACAGTTCTTAAAAGATCCAGTTTATTTGTAAAGAACAATACAAATCGAAAGAATATAAATTTTTTATATTATACTGTTAAAATGAAAGATTCCAAAAAGTTGCCGCAGTGCTGTAGAAGAGCATTCTGTGCAATGGAAAATTTCCAGTCGTTGAAACTAGTGCAGTGATGCATCTTTGATTCCATAAAGAACTTTTTCTCTTCTAGTCCATCGCACAAATGTTCTTTACACTCTTAAAAAAATTAAGGTTATTTGTTGGCATCAATGGCTCCATAAAGAAACTTTCAAGAGTTCACACTTAGATATTGCTTGATTATAATACCAGGTTTGGCATGCTGTCCTGGGAGATAACCCTGAGCTCAGAGATAATTGAGCCCAGGGCTCCCACCTGGACAATGAGCATGTATGGGGGTACAAGATCAGATAGTTCTCGAGCGCTCCCCCTGGTAAAGGAGGAAAAGGGGGAGATGGGGTGGATGGGGGGATTCTTCAAAAAACGAAGATAAGGGAGTAATGCTAGACGGGCTATTCATAGTGAGTTTGGAATAATCTGATTGGCTTACTAATGATTACAGATGAGAGACCAGCCGCAATCAGTCATATCACGTGCTCGTCTTGAAATCAGTTTGTGAAACTTCACTTCACTTTTGCAGAAACGTTCCATTATTTACTGTGGAAAAGCCTTCTTAAGATGATTAAAAGGTTCTACAAAGTTTTTGTTTGCAGATAACCACTGTTTTTAGAATGTTTCAGAAATGGACTATTTTGCAATTGTACACTTCATCACTCACTTCAAAAAAATTTGATTTCTGAAAATTACAAAACAAAAAACACACACGTACAAAATGACAGACCTTATGTGCCTAAATTCGTAATGAATTAACACACTGTAAAAAACCCCAAAAGATATTCTTACTAAGTGTGCTGCTTTCACACCTGTAGATCAAATGTTTTTCTGAAACAGGAAATTGAAAATTTATTAATTAAATTAAAATTGTTACAATGTTTATTTTTGTTCTTGGTGCAGTTCGTTTTCACAGGCAACGTTTCTAAACGGACCAAAATAGTTAAAACAAGTCGCATGCGAGTAAGCTCCTCACATTGGTCAGTTTCAGGGATTATTTTTCACAGTCCCATGGATTCCGCTCAGCTGTCACATAATTATTTTAATTTATGATGATAAGCAATAAGACATTATAAGCGAAAATGTGCACTATAATTTTGACACTCACAGACATCGTCACCAAATATAAGACCACCAGAGAGGTAAGACTTTCTCATACACCCTTGTTTCAGTTGTCAAGTTTTGTAAAAATCCATTTGTTGAATCAATCCATCTATTAAAAAACGTTGGCTAGAATTATGCATTATAGGCTTAATTTATAGAGAGAAATAACAGATGAAGCGAGACTGCAGTCTGATCATGAAGCAGATCAATGTTGATCTTTCTTTCAAGGTGTCAGTGAAGAAATGAACAAAACAATAAGCCTAATACAAAATATTATAAGATTAAAATATGGAAAAAATATCAGATGGTAATTACAGTAAATTTTCCTAACGGATAAACAGCACTCTGTAATATTTCAGCATGCTTTTACTTTCGTATTGGACATGAAACGCACATTTACCGGTAGGAATGATGACATCCCGCCCTACTCATAATTCTCTCTTCATATAGCCGTATATATGGCTATTACATATCCATAATACACTGTGATATAGCCTGGTTTGTTAGTTGGATCGTTTCGCTTTCTCACTACAATCGTTTCGCTCCAGAATTCGTTTCAATTGAGCCGAGACTATCTCATTCAGGCGATCTCAGACCGATTGATTTGGCACGGATCCGAGTGCGATTGCGGGTTTCACATATGCCAAACAAACCGCGCTAACTGGGCAAACAAGACAGGTTCCGAAACAAACGTCTATGTGTGAAAGCACCCTAAGAGTTTTTTGTCTTTTTTTTTTTGTCTAAATGATTTTTTAATTAAAAAACAAACATTTTTTTTTAAACAAGCAAAAAATATTGTCTTATTTTCAGAAATAAGTCAAAATTAAGCTAGTCTTTCTTTAAAACAAGCAAAATAATGAAAGAGAACATTTATTTTATTTTTTGCTTTCCCCTTTGTCAGATTATTTTAATAATGCAGCGCATTATAACAAAAAAGTCATATCATCAACAATACGCTACCTGACAAAAGTCTTGTCATCAATCCCAGTTGTAAGAGCAACACATAATAACTTGACTTCTAGTTGATCATTTGGAAAAGTGGCAGAAGGTAGATTTTTCTAATGAATCATCTGTTGAACTGCGTCCCAATCATCACAAATACTGCAGAAGACCTATTGGAACCCGCATGGACCCAAACTTCTCACAGAAATCAGGCAAGTTTGGTGAAGGAAACATCATGGTTTGGGGTTACATTCAGTATGGGGTCATGCGAGAGATCTGCAGAGTGGATGGCAACATCAACTGCCTGCGCTATCAAGACATTTGTGCTGCCCATTACATTACAAACCACAGCAGAGGGCAAATTCTTTAGCAGGATAGCGCTCCTTCTCATACTTCAGCCTCCACATCAAAGTTCCTGAAAGCAAAGAAGGTCAAGGTGCTACAGGATTGGGCAGCCAAGTCACCAGACATGAACATTATTGAGCATGTCTGGGGTAAGATGAAGGAGGAGGCATTGAAGATGAATCCAAAGAATCTTAATGAACTCTGGGAGTCCTGCAAGAACGCTTTCTTTGCCATTCCAGATGACTTTATTAATAAGTTATTTGAGTCACTGCAGAGATGTATGGATGCAGTCCTCCAAGCTCATGGGAGTCATACACAATATTAATTATTTTTCCACTGCACCATGACTTTATATTATATATTGTACATTATTTCTGTTAAGTGACAAAACTTTTGTCTAAGCAAAGTCAGACCTTACTGTCCTAATTAAATAATAAAAATTCAAGGCATGATCATATTTTATTTAGGTAAATTAAGCGTAATCTAGAGGCCTTTGCCTTTCATATAAGCCACTTCAGATGCCAAATGATCAACTAGAAGTCAAGTTATTATTTGTTGTTCCTAAAACTTGGATGGGCGACAAGACTTTTGTCATGTAGTGTAATGCAGTGTTCATTCATCAGATAAGAGGACCAAAGCTTGTAAGAATGCAAAATGCAGGATATACAGATTAGACATTTATTCAGCGCCACGCCGAAGAGGCATAAGGTATGCTTATTTGTATTTTTTGTTAATTTATAGTGTTGATTGGGAAATTTGCTGGCTATGTTTGTAATTTGAGATAACTAACAGATGTAGAGTGCTGAGTATTGTGTTTAAAGCACTTAAACATCTATATTAAACATCTTTTTTTTGTTTGCATTTACATTATGGCTTCAAAATACAACACAATACATTTTGTCGAGTTGTGGAAACGTGGATCATTTTAAAAGCGTAATTTTTGTAAACATAGCCTCACATTTATGCCTTTTCAGTTGCAAAAATGCCATTGTTGTTTAAACAAGAAGGCAAACACATAAGTTTCCCATTTTGGGCTGACAATGTCATGTAAACAGCCCCTTTGATTTTAGGTTTAGTGAGGTAGACCACTGCAGGTGCTGCAAAAACACTGTTGTATGCATATCTGAATTCAAGTGCATATGTTTGTATATAGTTACAGCTCTGTGTGTGTGTGTGTGTGTATTCATCTGTGTTTCCTCTCTTGAGCTCAGAACAGTGGGATGTCCTCGGCCTGAGGGATTGCACTCGGCAACAAGGAGCGCCTCGAGTCTTTCTGTGTTTTACATGCCAAAGTGCCTTTCCTCCACTGTTTTAGAAGAGAAGAGACGTGTTTTCTGCGAATAACGATAAGAGGAGGTCCTCAGAAGATCAGTGCAACGTTGACGCTGCATTTGTTCATTCCACATTCACTGACCACATTTAATTACCTGCTGTGAAGTCGCTGGGCAGCTGAATACTGCAACACAACAGTAAAACACAATAAAAGATCAATGTAGTGTAATTTAAGCACAAACTCCACACAGAAATGCCAACTGACCCAGCTGGGACTTGAACCAGCGACCTTCTTGCTGTGAGGTGATCCACCACTCTGCTCTCGCTATTTTTATATTAATTTAATTAATTTTATTTATTTATTAATTCATGTATTTGTTTGTTTATTGTTTTGCTCTGTCAAAAAATGCATCTACTTTGGCAAGGCCAGAAATGTTATAGAATACTGGACCTTGGTGAAACAGGTTGGATCTCAGTGCCTGCTTTCAAAATAAAATACATTATTTTACAATATATGCTATAAAAATAAAAATGCCACAGTAATTTTTTAGCTGAAAGAGGAACAGGTCAAAAACATGAGCCAAATTTAAATTGCCTAAACGGAAAATAAAAATGTGACAAAATGTGCTCTGTAAAGTTTCATGTATAGCATATAGACTATTCATACTGTATATCTTTGAAAAAGCCTGAGTGTCACATTTCACTCAGATGTACGTCAGCGGAATTTCAAATTAACACCCGTTATCCCACTAAATGTGTGTGAAAAATGATTCACTGTATTGGTTTATGTATATCATTACACTAGATCATTTGGAGGATTATAATTGTTTTAATTGACATTCTATTATTTTTAGATCACTATCAGAGCCCTCTCCAAAACAGAGCCTCAAACATTAGGAAAACAAAGCATAAAGAAAGTTGAATGTTTTTAAAATCCAAACATAATCTAAAAAAATAGATCACCCTTTTTCCTTCCATTGGTGCTGTTCTTTCAGACAGCTTCATTTAAAGTCAAAATCAAAGCTAAATATATTTTGTTGGCTCACATTGCTAGTGTTGTGGTGAACAATTCATCTGTGCATGTCATTAAGAAAAGAAATAATAATAGTTTGCCCTTGTAATCTAAAATTGAAATCTGAACATGCACTTCCTGTTTGTTTTCAGTTAAATTCTCAGATTAGTCTGTCTGAGGTATTGGGTGTGGCTAACATACTTAACCACGCCCCTCCAGCTGTTGATGTACAGTTTGTTGATGTACTTCCAACTGAAAGGGAATATTGAGTAGGGGGAGGGGCTTTCTTTTGTGCATCATTCCCTAACTAACAGTAAGAGAGTATATTAATATGCAGTTGCTATGGAAGTCCTCACATTGACGTCAAGAGAGAACGAGCGCCACTTCAAACGCGGAAGCAAATGAGCAGACTTTTATTAAGGATTACCAAAACAAACTTTTTTGTTTTTGGATAAACTGGCACAGGTTAATTGTTCAGTTTAAGAATGACAATGTGAGCTAGCAAAATAAACTGTACATTTTGATTTCAAGCAGACTTTAAAGTCCGCATGAACTGGAAGTTGCAACCGTTTTTTTGTTTGTTTTCTTTGTATTGTGACTCAGTTCCTAGAAAAATGGAATATTAAATAAGAAAACAGTGGGCGTGGCTTGTTTTTTTCTACTGCGAGCTGATTGGATGTAGTAAAGTATGCATTTGATTCAGAAAGATCTGGAAAAGGGTTTTGGGAGAGTTATTACAAAACGAACAGACACCTCTTGCTAGGGCTGTGCGATTCAGGGAAAATATCTAATTGGGAATCAAATTTTTAATTAATATCATGAATAAATATCTAATTTTTACATTGTCTTATAAATTTTTTTACAGATATTGCGATTTCGATTTGATTTGCGATTAAATTTTGTAGTCAAGCTTCAGCTCAATATTCTGTATCGTATCTTCTAACTGCTTAAATGCAGTGAGTGTTAGTTAAAAAAGGAAACTGAAAAGATATTAACTTAAACATTTATTCAAATATGTTTTTAAATATCTAGAAATTAAACACAATTTTTTCTTTAGAGCAAACAGTAGTGAGGTATAGCATTAGTTATCTCCTGGTGCCTTTGTGATGTTTTTTTCATATGGTTTAACAGCTGCAAACAGCTCTGAAATTGTACTTTGCTGTTGCTTGCTACTAGATTGTCACTGGTAATACTTTTAGTTGACTTTTTAGGAAGCCACTTGTGCTTTTTTTAGGTGCTGGTTGTTGTATATCCTCGTGCTGGCAGCAATTCTGCGACAGCTCTTACAAATGACCTGTTTTTGTTTGGTGTTTGTGACTTTGAAACCAAAATGTTCCCATATTACCGACGTGCTGTTTTTCTTTGATAGGAATTCGTCTATTAATGCTTCTGAAGCGGCAGACACCATCATCCCACTTGTTCACGGATTCCTGTTTGTTTGTTTATTGTGGGCTTTCCACATAGTTTGGTTGCGCAATTCTGATTGGGCAGAATGAAAGTGCTCACTCAATTGGCTAGTAAGGGGCCGATGACACTGAACATGCTTTTTGCATTGAGAGGCGCCTTTTTTGAATGGTTTACTAAAGGCCGCAAGCGTTTTTGTGCGCTACTTATGCATCCTGAGCGCCTTGCATTTTTGCCGTTGTGCGCGGTGCGCTCGCAGTTGAAAAAAAGTCAACTTAGAGCGAAAAAAGCCTGTGACTTTTGAAGCGCATAAAAAGGGCATAAAAAGTGTGGTGCGTTTTTGGAACGTAAAATCGTGTTCGGTGTGTTCGGCCCCTTAGACTGCCACACACAAACGGCAGTCCGCATTTGCTCTCGGTGGGGGAAATTATATAATACATCTGTATTTCATATCGCAGCCTCTTGTGATTTAGCTAATCGCAACGTTTCAAATCAATTTTGATTAATTGCACAGTCCTAGCTCCTGCTCACCATTTCTGTTTGTTGTCAAAACTGACAGCTGGAGGGGCGTGGTTAAGTATGTTAGCCACACCCAATACCTCAGACAGACCTAATTTGAGAATTTAACTGAAAACAAACAGGAAGTGCATTTTCAGATTTTAATTAAAGATTACAAAGCCAAACGTTGTTGTTGTTTTTTTCTTATTGACATGCACAGAGCATGTGAGCTAAACAAAATCATTATGGTTAGTTTTGATTTCATGTGTACTTTAAACTCAGTGAAGCCAGTTTGTTCGTTTTTGAAGTGAACTTTAGCCTGTTTGGTGGTTAGATTAGATTGTGTGAGTTCAGACTGAGGCTTCTGGTGTGTGATAGACCCACCTGAGAGATGTCCGATGAGCAGCTCTTCTTGTCCGGTCTCCGACTGCTAAAAGCTCTGTCGGAGCCCCAGGAGACAATTAACAGGTCACTGTTTCCAACCCATCCTCATAAATGCTGCATGTCCAATACTTCATTGCAAATAACGCTAATGCCTTTGTATTCCTTTGTCCAGGACAACTCATGGCTTTCTTTAAGAAACATTTGTCATCAATACTGACGTGAATGGCATGGGAATGGTATAATTAGTCAATTATATGCTGGGGGCTACTATAATTGTCATTTATTTTGGGAGTAAGGGACCTATAATTACATTGACATCTGTTAATTGTTAAATGGATGTCAATGAAGGAGAGTCTTCAGTAGGGCTCATTGATATAATTGACTAAGTCCATGCTGATAGTAAGTTGACATTAGGGCTGCACAATATATTGTTTCAGCCTCCTATGTTTATGTTCAGTTATTTTACTTTTAAAGGGAATGAAAATAACCTATCCATCGCCATAAAACATTGCTGAACCTACACACTAGATCCTTAGAAAAATGCTAATTTTAGAAGAACAATTCAGACTCCGCTTAGAGGCCTTTTGCATCTGAACTCTTTATGCAGTCTTTAAGACGTGTAACCTGTCCATCTTTCAAAGAGACACCCGATCTGCTCTCTGAAGGTGAGGCTTGTGTTGTCACTCTGCATTAGGGCTCTTTTAGAGGCACGCTGACAGTAATGCATGAGATGGCACAGCTATAAGAGAAGCTGACAGGTGGGCGAACAGGTGGAGCAAGTAGACTGAATTTAATCAAAGCAATGACAGAGGCAACCCCTGCTCGCTCGTGCCCCATCAGAGCCGCTTTCTGCCAGCCAGACACCTGCATGTAGAGCGGCAGAGGTCAGGGGGAGAAACACAAAGGGGGGGCCGAGCTGCAAATGAGTGTGGAAATGACTGAATGGGAGAGCTGGAAAACAGCAGGAACAGGTTGGATGCAGTGCTGATCCAAACACCTTCTGGGTTCACCTCCGCAGGCTTGAAACTCACACACATACATCAAAGACAAACACATAGGGCATCATGCAGATATACAGTATTTTGAAAGGGATACAGTGACATTCCTAGTTCATTTGCTGCGACAGACAGGAATCGTAGTTTGTGTGTGTCATGCATTGAAGAACCCAATCTAGCTCTTTTTTATTATTTTTATTATATTTCTATTTATGAATGCGTTATTACCTTTAATTGCTTTATCCAAAATATTCCACATTTTATGACATTATACTCTATGCAGTCAACAATATGTTTTATGACTGTATTGCAATCATGATGTTCTAATAGTATTACAATATATGTAGATCTAGACTACTTGACAAAAGTCTTGTCTTCTGTCCCAGTTGTAGGAGCAACAAATAATAATAACTTGACTTCTAGTTGATCAATTGGAAAAATGGCAAAGGCTGGATTTTTTCTGATAAATCATCTACTGAACTGCATCCCAATCATCACATACTGCAGAAGACCTATTGGAACCCGCATGAACCCAAGATTCTCACAGAAATCAGTCAAGTTTGGTGAAGGAAAAATCATGGTTTGGGGTTACATTCAGTATGGGGGCGTGCGAGAGATCTGCAGAGTGGATGGCAACATCAACAGCCTGAGGTATCAAGACATTTGTGCTGCCCATTACATTACAAACCACAGGAGAGGGCAAATTCTTTAGCAGGATAGCGCTGCTCCTCATACTTCAGCCTCCACATCAAAGTTCCTGAAAGGAAAGAAGGTCAAGGTGCTCCAGGATTGGCCAGCCCAGTCACCAGACTTGAACATTATTGAGCATGCCTGGGGTAAAATAAAGGAGGCATTGAAGGTGAATCCAAAGAATCTTGATGAACTCTGGGAGTCCTGCAAGAACGCTTTCTTTGCCATTCCAGATGACTTTATTAATAAG
>CAIGQW010053631.1:26666153-26694288 GCA_903798125.1 Danio choprae | reverse complement strand
CCAAAGAGACTTACAAATAAAGGCAGTAGAAGCAAGTCAAATCGCCAGAAAGGCAACAATATGTAGATCCTGTCACACGTCTGTTAGTCTAGCATCGAGTACATAAAAACTGATGATTTTTTACACAAAAATATGATTTGATTTATTTTGAACAGTATAATCACTCTTAAGCTCTTAAAAACAATTATTTAAACACATACATTTCATTATAGCCAACACAATATCTGCGTAAATTCTAAATTAACGCAAATTTTTCATTAATTCATTATTTTGGCTTAGTCTCTATTTCAGAGGTCGTCACAGTGGAATAAACTGCCAACTATTGTGGCATATGTTTTACACAGCGGATGCCCTTCCAGCCACAACCCAGTACTGGGAAACACCCATACACTCTCACATGCACACAAATACACTACAGCCAATTTAGTTCATTCAATTCACCTATACCGCATGTCTTTGGACTGTGGGGGAAACTGGAGGTCAAACCCACGTCAACATGGGGAGAACATGCAACCTCTGCACAGAAATGGCAACTGACCCAGCCGGGTCTCGAACCAGCAACCTTCTTGCTGTGAGGCGACAGTGCTAACCACTGAGCCACCGTGTCACCCATAATGCAACTCAAAAGCATAAATAAATGAAGAAAAAAAATACATGAATTTCAAAATATGGAAAGCTGTTCATTTACAGATATTTTTGAAAATGATTGCAATTTCTAAGTTGAGCTTAATTGACCTCGCATGACCTCTGAAATTACTTTGAAAAATGTGAAACGGCTTTGCGAAGGAGAACAAATATAAGGAGGGGTCAAATTTTGTCCAATGGAAATTGATTGGATGGTCGTTCTGGTCGTTCTTTGCTATTGGAGGATCTTATTTGATTGACAGGTTGGTACTGCCCCCATGCCAGTACACTCCAATCAGAGAAGAGAGGTTGAAGATTACAAAAAAAGGATGATGTGAATGGATAAATCATTTAAAGATCCCGTGAAGTGCTTTGAAATCTGCATTTTTATTCGTTGTTTGACGTAATCTCAACTTAAACACGAAGAGAGGGTGGGGCATAGTGTAGCTCCTCCCCTTTATAAAAACAGCCAATTGCTTTTTGTTTTATCACCACTCTGCCAGTGAAAGTGGTTGAGCTCAAGCGCATCAAATGAGAAGCATCTTGAAGGGGGCGGTCATGGCATATAGTAGAGAGCATTTCATTGGTGACGATTTGATGAGGTGACATAAGCTTTACCTGTTTATATCTTCTAAATGTGAATTGTGCCACTGTTTTGGTGCACACTAGCTTATAGATATCCTAAAAACGAACAATACTGATACTAACATCTAAAAAATGTATTTTAATTTTATGGAACCTTCAAGTGCCTGTATTTTAAAAAGATATAAGAATTGTCCATTCTGCTCCATCAATCAAGTCTCTCAGTTTCACATCAGCCATGCTGCATTAGCTGGTCCAGAGCCAGAATTGTGCCTAGTGTTAGTTCTGGCTCCACCCCGCCGCTGCTGGCATCTCCTGTGCAGAAATCAGCACAGCCTCACACCTCGTCCCTCTCGCGTTCTGTCTGTGTGTGTCTGCTCCATCTGCCATGCTCTAGTCACCAGCTTGCCTGCTCTGTGGCACTGTATTCCCAGCGCTCACGGCTAAACATGTGCGATACCACAGCACAAATCACCACTCGCCTTACAGCAGCACTACACAGCACATACTCCAGGATCAGGACAAACACCAAACGATTTCAATTAGATTTACTATCTCTGAATTATAGAGTCACTCTATGTAGTATGGTTTATATATACAGTTGAAGTCAAAATTATTATTTTATTTATTTTTGTCCAAATATTTCCCCAAATGATGTTTAACAGAGCAAGGAATTTTTCACAGTATCTCCTATAAATTTGTTTCTTTTGGAGAAAGTCAGCTAGAATAAAAGTAGTTTTTAATAAGAAAAAAAACAAAAACATTTTAAGGTCAATATTATTAACCCCTTTAAGCAATATTTTATTTGATTGTCTGCAGAACAAACCATCGTTATACAATGACTTGCCTAATTACCCTAACTTGCCTAATTAACCTAGTTAAATGTCACTTTAAGCTGAATACTAGTATCTTAAAAATATCTAGTGAAATATGATGTACTGTCATCATGACAAAGATAAAAGAAATCAGTTATTAGAAATAAGTTATTAAAACTATTATGTGGAAATGTGCTGAAAAAAAATCTCCTTTCCGCTAAACAGAAATTGAGGGGGAAATATACAGCGGGGCTAAAAATTCTGACTTCAACTGTATGTAATGCATTAGGTTACAAACTAACAATGAGCAATGTACAGTAACGTAGGACAAAGGTGTCTGAAATGAACTAATAACCTAATCTAAAATTGCGAGTAATAGTCCCGGTTAATAGTTTAATCTGTGTAATAGTTTAATCACTGTGCGATTAATAACTGTAATAGTTTCAAATTATGTAATCTGACATTGCTAATAAACTGGGCTGGGCTCAGTCTGAAGCACAGCTGAAAGCTTCCATCATCCAGGTACAGTTTCTGGAGCAGTTGACTTACAGAGCTGGGTGCACCTCTAAAAGAATCTAGTGGACTCAGACACGGCGCCGAACGAATCTACGCTGTTTTTCAACCGTCCTAAAGCACATAAAGCACAGCTACTATCTCAATAAAATCCATGTTAGCCATTTAGCAATGAAGCTAGAGTCATCGGGCAGACAGAAGCCCTGCCCATGATGTAAATCCACGTCTATTGTGAAGTGAATTCGACGCACGAACAAAGCGAGTGAACTCAAAATGTTCACGTTTATTTACGTACGAATAGCGCGTGCCGCGTCTGGTGTGAACACAGCATTAGAGTTAAACAGTCGTGTTTTACCATTTTTAAATCCATTCAGTTGATCTCCAGGCTGGCGAGAACACTTTTAGCTTAGCTTAGCAAAAACTATTAAATCAGATTAGACCATTAGCATCTTGCTCGAAAACCTTAAAAAAAAGCAACTGCTGCTGCTGCATTGACTATTACACTAGAATGAGAGTATATTCCCTGGACATATTGGTCTAGAAAATAGCAACTTCTCATATTCTGTCAGTCTTAGTACTTAATGTAAAATGTAACATTTTCAAAACTCTTTCACCATTTTTTGGCCTAAAGGTCTTATTCGACTCAATGATCTATGCTAAGCTAAGCTAAAAGTGCCCTCACCACACCTGGAGATTGTCTGAATAGATTCAATAATGGTACCGCTCAACTGTTAAACTCTAGGTGAGCTGTATACCAAAACAGTGGATTGTTCCTTTAATCACTTCACTCATTTTTAATATAGTAACCAATGGTACACTTTCTTGACAGGTAGCAGGTACAAATTCATGTCCTATCCTACACAGAGCCTCCAAAATCCCAATCTGATCTACATGTTATATCATTATTATGCACTGTATTCTTTTAATTCACGCAGGATTCATCTATAGAGCAAATAAGCAGGATTCAGCACATTACTATGCTGAGCTCAGAACAGGCCGCATGGCACCTGTGACCAAGTGTGTGTGTGTGTGTGTGTGTGTGTGTGTGTGTGTGTGTGTGTGTGTCCCATTTCCACATAAAATAGGTCAGCACCAACCAGCATCTGCTGAAATCTACATGTCCTCTACATGCTAATTATAAAGCGAATATTACATCTCAATATAAGTCCCCACAGGCACTGAGTTAGACATGCATTCATTTCCTCTCCTGGCATTTTTTTTTCTAGATCAACAAGTAGTATGCAGAATATCTCCATTCACGGGAAGTGTGCGTAGGAATCGGACAGGTTGAATTGAAGAGGGTCGCCTTTGAAAGGAAAGGTTAGTGGGTCTATTTGCGTGGGCCGTGCAATGAAGCCTTCTCCATCTCTCTTTCTCTCAGTCTCTGATACAGACACACACACACGGAAAGGTTAAAACATGGAGCCGGAGCCCATCTGTATGAGTGGATGAGAGCTTTATCCACACCAGCACTGAGGCACAAGGGCAACTGAATCATTTAAATGCATGGCAGTGCACCGAACAAACGCATTCGCTTGACAATCCAGTTGGACAGAAGAATCACAAATGTGAACTCTATAATGTCTCAGTTGCCTTTCCTTCTATAATGTCTTCTGAGTGTGCCTTAGACAGGTGAGTGGGCTTGATAAACCATCTGTAGATGACACAATATTTCATCTTTGACGTATTAGTCGACACTTGGACTAGTTTTGCACATTTGCACCAGACACTTTCTTACAATCACTGCCTCTGGAATAAAACATTGTTTGTTTGTAAGTGTGCCTCACACGGGTGAGTGGGTTTGACAAATAACCTGCAGAAACACCCTTTTCTCTATATGCACTGAACACTTTACTGCATTTTACCATTTTACAGATTTGCCACAGTCTGTAACTTTTATCACATTGATCAGAGTATTGACTCATTTGTTAATATTTTAATTACTAAATATTTCAGCACAAGAAACATCTGAGATAAGCCTGATATCATAACATAACCAAAGCCTATTGAAGGCAAGCCTGGCTTAATTAGGCTAAAATGCACAACGGCTAATGCTAACGCTGCCTCTATGGTAGTATGCAAGGAACGAGACTAAAAGCTGTTATGTGATTGGCTAAGACGTGCTTTATGTGTCCAAATTAGCATTACAGGCTTTCCAATATGATACATTTTATTTTGCGATACACTGTAAAAAAATGCTGGATTCCACACAATTTCGTCATGTTGTCCCAACAAAAATGAAGTTAACTTAATTGTTTTTACAAATTTAAGTTGACTGGACATAAAACTATTAAGTTGTCCTCCCAAAAAACTCAAGAATTGTGTTGGTTCAGCTCATTTTAAATAAGTGGTTTGAATGAGCAGCAAAAAAATCAAAGATTATTTTGTAGACCATCTGCAATATAATAAATCACAAGCATTTAAGTCAAATATAGCAAATATGCAAATGAAACAAACAGATTTTCTTGGGATGTAATTATTTTAAGTAAATTGAATAATCAAATGTAAAATAACACTGCATTTTATGAATAAATACATCTAATTTATATTTGTTAAATACAAACTTGCTTGAAATAGCATAACATTATAGCATAGCAATATAACAACAACAATTGTTTGTTTTTTTTCCTTTTCCTTCTTACTTTTCTTTCTGTGAAGCACTTTGATCATCAGTGGTTGTTTTTAAATGTGCTATATAAATAGAAATTGAATTGAATTGAAATGCTTACACAGTTACAGGCCTTAAAAACATGCAAACAATAAACTTTTACTTTGCAATGCCTCCCCAAATAGCATGTGTTCGGATCTGTAGCTTCTGGTCAACAATAATCCTGACTCGACATTGCAGATGCGATATCAATGCTAAAGTGATATATTGTGCAGCCTTAATAGATATAACAGTTTTACAAGTGTTTTACCAGAATATTACATTTTGCACAGCATTGTGTGGTGTTCTAGGGTCTGTAGAATTAAAGTCTTAACAAAAATCTAAAAGTACATTTTGCATACTATATTTTCTGTACTGGCTATGAAAGAACAGTTTCTATACTGTCTTTGCTTTACTGTGCACCCGTTCAACAGCTCATTAATGCAAATATCCAATCCCATAGCAGCAGCTCACTGCATTTAGACATGTAGATGTTGTCAAGATGATCTTCTGAAGTTCAAAAAGTGTGTCAGATTGGGGAACAAATGGGATTTAAGTGACTTTTAAAGTGCCGCGGTTGTTGTTGCCAGACAGGGCTGGTCTGAGTATTTCAGAAACTGGTGATCTACTGGGATTTTTTAAGCTCGATCATCTGCATTTTACAGAGAATGGTCCAAAAAGGAGAAAAATATCCAGTGAGCTGCAGTTACGTGGGTGAAAATGTCTTGTTTAAGTCAGAGAAGAATGACCAGACTACTTCAGCTGATAAAAAGACAGCAATAACTTAAATAATCCAAAGCATTTGAACGCACGACACATCAAACCTTGAAACAGATACATGTGAACTACAGAATGTTTAAGTTTAAATAATCTTGGATCTTTTTTGAGCATGACAATAATCTCAATTCAACAGAACACATTTTAGTCTTAAATGTATTTAGTTTTTTAAATGGCATGGATAGTTCCATGTATAGCCTTTATATTTTACAAATGGTTCTTAGAGGAAATAGGTTCTTAAGGTTTTTCAAATCTTATTCACACTAACAAAAAATGCTCTTTTGTGTCATCACTGCAAAAATCCCCTTTTGGAACCAATACATGCAATGGGATGTTGTGAAATGAGAGCCCAACAAATATGCAATGCTATTATGTCAATATAGACCGAAATTTCTGAGGACGTTTTTGCACATTGTGAGTGTACAGTCTCAAAAAAAAGGTTAAAAATGGTATGTTTTTGGTACAAAGGACACTTCTGGGGTACTTTTTTGTATATCTAGATTAGAGTTGCTTAATTTGGGCTACAATGTTGTACCTTAAGGACCTATTGTGGCCTTTAAAGGTACACATTAGTGATGGGTCATTCCTGAACGATTTGTTCATTGTGAATGAATCTTTTATGTGACTCGAGAATGATGAGTCCTCTCTGGGAGTGATTCGTTCATTTGCTCATGCTCACATTTGTGCAGGTGGAAGAGAAGATAAGTTCATATTTCGAGTCCTCTATCGGGTTTGAGTCGTTCGTTCATCACGTGAAAGACAGAAGCCAATCATATGCATTTAGAGCCGGAAAAAGATTTGATCCATTCATTTCTTCTTTTTTTTTCGTGATTATTTATTTATTGCAGAACAAAGCCAGCATACATAGCTAGCAACAACTATATACAAGCCAGAGTTTGCATTAAATGAAAAATAAATAAATAAATAAATAAATAACATTAAACATGAAAAGAAAAAACTCTGGGGTGAGAAATTACCCTTATACACCTCTGATATTATACTATTTATCTTTTAGTGCGCTTTAGTTTATTAAGTTATCCTATAAGAAATGTTCTCAATAAAATCAGACCATGCTTTGATTGTTTGGGGTTTAGCTCTATTAATTCTTGCTGTGGAACATTCTAACAGCGCAGTATTTTTTAGTTCTATAAGCCACACTTTGTCCGCTGGTAATGCAGGTTCATGCCAAATTTTAAATATAACCTTCTTGGCTGCCGTTGGTGCAGTATGAAATATCCTACAGTGGAAAGTGTTTAGGTTAAGATCACAATCATCATTCAATAAACAAATATTTGGGTATTTAGGAATAAACGTATCACAAAATTCTGAGATAGTTTGAAAGACCTTATCCCAAAATGTACTGATAAGTGGACATTCAAAAAACATATGCATATATGTCCCCACAGAGTTTGAATTACACAATGTACAAAAAGGGGTAGGTGACCACTTCATTCGACTCCTTTTTAATATCGCGCACTGTGGTTTGCATGTAGTCCAGTCTGTCGCCGATCGCTTTGACATCTTTTTCTAGGGAGTTAAGACGTGTAGATATCGAATTTCCTCCCGAACGATCGCAGACATGCTTAATTTTATAGAGCTCAGTTGTTTTTTGAGCATCTCGTGAGGCGTTCATCGTCTTTAAGCCGTTTTTTTGGAGGGAGAGTGTGGCAATTCTCGTTTGGATGCCATCTCTGACGTCTCAACAAAAACAAATATTTAAAACCTCAGTTTAAATCTCCATAGGAATATTTAAAAAGGAAACTGACATCTAAAGCGGAGCACATATCACTAAGCAGCCATCACCGTCCGTTGCGCATCCAATCCATTCATTTCTTGAGTCTTCGGAGTCATCTCTTTACATGCTGTCACGTGATGAGCGAACGACTCAAAAACCCCAAGACTCAAAAGGTGAACTAATCATAGGTGTTTCCGGCTCAGACTGTATGCATTATTTAAGCTTATATGGAACTGTCAGTGTCAGGTGAACGAACAACTCAAATTGGAAGACATGCCAGAAGAGGTGAGCAGAACTAATCATAGATAAAACACCAGGTAAACAATGAAGGATTATTTTCTCTTTTTTCTCAACGTTTGGGCTAGTTGTAGATGTGTTTGGAAGCATCTCGTAATATTTGAATATTATTTTGGCAAAATGAACGAAATGACTGGAAGAAAAAAAATTTGATGAACGAGACACAAAGGTCCGAGTCAGTAAAATGATCTGAACTTCCCATCACTAGTACACATAGATCAGAAGTTCTTTAAAGCATTTTCATCAATTGCTGGGTTCCCATCTCTCTTTTTATTAAATGCCCTATTTTTTTTTCTTGATTAGGTCTTAAAATAAGAAAAGATTCTCTCTGCTGGTGATCCACTCCGGGTTTTCCCATTCCTGCTCATGGAATGCTCTGTCCACTCCATTTTAAAAGTTATTTATATGTTTATTTTATGGCCACAACATCTATAATACTATATTTAATGGTTTGGGAATTATTCAACATGTTTAATTAATAGAATTACACAATAATACATAATAGAATTTACACATATACATAATAGTTTTAATAACTAATTTCTAATAACTGATTTTTTAAAAAATCTTTTTCCATGATGATATTTTTCTAGACATGTCTATACAGCTTAAAGTGACATTTAAAGGCTTAACTAGTTTAATTAGGTTAACTAGGCAGGATAGGGTAATTAGGCAAGTTATTGTATAATGATAGTTCTGTAGACAATCAAAAAATAATATAGCTTAAGGGGGCTAATAATATTGACCTTCTCCTGAAGAAAAAATATGATCAGACATACTGTGGAAATTTCCTTGCTCTGTTAAACATCATTTGGGAAATATTTCAAAAAGTCCAAAAAATTCAAAGGGGGTTTAATATATCTGATTTTAACTGTAAGTTAACTAATGCTAAGTTAACATACTTGTTTAACAATAAACAAAGCTTTTAAAATACACAAACTGTCAATATTAAAGTAGTTTAAAGCATCTCTTCTTTAAATTATATTGGTCTCAGTTATTTAAATAAAGTGTTGATTAAAAGATTGCAGCCCAAAAAAACTAAATCTGAAAATAATTGTTTCAACTTTAATCCAATTTTAGGTTTTGTAAAACTAGATACACAATTGTACGTCAATTTACCTCATTTCTGACAGTGTATGCCACAAAGACATTCACAATCAGTTGGGTCAATTAAAGAGAGTATTCTGATAATGAATAATTGTATAAAAACCACTGGCACAGACAAATCTACTAACCCGTTTACTTTGATAATCCGACTTATTTCTGACTGAACAGAGTGTTCAATACAACATGAATGACGGAAGTTGATTTGATCCATTAGGAAATGACTGGCCCATGAAAGTGCTCTCTATATGATATCATTTGACAGATGAAGAATCAGTGGCGTCATCTGAAAAAGAAAATCATTTTATTGACAGACCAAGTCTTTTTTGGATCAGACATTAAAGGGATAGTTCACCCAGAAACGATTCATCAAACGATCACTTACTCATCCTCCGCTTATTCCAAACCTGTTTGAGTTTCTTTCTCCTGTTGAACACAAAAGAAGATATTTTGAAGAATGTTGTAAACTTCCGCAGTATCATTTTCCTACTTTTTTCCTTTTTTTTATTCCTTTAAAGTCTGTTTTAATCACATTTTAATCAGTTTTTAATGTTTTCTTTTTATTCTTTGTATTTTATTTTTCTTTTGTTCTTGTGTATGTAAAGCACTTTGAACTGCCATTGTAAACTTGCCTTGCCTTACTATAGATGTCAGTGGCTATTCTGTGTTTAACAGAAGAAAACAATTCATTTAGAAGCTTTAGAACCACTTGAAGATGAGTACAGTTTTATTTTTGGGTGAACTACCCCTTTAAGAAGACAAACAAGACCGGAAATATGTGTTAAGAAAGTTAACAGTTTAGATTTTATAGTGAGTGTAGCTTTGCCAGATTCATTGTAATTTGTCCTCAGAGCTTCTATTAGTCATTAAAACTGGAAGGCTTAAATGAACGTCACAGTCTGCAATAGAAGGGGCCGGTCAGTTGGCACAGAAGATGACGCATATGTGCTGTCTGGATGCATATTTAGAGATATTACACACACACACCCCCACGGCTTCAGTGACTGAGATGCATAAGTACACACAGACAGACGTGTTCCTATATGCCGATGGGGACTCTCATAGACGCAATAATGTCTCTAATATACAAACTCTATCCCCCTACACCATTACCTATTTTTGTAAATTACACAAAATCTAACTGTAATATAAACTGTAGTATTTTACTATAGGACAGTAATGCAGTGTTACAGTATTTTAAAGTTGCATTGTGAAAATGACTGTATTTATTTACAGTAAAGATATGCGATATTATAAATACATATACAGCAAAATAAATGGTGCTGTAAATGTAAATACAGTATTTTTGCTGTACACTAGTCCCTCGCTGTAACATGGTTCACCTTTCACGGCCTCGCAGTTTCGCGGATGTTTTTTTTGTGCAATTTCACATGCTTTTTTTTTTTTTTTACAGGACATTGTGTTGTGCATCCTGATTGGCTATAGACCATTGTCAATCAATCTCCTCCTTGTCTCCTGTACAGTACAGAACGTGTTCAGCTTGCCAAATTAACATAAATCTTTGATTGCTAGCAGTATGAGTTTCATCAAGGATGCAAAAAGGATTGTAACTATCCGCAGCAAGACCATATTAAAGGGACTGTTACACCGGATGTGCCTACACCACGCAGCCCATGCATTTTAGAATTGTAAACATAGGTTTTATATCAGGGTACGCACACCGGCACTGCAAGTCGGCAGCTGTCTGCAGTGCCCAGCTACGACTCAGGACACTGTTCATATTTCTGCATCCGGTGTGAGACCCCCTTAAGGATGGAGACTGCTTTAGCTTTGTGGATCAGTGACTGCAGGAAAAAGAACATTACGCTGGATGCCAACATCCACACAAAAGCTAAAAAGCTTCATGAACCTTTTGCTGACAGCGATGAATGTTTGCGCCTGACAACAGGTTTTGATCTTTGGTTTCATTCTATAATACTGAGCTTTTTTTCTATGAAAGTTTGAACTTTGATAGTGTTTAAACAAGAGAGAAAGTGTGAAAATGTTGATGCCTGTCTGAGAAAATCGTAGAAAGTGTGTAGTGAGGGATTATACAGCCATAAAACATCTATAATAATTGTAAAAAATAAAGCGGACTACTTCACGGATTTCGCCCATTGCGGGTTATTTTTAGAACGTAACTCCCGCGAATAACGAGTGACCACTGTAACTGATTTACAGTAAGTTATTGGCAAACTGCTGCCAGTAAGTTACTGTAGATTCTACAGGAAGTCGTTAACAGTGCACTGTTAATGACTTTTGTAAATTACACAGTATTTAACTGGAAAATGAACTGTATTTAACTGTAGGACAGTTATGCAGAATGTTGCTGTACAGTAAAGATATACAATACTGTAATTGTCAGGATTCTGCCACTTCGATCTTGTTAATTCTTGTTTTGGTGGCAGGGTCCAGACACTAGTCCTGTCATGTCTTGTATGTTGTGCTCAGCTCAAGTTTTCTTGGGTCAATCACTCATATTTCCTGTCATTGTCTGTCTTCGTCTTTGTATGAGCGCCATCTTGACGCAGGCGCGTGAGGTCTGGGCGTGCTCGGGATGCATGCTCTCATCCTGGTGTTTGTTGTTTTGTTCGTGGCATGGTGTTTTTGGTCTCAGAGCTCCAGTCTAGTTGGTTTCGGTTGGCGCTGGGATCGGAACATGCATGTCCCATGTGTGAGCACGGTAAGTGTTTTCTTGATCATGTACTCTTGTCTTGCATTCTGTCTGTGTTGCCATTTGTTTGTTGCAAGTAGCTTGTGTTTACACTTGGCCACGTGCTATTGTTTTTCATGTGAACACGCGGTTAATGGGCTTTCTCATTGGCTGCGTGTTCTAGTCCTGTTTTACATGAGCACATGGCTTGTGTTGTGTCAAACATAGGCTCATTCTGAAAACGTAGCCCTATATACCTTTCTGGACACCGTGAATTATGAATTCTCGCTTACAGCTGAGCGCTTACCTCGGTATGGATGGATTTCCCACTTTTACCAGTTTGTCCAGTGGCTTGCCATGTACATCGGTGGACTTGAGACGCAGAGAGGAGTTGACCACGACGACAGGGTTCGAGCCCGGTGAAGAACGGTTCCAGTAAGCAGGTAAGACAAAAACAGAATCCAAAAAATAAAATAAACACGTAAATAACAGGGTGAGAATGTGGTAAAATCAGGTGAGGGCTTTTCTTTTTCTGGATTGCTTTTTAAAATTGTCGGTTGGGTTTAGGGAAGGAGGAGGATGGGTCAGTCGATTGGTCAGTCAGTCAGTCAGTCGACAGCGGCCTCTGGTGGATTTACGCAAGTACAGCAGGTGCGAAGGGCACTCACGAGAAATTTGAGATCTCAAAAAGCGTACACAGCAGCCTCTGGTGGATTCGCAAAAACAAAAACTGCAAAAAAACGTAGCTCCTATGACGTATTTGACGCACTCCAGAAATGTATATAGAGGTACGTTTTCAGAATGAGCCTGGGTTGGTTTTGTCTTTGCATCATGTGCTCTCCTGTCTATTGTCTAGTCCCACCCTCCTTGTTAACCCATTATTAGTTTATTATGTTCACCTGTTTGTTTGCCAATTTGCTCTACTCTATAGCTTCCTCTTGTCTGCTGTCCCGTGCCAGTTTGTCATACGTCATTCTTCCCAAGAGTCATGTCCTGTTCCTTTCCAGTCTTGCCAGCCCAGTCCAGTCCAGTCCAGTCTAGTTTGGTTACTGTAGATTCTACAGGACGTTGTTTACAGTGTACCCCAACCCCCACAGGAAACAGTCTGCACTTCTACATTTTCAAAATACTTTATTCTGTGTGATTTAAGCATGTTTACCCATAAAGACCTTAATTTTGGTCCACACGGTGACACAAGTCCCCATGAGTTTGTGTGCATTCAGGATTAAGTCCCCACCAGGATATAAAAACAAGTGCACACACACTTATTTTTGTGCACTGTACCTGTGAAACTGCACCCTTGTATTGCAGTCATGACCATCCACATCCAACCTGTGTCATTTTGTAGATTCACCTTGAAGAGAAACTTGGAGAGCACACGTCAGTTTGACCGTAAAAGCAGCCTGTCAGTTCAAAAGCATCCAAGCAAAAGGTCAGTCCTGATCTGCGTGTGCTGAATGAAAGGCCAGCAGGCTTTTTGGCCGGCTGCAATATTGATGTATCTTTAGAATCTCAAGAGTGTGAAAGAAAAAACAGGTTTTAAGCACTGTTCGGGGTGGTAAAAGTTTCTTGAATTCATATGAAAGGGTTAGGAACCAATTGAAGTACAGATAATCCTTCATCCATGTAGCTCTCAAGTCTCGTCGCCATTTATGGACATTCAGACTTGCTCGCATTAAAATACTAGAGAAAACATTCATTCATTCATTTTCTTTTCGGCTTAGTCCCTTTATTAATCTTGGGTCACCACAGCGGAATGAACCGCCAACTTATCCAGCATATGTTTTATGCAACGGATGCCCTTCCAGCTGCAACCCATCACTGGGAAACATCCACACACACTCATTCACATGGACAATTTAGCTTACCCAATTTATCTATACCGCATGTCTTTGGACTTGTGTGGAAACCGGAGCACTCGGAGGAAACCCACGCAAACACGGGGAGAACATGCAAACTCCACACAGAAATGCCAACTGACCCAGCCAACGCTCGAACCACCCTGCTGCCCACTGCGCCACCGTGCAACCTAGAGAAAACAAATATTGGATCAAATAAAATAGTAAGCTGATGTGTAGTTAAATTGAGTTCACTGTAAAAAACATTCTTGCTGACTTAAATGTTTTAGTTGAATGAAAGGAACTTTTCTAGTAATCTCAACTTGCATCAGTCAAACTGACTAAAATATTGAGTTAAACTTTGTACAAATTTTTAAAAAAAATGTAAACCTGACTAACTTATTAAAATAAGTTAAAACAACATGAAAATATTTGTTGTCTTGACTTTTTGTCATTAAATTTTTTTGCAGTGTAGTTATAAAACAATTTTGCAGTTATTAGTTAATTATAGTTTTTTATTTTAAGACGTTTGAAAGTAAGGGCTTAACTCTTATTTTCAATAATATTATTGTAATAATAAAAATGAAATAATTTTACTTCGGCTCCAACAAGTGTTTTTATGTTATTATTTTGTTAATGTTATTTTTATTTTAGCCCTGTCTCCAGCTACTGACATGAAAAGTTTTAGATTCTTTTAAATAAATATTGGGCCTCACAGTGGCGCAGTGGGTAGCACGTTCGCCTCACAGCAAGAAGGTCGCTGATCGCTGGTTCGAGCCTCGGCTGGGTCAGTTGGCCTTTCTGTGTGGAGTTTGCATGTTCTCCCTGTGTTGGCGTGGGTTTCCTTCGGGTGCTCCGGTTTCCCCCACAAGTCCAAAGACATGCGCTATAGGTGAATTGGGTAAGCTAAATTGTCCGTAGTGCATGAGTGTGAATGGGTGTGTATGGATGTTTCCCAGAGATGGGTTGCAGCTGGAAGGGCATCCGCTGCGTAAAACATATGCTGGATAAGTTGGCGGTTCATTCCGCTGTGGCGACCCCAGATTAATAAAGGGACTAAGCCGAAATGAAAATGAATGAATGAATAAATAAATATTTCAACATTTTTTACTTGCTAATTGCAATTTCAAACCATTTTTCTTTTCTCAAATAGATAAATAAATAGTAATCATTATAATAAATAAAGATCCGTTTAAGAAAGGCCAGTTCCTTAATGACATCCTCCAGGAAGTGACATCATTTTAATTTGACAACAACACAGATTTCAGCAAATTTTAGCACTTGATATGGAGAATCCTGTGGTGTTTTCTGGTGTTAACTTTTAATTTCTTTCTTTTTTTTAAATTTCTGTCGGTTTCTTGTTAAGCAATAACTACATTTAGCTCTTTATTACTAGTATCCAGTTAAATTTACTTACAATGTTAGACATTTTATTGTATTTTTGCGATTACTTACTGGCAGCACTGTTGCCAGCAAGTTACAGCAACTGCCCCTTTACAGTACCTGTAAATGTGTTTTACAGTAGCAATTTCATCTTACAGTAAAGTAGCCTAACTGCAACTTTGTTTTATGGTAAAATGTCCTTTACCACATTTTAATGATACAGTATGACAGTTTTAACTGTAATTTATTTACAAATTACACAAGCTGCAGTAATTACTATCAAATTTCATTAATTCCAAACAAGTAACACAATTGTTGTCTTTAACTACAGTAGCGGTACTTCATTACTTTGATTACAGTAGAATACCGCAAGTTCCTAATATGCAGTAAGTTACTTTAAAAGTTTTAAAATGACCCACAATGCACTGCATATTACAGCACTGAACTGTAAAGAATGTATGTGGTATTTTACTGCGCATTTTTTTCAGTAAATAACAGTAAAAATGCGCCTAGGTCTAACAGTGTATAGTCAGTTTAGCATATTGAAACTCTGCTTTTATGTTTCTTATAAGCATAAATATATTCATTATTTATTTATATGATTCTACATGAACAAGAATGATTCAGGTGTGTTATATGAAGTCAAAGGTGCAGTTATGCACACATAATGTATTTATGATGTTTGTAACACCGTCTTTCTTATTTGTATTTGCATTAAAAATGAGGGTACGTAACGCTCTATAAGAAGATAAAAACAGTTTGACACGGTGTCAGTGGAGTGAAAGCATGGTGGATGTTAAAAGTGCTTTTTCCTGTGAGGCTGATGAGTCACAGATAGAAAGATGGCATGTGTCATATGTAGGCGCGAGACGCCACACAGATGGAGCTGATGAGTGTCTCGCTCTCTCTCTCTCTCGTTTCTTACCGCTTATTTAAAGAGACAAAGACAGTCTGACTGTCAGCCCAGACTCAACACTGGGCAACAACAGTCTTGATTAGGAAATTAAAGTCTGACTCGCTGCTTCGTAAACTGTCAGATGGCGCAAAGGATAGTTTACTTGAAAACGAATATTTCTATCATGTACCCTCATGTTCTTTTAACGCAGTATTATAATTACTTTGTTCTGTAAAAACACAAAAGGATATGCTTCAGAAACATAATCAATTTATTCCATTTAGTCAATTACATAAAAATAAATGATTAAATTTGTATTTATGTATAATTATATTGTTCAATTAGGGGCTCACAGTGGCGCAGTGGGTAGCACGATCGCCTCACAGCAAGAAGGTCGCTGGTTCGAGCCTCGGCTGGGTCAGTTGGCATTTCTGTGTGGAGTTTGCATGTTCTCCCTGTGTTGGCGTGGGTTTCCTCCGGGTGCTCCGGTTCCCCCACAAGTCCAAAGACATGCGCTATAGGTGAATTGGGTAAGCTAAATTGTCTGTAGTGTATGTGTGTGAATGAGTGTATATGGATGTTTCCCAGTGATGGGTTGCAGCTGGAAGGGCATCCGCTGTGTAAAACATATGCTGGATAAGTTAGCGGTTCATTCCGCTGTGGAATTAATAAAGGGACTAAGCCGAAAAGAAAATGAATGAATGAATGAATGAATATTGTTCAATTATAATCTTCAAAAGTATCTGTTTTGGCACCGGTACCGTTTTAAAAGTATCGATTTAGCACCGGTATCGAAATAACCCCAAACGATACCCAACCCTAGTTAATATGCATTTTAAAGTATCGCATGACAACCGAATGATGGAAAACTTGGAATAAAAATCCTTACATTTTGATGGAAACATTGAGTAAACTTTAACGTAGCAACATTAAACCCACATGACTAATCTGCTGTCTCCGTTTTGCTGCCCTTGTTTACTTTTGGTTGCTAGGTTACTAATACTATAGTCAGCCGCTTTAACATTTTGACTGAAAAACCCCTAAGACACATTTGGGGATTTATTTATTTAAATTTAATTTTTTGCACATTTGAAAAGATTTGTTTCACGTTAGGATGGAAACCCGGCTATCAGCAATTAAATAACCATATATGGTTCTTCACATGATAAACCACTTTTCATTTCAATAAGTTTATTAAATGTGAAGTTAGGGCGGCACGGTGGCTCAATGGTTTGCACTGTCACATCACAGCAAGAAGGTTGGTGGTTTGAGTCTCGGCTGTGCCAGTTGGCATTTCTGTGTGGAGTTTGCGTGTTCTCCCTGTGTTGGTGTGGGTTTCCTTTGGGTGTTCTGGTTTCCCTCACAGTATAAATGCATGCGCTATAAGTGAACTGGATGAACTAAATTGGCCGTAGTATGGCCGTTTCCCAGTACTGGGTTGCGGCTGGAAGGTCATCCGCTAAGTAAAACATATGACAGAGTAGTTGGCGGTTCATTCCGCTGTGGTGACCCCTGATAAATCATGAACTAAGCTGAAGGAAAATGAATGAATGAAGATGTGAAGTTCAGAATTATGATTGTAGTTATTTTGGAGCATTCAAAATTGTATCATACATTTTTGGAGGGTGCGTGTAAAAACAGCAAATATTGTTGCTATTTGGAAAACAAAATCTTGAGAATTCTTCCAAACGTCACAATTTACATTTATTGAATAAAAGAAAATACAAAGTCAAAACAAGGTGAGCATGAGAAATTGATGACAAAGTGTTTATTTCGATGTACAACGTTCCATTTAAATGCGCATAATGCACAAAGAAATAAAGCAAACTACTATAATATTTATATTTCTTGCAGTTTATTTATTTATTTTATCATAAACACAAACATCCTGTAATAAATTATACATTAGTTTGGACAGATAAAAGCATATGCTAAATGGAAAGGTAGCAGGATGCATCTTCGTTAACAACAGTGTTTGCTAGTTTTTGTAAATGAGAAGATAGAACAGGATTTTTTTTCTTAGTGCTTAATCCCATAGAAATCAGAAACGTGTATGAATCCTGGCAGATTTGGCAAAATCAGTTTTAAATCCATTATTGCAGCTCATTAGGCAGAAAGAGATTTCAGCATTTCAGTAATGGAAAATAGTTCCTGTTTTAAAACGAGTCCAATTTCCCTCCATCACTGAAAGTGGGAATATATATATATATATTTTTTTTAATTGCCTGCAATTAGTCATAAATCACAGGCTGTTATCTCCAGTGTTCACAACCAGAGCTGTTTTTTTTTATCAGACTAAAAAAAAAATCACCAAAGTCAAGTGACATCCATTAACGTCTCAATCCACATAAGTGAGTCGATGAGTTTCTGTTCAAGTGATTTTATGTTTATGATTCATATGCTATTGTCCATTTTCAGTATTGCTCTTCATACAAATCTAAAACATAGAGAGCCTGAAGCATATGGGAATGAATCTGTCTGAGAGCATTATCAGTTAAGTGCACTAATGTTATTGGCACCTCAGCAAAATGACCAAAACAAATCTACTTTCAGAACTGAATTCAGATGTAAATTGCCATTTGCAAACCAGTTTACTTAATAATCAGATGTATTTTTAAGTGAAACAAATGAATTTATCCATCCATTTGGCCACAACTTTCTCTGTTTCAGCAAATGGAATGATTTTGATGACAAATTTTGACACATATATTCAGAAAATGCTTTGAAAATGAAAAATTTTACATCTTCCCAACAGTGAAAACCAGCAACAATCAAGAAAGCCTGATTATATGGTGTCATGGCTTTGCGATCAAAAAATGTCATTATAATGGAAGTCAATGGGGCAAAAACAGCCACGAACATCATGAAAGGGTAGTCAGTTTAAACAGGACACAAGGGTTAAATTATTATTTAAAGACTGATTCAGTTTATGACGTATCATGTGAGCTGATAAAATGCACAGTGTACAGGGTAAAGAAAACATGGGAAAGAAAGAAGGTCGCTGGTTCGAGCCTCGGCTGGGTCAGTTGGCATTTCTGTGTGAAGTTTGCATGTTCTCCCCGTGTTGGCGTGGGTTTCCTCCAGGTGCTCCGGTTTCCCCCACAGTCCAAAGACATGCGCTATAGGTGAATTGGGTAGGCTAAATCGTCCGTAGTGTATGTGTGTGAATGAGTGTGTATGGATGTTTCCCAGTGATGGGTTGCAGCTGGAAGGGCATCCGCTGTGTAAACCATATGCTGGATAAGTTGGCGGTTCATTCCGCTGTGGCGACCCCAGATTAATAAAGGGACTAAGCCGAAATGAAAATGAAAGAATGAATTATGTGGTTATGTAGTCCAATGTAAATGTGATCACATTTACTATCTGAATTCTAGACAAATGTAAAACATTGTTTATTTCATTAGCATCTTTGTTCACGTGCATTTGTTATTTGATCATATTCTGTTTGAGACGTTTTAATGTTTAAAAAAATGAGGAGATGCTGTTTGTAGAAGCACACAAAGGGGCGAACAGGACACAAGAAATAACAATGAAAAGGAATAAAACAAAGAAAATGATTGGCCAATGATAATTGGACGGCAGATCCAGAAGGGCTGGTATAAAAAAATCACACTCCAAAAAAAATGATTTTGCTTCTTGTTCAAACTACGTATTTAAAAAGAGCTGAAACAACACAAATTTTGAGATTTTTGGAGGGACAACTTAATTGTTTTATGTTCAATCCACTTAAATTTGGTAAGATAACTTTGGTAATAACTGTTTTTTATCAAAAAGATAGTTTGTGTTAGGACAACATGAATGAATTGTGTGAAACCCTGCTTTTTTTTTTACAGTGCAGGTAATAATTCTTACTATTAACTAGTGGCTTATTATCTGCCTATTATTAAGATATTGGCTGTTTATTAGTACTTATGAAGTACAAATTCTACATGATCTTATTCTATGTTCCTAATCCTATGCAATACAGAAATCTTACTACTACCTTAATAACTCCTAATAAGCAGCAAATTCAAAGTTTATTGTCAGGGTTCCATGTGCCTTGTGTTTTTCCATGCCCAGTGTTCCATGTGCTTTTGTTATATCATGTGACCCCTTTGTTCTGTTTTCCCGCCGTTCGTTAGTGTTCATGAGTTTCACCTGTGTCTCACTCCTGTGTGTAATTAGTTAAATGATGTCCTGTGTATTTATACTCCTGTGTTCGGTTCAGTCCTTTGTCCGGTATTATACGTCATCCTGAATTGTCTTCCTGAGTGTTCCTACGTGTGACTCCTGTGTTCCAGTATATTCGTGTTTTGATAACTCTTGCGATTCCAGTGTGTTTATGAGAGTGAAGTGAGCCCAGTCGTGACATTTATTAAGCTAAAAGTCATAGTTAATGGTTTGTTAATACCAAGAGTTGTGCCTTAGAATAAAGTGTAATCGAATATCATGTACTTTGCCAATTGTAGAATGCACAGCAGTGATGCTTCTGATTTCACTGTGAAACAAAGATTCTGGGTTCCACACAATTCCTTCATCTTGTCCCAACACAAATCCATTAAGTTAACTTCATTGTTTTTACAAATTTAAGAGGAGGGAACATAAAACATTTAAGTTGTCCCCAAATAAAACAAGAGTTGTGTTGATTCAGCTCATTTAAATTAAGTTTTTATACAAACAGCAAAAAATAATCTTTTTGAGTGTTCTTTCCAGTTTTTAGTCCATAATGCAAGACATTATTTGCCATATTGTTAATAATACAATACCAAAGGGTTCTAGCACAAATATTTAAAGTCTTCCACATTCACCAAAATCACTTATTTTCGTGTTCCAAAATAAGGAGGGGAAAAGTCCATGAAATGTCCAATCATTAAATCAGCAGCAAATTGACTAAACAGGCAAAGATGGTTTGTCCAAGATTTGAGTCATAGAAATTGACTTTAATCATACAGTATAAAGTGCACTTTCCCAACATCAAAATTATGGCCATGTAAAACGCTGAGTGGCTAGTAACTTTGGTAAACACTAACCACAGTGGTATATGGAGAGTAAAATAAAGTTAACGTCAAATCTTCTAAGAGCAAATGACATCTCTGCTAGCCATATTTGTTTGTTTTCACTTGTCCTGTGTTAATAAATCAAAACATTAATTCATTCATTTTCCTTTGGCTTATGGTGCATTCACACCAGACGTGGATGAAGCGTCAAGCACAAGTGATTTACATGTAAAGTGAATGCAAAGATGCGAAAAGACATTGTGTGGCGCGATTTGTGCGAATGAGGCAGCATGAATGACCCGATTCATGCGAATGTGTGCGATATGAACGTGTTGCGTGTTTGACGTTTAGTGTCCCAAGTGCTTAATCCCATAGAAATCAAAAACGAATCCTTGCCGATTTGGCAAAATCAGTTTTAAATTTGACCAGGAAAAACAATCCATTATTGCAGCTCATTAGGCAGAAAGAGATTTCAGTAATGGACAATAGTTCCTGTTTTAAAATGAGTCTACTTTCCCTCCATCAGTGAAAGTGGGAATTATTTACTTAGGGGAAATCCTCTTGCCGACACCCGATAACAGCTCATCAAACTGGGCTTGGCTCAGTCTGAAGCACCTCAGAAAGCTTCCATCATCCAGGTATAGTTTTTGGAGGAGTTGATGAACTCACAGAGTTGGGTGCACCTCTGAAATCAGGATCTGGTGGACTCAGACGTGGCGCTGAACGAATCTATGCTGTTTTTCAGCCTTCCTAAAGCACATAAAGCACAGCTACTCCCTCAATAAAATCCATGTTAGCCATTTAGCAACAAAGCTAGAGTCACCGGGCAGACAGAAGAAGTAAAATGAATTATTTGTGCGTGCCGTGTCTGGTATGAACACAGCATTAGTCTCTATTTCAGAGGTTGCCACACCGGAATGAACCGCCAACTATTCCAGCATATGTTTTAAGCAGAGGATGCCCTTCCAGCTGCAACCCGGTATTGGGAAACACCCATGCACACTCATTCACACACACACACACTACAGACAATTTAGTTTATTCAATTCACCTGTACCGCATGTCTTTGGACTGTGGGGGAAACCGGAACACCCGGAGGAAACCCACGCCAACTCGAGGAGAACATGCAAACTCCACACAGAAATGCCAAATGGCCCAGCCGGGGCTCGAACCAGCGACCTTCTTGCTGTGAAGCGACAGTGCTAACCACTGAGCCACTGCGCCGTCCTAAACCAACACATGCACGTTGCAAATAATACAATAAAAAATGCAGGGTTCCACACAACTCCTTCATGTTGTTTCAACACAAATCAATTAAGTTAACTTAATTGTTTTTACAAATTTAAGTTGACTGAACATAAAACAGGGTGACATGGTGGCTTAGCGGTTAGCACTGTCACCTCACAGCAAGAAGGTCGCTGGTTCGAGTCGCTAATGGGGCCAGTTGGCGTTTCTGTGTGGGGTTTCCATGTTCTTCCTGTGTTGGTGTGGATTTCCTCTGGGTGCCCCAGATTCCCCCACAGTCCAAAGACATGCGCTATAGGTGAATTGAATAAACAAAGTTGGTCGTAGTGTATGTGTGTGAATGAGTGTGTATGGGCATTTCCTAGTACTGGGTTGCAGCTAGAAGGGCACCCGCTTTGTAAAACATATGCTGGATAAGTTGGCAGTTCACTTCGCTGTGGTAACCCCTAATGAATAAAGGGACTAAGCCGAAGGAAAATTAACGAACATAAAACAATTAAGTTATCCCACAAAACCCCTCAGGAATTGTGTTGATTCAGCTCATTATAAATAAGCAGTTTGAACAAGCAGCAAAAATATATTTTGGAGTGAAGGAGAGCAAAAACTGAATGTCAAGTTTTCTAAGAGCAGATGATCTCTGCTAGCCACATTTATTTGTTTTCACATCTCCTGTGTTAATCAAACAAAAGCATACAGGTTGCAAATAATACCAATAAATTAATCCCAAGCGAAGATTCTTGAACTTTAATCCGTCTCTTCGCATGGTTTCACTCAGTTGGTTGCCATCATGTGATGGAATTCGGTGTCCGTCCCATGTCACTTTGTCATTGTTGTGTCTCCCGCCTCCCTTCTCATGACCCCGTGACCTCTGAGCTCTTTCATGATGTCACGCCATAGGACTCGCTGACCTCTGACCTCAGGTCCTCAGTGCATGCACTGGCGGCCAGTGGGAACGCAGGGTCTTCCACACGCTCCCGTAACGCAGGAGAACTGGGGGAAGGGTGGGAGAAAACCGCCAAGTATTGATAGTCTGTTGAATATCAAAACCCACGACTCGCTCTTTGTTCAGTCCGACAAATGCACTACAATTGATTAGAAGCTGAATGCTAAGAGGAGCGTCAGTCTCTTTTTTTTCTTCCCAGGCCTTCGGAGTTCGCAGGGTCATGCCAAGAGAAGAGTCAGTCAGTTTTGTGAGAATACACCACGCTTAATTAATGGAGACCAGCCTGCGGTTCACAACATACTTAAAGCAATATTGTGGGTTATTTTCGACTTAATGTCCATGGCCGCCATCTGTGCCTTGCTATTGATGACCTCAAACAATAATTTCAGGGCCGTCCCTCAGTGAGTAAAATGAGGCGTTTACAGTAAAACATCACAGTTTATAGTAAACCATAACCAAATCATACTCTTTTAAGGGTGTGGACTTGTTAAAATAATGATTTAGGTATTAAAGAACTTTCAAACAAAGCATTCCCATTGATTTCAATAGCAAATTCACTATAACTCCATCTATGTCCATATATCCATCTACAGTATCAATCCATCCATACATGACCATTCATTTATCCATACAGTACATCCATTTATCTGTCTAATGTCCCATCCATCCATCTATCCATCTTAATATATATTATTGTCCATCCATCCATCTATCTGTCTAATGTTCCATCTATCCACCCATCCAATGTTCCATCCCTCAATCCATCCGTCGAATTTTTCTTCCATCCATCCATCCATCTGTCTAATGTTCCATCTGTCCATCTCTCTAATGTTCCATCCCTCCATCCATCTGTCCAATGCTCCATCTATCCATCCGTCTAATGTTCCATCCCTCCATCCATATGTCTAATGTTCAATCCATCCATTCGTCTGTCCGTCTAATGTTCCATCCTTCCATCCATCCATCAATCTATTCATCCATCTGTCCAATGTTCCATCCGTCCGTCTAATGTTCCATCCTTCCATCCATCTGTATAATGTTCCATCCATCCATCCATCCATCCATCCATCTGTCTAATGTTCCATCCATCCATCCATCAGTCCGTCTATTGTTCCTTCTGTCCCTCCATCCCTTCCTCCCTCTATTTGTCCGTCCATCTGTCTAATGTTCCATACGTCCATCATCCATCTTAATATCTATTATTCCGTCCATCCATTCATCCATGTATCATCTTTGTCTGTCTGTTCATTCACTAGTCTGTTCATTCACTAGTTTGTAATCTGGGGTCGCCACAGCGGAATGAACCGCCAACTTATCCAGCATATGTTTTACGCAGCGGATGCCCTTCCAGCTGCAACCCATCACTGGGAAACATCCATACACACTTATTCACACACATACACTACGGACAATTTAGCTAACCCAATTCACATAAAGCGCATGTCTTTGGAATTGTGGGGGAAACCGGAGCACCCGGAGGAAACTCACGCAAACACGGGGAGAACATGCAAACTCATTCATTCATTCATTTTCTTTTCGGCTTAGTCCCTTTATTAATCTGGGGTCGCCACAGCGGAATGAACCGCCAACTTACCCAGCATATGTTTTACGCAGCGGATGCCCTTCCAGCTGCAACCCATCACTGGGAAACATCCACACTTTGGACTTGTGGGGGAAACCTGAGCACCCGGAGGAAACCCACGCCAACACGGGGAGAACATGCAAACTCCACACAGAAAACGCCAACTGACCCAGCCGAGGCTCGAACCAGCGACCTTCTTGCTGTGAGGCGATTGTGCTACCCACTGCGCCACCGTGCTGCCCTCAGCTGATAATATAAGGTGATAATTAGTTTTACGTAAGATTAAATTCACAATGATGTCAAATAATAATTCCTCTGTAAGTAAATTGGAAGTGCAATTACAGAGTAAAAACTATTTAACAGAAGTGTGGCAGTCAGGTGGAACAATTTTTGAAATCCATAGTTTTGAAAGTAGAATTCAATTAAATAAGACAATGAGCCACATGATGGAGAAACAATTATAAAAAAAAAAATTATAAAAATGATTATGTCTTTAAAAGTTAAGAAATGTACATGAAATCATACAGCATGTGCTGAGAAAATATTTTGACAAAAAGTAGCTGGATTAAAAAAAATTATATGTACTTAAAAAAAAACAAACTTAATATTTTTCTTTCATGGCTCATTTTATGATTGAAAGATAAAACTGTCATTTATTTTAAGAATATGTTTATTTGAGCATTCAGTGATCAAGTATCTTCTGTTAACATTCCCATTCAGACAGATGTTTGGACTAGTTGTCATTCTAGTGTGGCCGTCAGCTAGAGAGTCTGAGAGTGCCTGAAGGACTAAACCATCACAGACGATAAGCTTGTCAGCGAACACTCAAATATAGAGACAGGAGGACTGAAAGAAGAGTTTGATTTGATTAAGCTCATGGACACTCACGATTCATCACTAACCTCTGAAAACACGCATATGCGAACACCGTCACAACACGCAGAGAGAGTATAGCAGCTCTTCAGAGACGTTTAATGATTATAGTACATCCCCGCAGGCACTTCCAAGACAGTCAAAGATTAGAGAGAGGACAAGTGTGACACATTAAAGTAGAAGAAAAGCAGAGCTGGGAAAGACAAAGAAAAGGGAGTGTGTGAAGGAGTGTTTATCAGCGTTGGGCTTTTGTCTTAATGGAGAAACGCAGATTCATTTAAATGTTTGCGAACAATTTATGGTGGTAGAAGCTTCTTATCTCATATATATGGTTCCATATTTCCTAGTCACTCAATTAGCTTTTTAGTGAATAGTTTAATGCTCTGTAGGCATAATGCACTCACTAATGCATTATTGTATTAGCCAAAATTATACACAGTGGTACTGGGTTATGGATTTTGTCATTAACTCGTATACTAAAAGCCAGATTTACTAAACAGGGAAAATGAGTGCAAGAGCGCAATCCCATAAAAGCGGAGATGGGAGTGGAAAGTATTGTGAGGGATTTACTGACCGTGCGCAAATGTTAAAACACCGATGCAGAAGCTCATTTTCACACGTCCAGGGAATAAAACGGCACAATTTAGGTCACAAAAAAGAAGCAACAATTTCAGCTGAATCTACAGGTGCAAAATGGGTTAAGAAGTGTTGATTTGTTTGTTCCCAGACAACTTCTGATGTTGAATATTCAACTCTAGAGTTTAACAAAGGCAGGATGGCAGTTAATTTGGATGCATCCGAAATCCATCACTTTCTATTTTTCATTGGCAATACAGTCACTGGCCTTAGGTACATCTGTCCAACTGCTTGTTAACCCAAATTTCTATTCAGCCAATCACATGGCAGCAATGCAATGTATTTAGACATGTAGACATGGTTCAAACCGAGCATCAGAATGGGGAAGAAAGGGGATTTAAGTGACATTGAATGTGGCATTTTTGTTGGTGCTAGACGGGCTGGTCTGAGTATTTCAGAAACTGCTGATCTACTGGGATTTTCATGCACAACCATCTCTAGTGTTTACAGAGAATGGTCCGAAAAAGAGAAAATATCCAGTGAGCGGCAGTTCTGTAGGCGCAAATACCTTGTTGATGCCAGAGGTCAGAGGAGAATGGGCAGACTGGTTTGAGCTGATAGAAAGGCAACAGTAACTCAAATAACCACTCATTACAACTGAGGTCTGCAGAAGGGCATCTCTGAACACACAACACATCGAACCTTGAGGTGGATGGGCTACAGCAGCAGAATATCACACCGGGTGCCATTCCTGTCAGCTAAGAACAGGAAACCAAGGCTACAATTCGCACAGGCTCACCAGAATTGGACATTAGAAGATTGGAAAAATGTTGCCTGGTCTGATGAGTCTCGATTTCTTCTGCGATATTTGGATGGTAGAATCAAAATTTGGTGTCAACAACATGAAAGCATGGATCCATCCTGCCTTGTATCAACGCTTAACATATAGGGCCTATATTTATTTTACAAACATTATGGAGAATGTTCCATATTTAATTGTAAAGCATAAAATCACTTACAATCGCTAACACGTAGGGTAATCTTTCATAGCCTGTAAATCAGATATATGGTCAAATTATGTAAAACTACTTTTATTTATTTGTTGCCATAATTACATTTAAATAAAAAAATCCTATATTTTTAGTTTTCACACGCTTTGGAGATGTAACACATTTCCGCTTGAAAAGTATAGGTGACCTATAGCTTTTGATATGATCCATGGCTGCATTCAAAATGGCATAAATCATTTTGGAGAGCACTATGAAGGGAGCGCAATTGTCAATCTGAAATTTGTTAAAACTAAAGTGTTATAAAAAATTACTTTGAAAGCAAACTACACGTTAGAGAGATCACTTTAAGCTTTTTTTTTTTTACCAATCAGTCAAAATTTATGTTGGAACAATCGAAAAGAATAGGGCATAGGGGGGATAGCTGGGAATAGAACACAGCCAGAAGCTTCTAACTACAGCTCTAGAAGAGTAGTTGCAACCGCACATGTTTGCGATGCAGTTTGCGAATGTTCATTGGAACGACATATTCGGGAAACACCAAAACACTGAACTAGAAAGTTCCTTTCATACTACTCATATTCATGCTATATAGAATGTACTTTTCGGCTGTGAAGTAAGAACGTCTATGAAGTAAATTCTAATTCAAATGTAGGACAGTCTCCAAGTAGTATGCAATTTCTAATGCAGCTTATTTAACATTTTTAGTAGTTTGAAACAGTAGCCCCTTTCACACAATAATACTGGTGAATAGCCATAAAAATGACCAAAGGCTTTAATTTTTGAACCAAAGACATTTTAAAATGATTCAAGTTTACACAATGTTTTCTAAACAATTCGCTTTGACACATTTGCGAAAATGACTAAAACACTGTAATATGTATGCCAGGCCAATATACAGTATGGAGCTGTCACCTTGTTAGTAAACAGTACCTGTATGGAAGTCACAATGTGCTGTCAGTGACTCTGTATTCGTGTGTATAATGCTGTTCTAATATGTACTGTAGTAAATCTACATTTGCCAATAAAGCGTTAGCAAACACTTGAGCAACGAAAACACTCCCACTATA
>CAIGQW010053631.1:26639844-26661602 GCA_903798125.1 Danio choprae | reverse complement strand
AGTATGTTCACTTAGCATAAGAGGACATAATGCCGTTACACAATTTAAGACGTTTCCAATGCCTTTTTTTTATTTGGTTTTTTTTTTTTACCCCAAAAACGTATTTATTTACTAAAGCTCCAGTCGAACTGGAAAAAGGCACCTGTTGACCTAAATTCTTAAATCATCTTTTTTTTTTTATAACCTATTAGTGGAGATCAGAATGGCCCCTAACCTGTCTATTTTTAAAGGAGACCTCTTATACCCCTTTTTACAAGATGTATAATAAGTCTCTGATGACCCTAGAGTGTGTATGCGAAGTTTCAGATCCAAATACCACACAAATAATTTTAGTTTTATAACTCTTTGAAACTGACCCTTTTAGGCTTTGATCCTGAATTGTGCCATTTTGGTGACTGTCGCTTTAAATTCAAATGAGATTGGGCTCTTTTCAAAAGATGCCGGAGCTACAACTGCCTATGTGTCAGCATAGTGGAAGATTCAAAAACAAGACTAACATCTTATGCTAATGAGGGGGGATGGCCACTAATGGGCGGGGCTTTCCCCCTCTGGTGACACGTACAATGTGAGAATGTCAATCAAAGTGTTTTTATCAAGTGTGATTATAAAACAAATATATCATATATATATATTTTTACCATTAGAAGCTGGTTATATTCACACACTTTTGCAACACAACTGTGTTTAAACCCCTTATAAAAGTAATTTTTCCATAATTAAGGCACTTTTAAAAACCCACTTGTTTACATTGGCCTATTAGAAATTTTATTTTACCTGTTTTCATGTCTGTCTTGTGTTTCGGTTTTTATCTTTAGAATTCTTTTTTGTAGCTCCTGTTTTTATTATGTTGTAAAGCACTTTGGTCAGTCTGTGGCTGTTTGAAACGTGCTACTGTATATAAATAAAGTCAACTTGAAACAAATGTATACAAAGGGATTCAACTGTATTTGCAATACTTTTTAGACAAATGGTCCAGAAGTTTAGACTAGTGGTCTTCAACCTTTTTATCACTGCGAACTGGTCAATGCTTGACAGTTTTACCGTGGGTGGTGGTCGATGGTTTGTAGGTTGGTAGGCGAGGATGACAAGCTGACAAATCGTTGCTGTCACTCTGATACAAGTTTTATTTATGGAGAAAATTACAAAGCAGTGCAGTGTTTGGGTGTTCTGTGTTTGTCTGAGGTAATTAGTCTACCGAAGTGTATATATTCCATACAAGCTGAAGCTGATCGGTCAGTTCTTGTCACGTGACTCGCGGTGCGCTCGCGGGATTCATTCAACTGGGTGCGTCTTGAAGGCGCGAGCACGTCACGCTGCTTCCACCTCCATTGGAAATAACGAACTTTCGCGAACTCTAGAAAAGATGCGATATGAGAACGGCCCATAATAGGCCGCCGTCATTTGCGATCCCCAGCAGTTGGTCTTCTAAAATTACCCTATTAAAATCAATGGCCTATACAGAAATGAATTAATTAATTCATTCATTCATTCATTTTCATTTCGGCTTAGTCCCTTTATTAATCTGGGGTCGCCACAGCGGAATGAACCGCCAACTTATCCAGCATATGTTTTACGCAGCGGATGCCCTTCCAGCTGCAACCCATCTCTGGGAAACATCCATTCACACTCATACACTACGGACAATTTAGTCTACCCAATTCACCTATACCGCATGTCTTTGGACTTGTGGGGGAAACCGGAGCACCCGGAGGAAACCCACGCCAACACAGGGAGAACATGCAAACTCCACACAGAAACGCCCACTGACCCAGCCGAGGCTCGAACCAGCGATCAGCGACCTTCTTGCTGTGAGGCGAACGTGCTACCCACTGCGCCACTGTGAGGCCCACTGAATTAATTCATTATGCGAGAAATTAAAAACTCGTTCATTTGTATTCACTGTATTTAAATGTTGATTAAAGTTAGGTTATTTAGTGAGGAGCAGCGAATCTCTCATTTTGATACACTGTTTTGTTTGATAACAGAGGTCCAATTCAATGATCGATAATGAAAGCATTCAATTTCTTTCGTAACTTTTTGCTCATTTAAGACAAAATAATTTCTGTTTAAAATAAAACACGCCAGGACGGACATGTTATACATAGCCTATTTTAAATGTATTTGTCTGTTTAAAAACACACCCAAATCCCAAAGTGTCCACTTTCGCTCCTCTTCAAATTGCGTGTACTGAAGCTAATCTGGGAACAGTGTCTTTATCAGTACGGAGCGCGTCCGTCAGTCAACACTGATACTTGACTGATTCAGAGATTGCATAGGAAGGGCGACGGTTCTTGCACAGACATGGTGGATTCACTTTATTTGTTGACAGATGGGTTGCAGATCCATTCTTAGGCAGTTCGTGCGTCCTTCACCGGGCCTTTTCCCCTTAGCAAAGAAAATTTCCAAAGACGTCTGTTTTGCTGCTTGTGGGTTAAATTTGGGCAGTGAGCGAGATCCAAGTAAGAAAATACTGTAATTTATCTACATAAACGATTTTTCAAAATAAAAGATCGTTCAGACTCAGATAATAAATAAAATGGAAATAATTAATGATTTCTTGTACCAGTTGAGGACCACTGGTTTAGACCATGGAAAAAACTTGTTGTCAGGTAGCAATAGCATTTAGGCAACTCAGAGTTGGCAAGTTTGTTTTACGTTTGCCTGAAGGAAACAGAGTTGTTATACTATATTTCTAAGCCAAAAAATATATGTGCAGTTGTGGAGCTTGAACCACAAGGTGATGGTACAAATTCCTCTGAGCGCTTTAGGCAAGTGAATTCTGGTACACTGGTCCAAATAATCATCCTGGCAGGAGGATATAAATCAAGCACTCGAGAGAAACGTGTTCTTACTTTTAAAATGCAGGCCACTATATTTCAACGGCAAATATCCTTATATTGGTCAGAGCCGGGAAGCCTGCCATATTCAGTTGTGGAAATTAAACGGTGAAGTGACAAAAAAAAGTGAACACGAGAAGATTCTTTTGACACGGATGAGAAGTTGTAAGGGTCTCCACAGGGCAAGTATTACTTCCATTGAAGAGCCTTTCAGAAAGAGCTAGTAATGAGGATGTGCTTCAGATTACTCAATATAATTGGCTCCAGAAACTGTGCTATACGTGTCACTGCGACTTACTACTATTATAATTAACAGCACACTGACAGTGTTTGATCGTTTTAACTAGTGTTTCATGCGTAATCCAAAACAAACTGAAATTTCATATATAATAGCAAGAAATTCTCGTCTTTCGTCTTCAGTGGGTTGTCTCATATTTCATTGAGTCATTATTATTCTCATCATATTTTTTATGCTTTTTTTTATACATTAGTTTAAAGGTCCCATGAAATTATAATAACGTTTTTTAGATTTTAATATCAGTATGTTAGTCTTGAGAATATCTATAAGCTAGTGTGCTCCAAAACATTGACAAAAATGAGCAAGTAGAAGATACACTCACTGGCCACTTTATTAGGTACACCTGTCCAACTGCTCATTAATGCAAATTTCTAATCAGTCAATCACATGGCAGCAACTCAATGCATTTAGGCATGTAGACATGGTCAAGACGATCTGCTACAGTTCAAACAGAACATCAGAATGGGGAAGAAAGGTGATTTAAGTGACTTTGAACATGGCTTGGTTGTTGGTGTCAGACGGGCTGGTCTGAGTATTTCAGAAACTGCTGATCTACTGGGATTTTCACGCACAACCATCTCTGGGCAGAGAATTGTCCAAAAAAGAAAAAATATCCAGTGAGCAGCAGTTCTGTGGGCGCAAATGCCTTGTTGATGTCAGAGGTCAGAGGAGAATGGCTAGACTGGTTTAAGCTGAAAGAAAGGCAACAGTAACTCAAATAACCACATTTATTACAACCGAGGTATGCCTGGTCTGATGAGTCTCAATTTTTGCTGCGACATTTGGATAGTAGGGTCAGAATTTGGTGTCAACAACATGAAAGCATAGATGCGTCCTGCCTTGTATCAGCGGTTTAGGCTGGTGGTTGTGGTGTAAGGTTGTGGGGCATATTTTCTTGGCACACTTTGGGCTCATTAGGACCAACTGAGCATCGTGTCAACGCCACAGTCTATCTGAGTATTGTTGCTGACCACGTCCATCCCTTTATGACCACAGTGTACTCATCTTCTGATGGCTACTTCCAGCAGGATAACGTGCCATATCATAAAGCACAAATCATCTCAGTCTGATTTCTTGATCATGACAATGAGTTCACTGTACTCAAATGGCCTCCACAGTCACCAGAGCTCAATCCAATAGAGCACCTTTGGGATGTGGTGGAACAGGAGATTCGCATCATGGATGCGCAGCCGACAAGTCTGCAGCAACTGTGTGTTGCTATCATGTCAATATGGACCAAAATCTCTGAGGAATATTTCTAGTACCTTGTTGAATCTATGCCACGAAGGATCTGAAGGCAAAAGGGGGTCCAACCCAGTACTAGTAAGGTACCTAATAAAGTGGCCGGTGAGTGTATAAACTTGATTTAAACATCCAAAGGTTGCAGTTTGTCACTTCTGCCTGGATCATTTTTTTTACATGACCTCATACTTCAGACCACACTTTTACATGACTCAATCATCAGACCAATCAAATGCTCTCTATTATCTGACATGTCCTGCCCCCTTAAAAACACTTCTCATTTGTTTTTCATTTGATGCGCTTGAGCTCAACCACTCTCACTGGCAGAGTTGTGATGTGAAACCTAAAAGCTAAACACACAATAAAATGAGTTCTAATAATGTTCAGTAAACTATACTAGTTTTACTACAATCCTTTACTTAGCTGAACTGCTAATATATATATATATATATATCTAGATAAATATATTTATATAAATTAGTAGTAATATAAGCTTTGCTATAGCCAGCATGAAAAGTGGATTGATTTTGTTAGAAATAATTGACTGTGGTCCATTGAATTCTTAGTAACAAATGCACACCATAGGAAATGGTGTGGCCACAATGTGCATTAATTCTAAGAATTCAATGGACCACAGTCAATAATTCCACTTACCACACTTAAATACATTCTTCAGATGTTGACATTTGTCAGGCTTTGGTTCTCAAACTGCTCTTGTGTGTAGGACTAGTTTCTTACACATCTCATCCAAAACCTTCTGTTTTGTTTTGATTACGTTTTTGACTGTTGTAGGCTGTAAATGATGTAAAATCATATGGTGAAGTGATTCTGTAATGCGATCAAGACCTGTCAGGAATGACTGCTTATCTAAAAAATACTGTTTATCAACCAATCAGAATCAAGCATCAATCAAACCTGTGGTGTAAAATAACATTAACGTACCTAAAAGGGACCATTCACACAGAACACTTCTTTGTGTCTAAGCTTACAACGCTTGTTCCGCCTCTGAGTTCTTCTGATTGGCCCACTGCTTTGGTACTGACATTGATGAGCAGCACTGTGTGTAAAAGTTGAAGTTCTTTTAAATTGACAGGATGTCTTATTAATGCAACGTTCATGAAGATGAAAGTGTAATGGTCATGCACGCCCAACAAGAGAGCGTTTACATACACTCTCACAAATAAAGCAACGGGAGCTGTCTCTGTCTGTGGTACATTTTCAAAAGGTACATATTCTAACCAAGCAGCAACATCCCAACTCTAGAATCTGACAGATTGATTAGCTGTAGGCTATAGGACAGTCATCTGAAACGTTGTCATACAGTGTTACGCCTGGATTTTATAAATAGCGTTGCATTTACCAACACAGACTATATTTAAAGTATTTGGAAGTAATTCGGGATTTCCTCCTGTAGAACAACATCATAAAAACAACGCTTAGTGGCTCAATGTATTACAGCAGTGTTTTTAAAAGACTAAACACTTCATTTATATAGTATACAACCAAGCACATGTGATCAGAACACAAAACCAATCGCCGATAATAAAGTAATATGCGTTTCTCCCGAAGAAAAGCCTGTCTAATCAAAAGGCTAGCAGGCATCTGTAGCTCCGCTCACTCTCTGCCTCTTTGCCCATTTTTGGGTACTCCCGGTCAGTGCGATGACACACAAACAAAATGGCGACGGTTGGCCACGCCCACTTGTAGCTCCACTTTCGCTCTTCAGAAACCTATGTGTGATGTCACAGATACTACGTACATGCATTTTTACAGTCTATGGTTTTAACCTGAAGGGTCCATAATGGTAAACAATGCTTCAAATGTACCTAAAATACAAATATGTACCTTTTAAAAAGGTACCCCACCAATGACAGCTCCCATACCTGTATTTCTCAGAGTGTAGAAACACAATGGAAAAGTAGCATATTGGAATGGGGGAAAAACCCACGTTCTGTGTTAAAGCCCCTTACCACTAGTAAAATACAAGTATATGATTAGAACTCAGAATCAGCAGATAATAAACAGGGTTCTTGGACATTTTTCAAAGTCAAATGTAAGCACTTTTCAGGCACTTTCCAGATGCATTTACATTTCCAGTACTTTACACAGGTGGCAAATGACATATTTACATAAATATACATACTTCATGCTACATTATATCAAATGCTATTTGTTATAGTATAGAAAAAAATGACGTTTGCTGTCAGCAGCTCATATAAAATGAGCCAAAATCAGAAAATCCTTGAGTTTTTTTGGGGACAACTTAATTGTTTTATGTTCGATCCACTTAAATTTAACTTAATTCCTTTATGTTCTTCCAACACACATCGATTGTGTGGAACCCAGCATTTTCTACAGTGTTTATTGTTTAGTGTGTAGTATTTAGAAGAAGTTTTGCCCCAAGCCCAACATTACTCTCTTAAATCAGGGCTCGAAGTAGCAACCATTTTGGTCACATATGCATCCGAAATTTAATCTTATATTGGTTCTTATTAGCTGCCAATAACTCAATGCTTTCTGCTCTCAGATGACAGGGAGCTTTTATGACCGCGGGAAAAGCAAACGGCTGAAGTTTGAGGAAGATGCAATGAAAAGTAGGCTGCACAGGTTTGCAAACCAACCTAAAGTTACAAATAATGGCGCCGGTGATAGCGATCATGTGGTGAATGTTGATCCGCCAGTCGAGAGCGTGTTTTCGGAAGGAGTGCTGAAAGTCTCGGAGTGGATCAGCTGTTTAATGGCCCGAATCTTGATGCATTTAGTTTACTGACAATGTAAATGTAAAATCTAACACTGTATACATCATCTTCAAAGAAGCTTGACTTTACTAAGTTTTAACTGATACTGCGGCTCATGACAAAGAACGGTATTGCGCGGGCGGTCATCGCGAGAATCCTGCACTGCCCCGCTCATATATTGGGTCGGCTGACTCGCCTGCTTTTTTCCACTAAGAAAAATGTAAATCAGCACATAACGAGACCGCATTTAAAATGTGCAGTTTTGCTGAGCATGCACGTGTACAAATTGACATGCATATAAAAAGAATAGTGCAAAAAGTATATTTCTTACTACAATGCTTCATTTTTGTTTGAAGCAAACCATAGATTTATTTTTATAATGTAACAGTGAGAGTTTTTATAGCAGATAACTGACATTCAAGCACATTCAAGGCAGCATGATAATGAGAAATGTAATTCATTGTTACTATCATTGTCATCATTGACATCATTATTATTTTAGAATTATTGGACATTCATTTTGGAATTATTGGCCAAATGTCAATAAGTCATCACAGCATTAGTTAGAAAGTTGTTTCTGCCTTTTATTAGTCCTCATTGATGTGGTTTTCAAATACAATAAATTCGTTATTACCCAATGTGCAGTGGTGCTCATACATTTTTTGTGGGTGCTCCTAATTATTTATTTTTTTGGTGCTTCTAAATTGTTGAAGTTGGGAGCACCGGTGCTACCAAGTAAAAATCCCTGTAAATGTAATTTACTATCATCTTAAATGTAAAAAACCCCAGCCAGATTATGCTACAGGCATATGCACAGACTCCAGAGTTTTCATTTTATGCAAAAGCAACACATTTATTTAATTTTACTTAAATAGTTAATTAGTGCCTATTTAGTAACAAATTATTTTGAAAGCAACAGAATTAAAATTTTAAGTAGTTCCAAGCACTTTATGCAAAATCTAAAACCTTTTCAAACCTTGAAAACACCAGATCAAAATTTGAGCATTTTCAATGATTTCCAGCACCGGTATGTCACGACTCAGCTCACTTCACACTCATAAACGCACTGGATCGCAGGAATTATCAAAACATACAGATTTATTATCTCACACACACACACACACACACCATGGGGTGTTGACAATATAATACCGGACGCTGGACTGATTACACAAATCACAAACAAGGGTGACCCAGTAGGTGGAACTCATGATCATAGAAAACAGCTGGAAAACAGAACAAAGGAATCACATGACACAAACAAAGAACATGGAGCACAGCACATGGGGAACCACATGACATAACAAGAACATATGGAACACTAGGCATGGGAAAACAAAAGCCACATGGACACAGGAACCCTGACACCGTAAGAATTTAATAAATCAATATTATATCACTCTGGGGCAATTAAACTTGATAGAGAAATTGCTAATAGAATACATTCATTCATTTTCCTTCCACTTAGTCTCTGGTTTATCAGAGGTCGCCACAGCGGAATGAACCGCCAACTAATGCAGCATATGTTTTACGCAGCGGATGCACTTCCAGCTGCAACCCAGTGGAAAACACCCATACACTCGCATTCACACACACACACACATACACTACGACCAATTTAGTTCATCGGATTCACCCGGAGCACCCAGAGGAAACACGGGGAGAACATGCAAACTCCACACAGAAATGCCAGCTGGCCCAGCTGGGACTCAAACCAGCGACGTTTTGCTGTGAGGCGACAGTGCTAACCACTGAGCCAACATGCCGCCTAATAGAAAACATATTCAATGCAAATAAAGTTTCTACAATAGTTCAAGTTAATAAAATATGATTAGAATATTTGAAAAAAAAACACAACATACCTATCCTATTCTGATCTCCACTTATGAAAGCATATGAATAAGTCATCAGATTAAACTGCATTATATTCTAAATCATTAAAATCTATTGCTGTCAAATGGATATTAAAGATGGCAATTAAAGGTTGCAAAGAACAGAGAGTCAAAAGATTAATTAGCATTGTGGAGATGCACTGTGATCCTTAATTAGAATATTTTAATAAACCATCAAATGATTCTTGTTCTAAATATGCCTGACAATTATTTATTCTTGGTAATTAAACAACTGTTCCACTGAAATTTTAGTGGATGTAAATCATGTTAAAAATGTATGATTATTATTTTGTTCATAAAAATTGTATTAAAAAGGTCCCATGAAGTGGTTTGAAATTTTTTTATTCTATGTTTGACGTGATCTTAACTAAAACATGATGAAAGGACGGGGCATGTCGTAGGCCCCTCCCCTTTAACGAAAACAAGCAATGACATTTTGTTTTTAGCAGAGCTCTGCCAGCAAGGGCGGTTGTGCTGAAGTGCATCAAATGAAAGCAAATGAGAAGCATCTTATTATTAAAGGTGCTGTATGTACGTTTCTGATTCTTCTAAAGCATAAAAATACCATAATATGTTTGCAGATATTTAAGAAACATGCTGAGTGAACACTTTTGTTCAGCAGTTTTGTATCTAAAAAACAATGCTAAAGTCAGTTATTCTGCTTTGAAAATGTGTTACATGCCGGAAGGGCTGTCTTTGTCTTAGTTCTTTTAACCCGCCCATTGCCACTTTAGTCAATTATATTTCAACACCCCGAGTTGCCTTGTGGGAAAACCGCGTATTTCGTTCATTTAGTCAGGAAGGCTCCCAAAGCATGTGCCCGTGACCGAAATGCGACCTCCGGTGGTCAGTAGCTGCCTCCGAAATGAGATGCAGATTCAGAGTTCCACAGGAGGTGAAAATTAATTAGCAAAAGTTATAAATATTACAAATATAAACATTAGATGAGCAGGTTACATTGTAACTAACAACACGCTACATGATGAGATTTGCGATGATAAGCAATTTAGCTGTTTGCACCAGACAAAACGCAGCAGAAATTTAAATACAGCCATTCAGTAGCACAGAATAGTGCACTTACTGCACTCCAACAAAATGGTAAGGTTTATAATCTAATTATTGCATATTAAACCTCTTTAACATTATTAAATGTAGATACTGAATCACTGACATGTGTTGGCTTGCACTGAGTCACAGATCTAAAGTGCAATTTCAAATGGTCTGAGGTGAACTATCTGCTGCTACTTTCAGTAGTATGGCAATAAATGTCATGTAAAATGGCATTCAAACATTTAACACTGATAAAAGCACATGAGGTGTACCTGAGGTGATCATTGTCAGTTTTCTGTTGTTCAGCTGCAAGAAATAGAAGCCGTTTATAATATATAAATTTCAGGTGTTGATTAGAGCAAAAACTTCTTTAAATATGGAAAATATTCCTTCAATCGCTTTGCTTTTATTTAGAACATGATTTAAATCAGCCTTTAGGCTCGATACTCGCTCCTGTTGGTCTCATCAATCTGGCAACCTGCACTTTGGTGTGTTTTGAACAAGGCGTGCAATACCTAGTTCAACAACTGGGTGTCAAACCTACATACTGCGCCTTTAATATTATTGTGGAGAGGTGAGCATGATCAAACACCAAATGAGGGGGGAGAGCATGCTCAGAGCCCGGCGGCTAGTCAGCGGACCAATCAGAAATGATAAATAACACCTGTTTATTCTAGTGATTGGACCAGAGAGACACCCTTCTTAAGGAGGAGAGAGGGAGCAGCCGGGGAGAGGAGAGAACGCACACACACCCAGCTACACGGGGTGTGAGATAGATAAAAGAAATAAAAATTACTTACCTGTATCGCTGACCCTGTCTTCTTCTTCCCACAACAAAGAACTATATTACAATTATTAATTATTATTATTAGGTACTTGTGTACCTAAATAAAAATGGGCCGATTGCTGGAGCAGGAAAGGGGAGGTGGAGGAAAATAGGAATAAAAGCACTCCTGAACAGGATGATGCAGAGAAAATCTGAATGTGACTTAATGTAGGGTATTGATGCGTCGGGGTTTGTGGCTGAAGGAGGATCAGTGCTGTTCTGCCATAATTCTGATTGTCCCTCAAACGCACACATACACACATGTAGCCGTGACTCACTGGATCCGCATTAGTTCTGGGCTAATCCTCTGTATGCAGGAGACCGAGGCGGAGGAGAAGATTTCACTCTGAGGGTGGATATGCTCTCAAAGCAGTCATTTCCAATTAGACGTCTACTAGTCTCTTGCTTGAGTCTTCTCTTTCTTTCTCTGCTCTGACAAAAAGATGCTTGCACCTTTTCTTCCACCGAACGCATACACTTTTTAAAGGTAATCTGCAATGGTAACAGCTGGGACATTTACAGCCAAAAGAAACAAAAAGGTGGTAATCAAACCATTTCAGTCAAATGGTGGGCTGTATTTCATAATTTTAGATGACTTTGTATATGTATGAGGTAATAATACAAATAATAATGCAAGTAATAAAAGAAACGTGTATGGAACTAATAGCAAAACTACAATGTAATTCTGTTAATAAACTAAACTTGATAATGCTTAAAAAATAGAGTAATTGTTCAATAAACATTCATTCATTCATTTTCTTTTCGGCTTAGTCCCTTTATTAATCAGGGGTTGCCACAGCGGAATGAACCCCCAACTTATCCAGCATGTTTTACGCAGCGAATGCCTTTCTAGCCGCAACCCTGTACTAGGAAACATCCTATACACTCATACACTACGGACAATTTAGCTTACCCAATTCACCTGTTCCGCATGTCTTTGGACTTGTGGAGGAAACCCACGCTAACACAGGGAGAACATGCAAACTCCACACAGAAATGCCAACTGACCCAGCCGAGGCTCGAACCAGCGACCTTCTTGCTGTGAGGCGACAACGCTACCCACTGCGCCATCACGCCGCCTTGTTCAATAAACAATAGACAATAAAAATTAAACCCAAATTCACATAACTGATAGCAAAAACTATTATGGTGCGTTCACACCAGACACGAATGAAGCATCAAGCACGAGTGATTTACTTGTTAAGTCAATGCAAAGACTGGAATAGACATCCTGTGGTGCTGTTCACATGAATGAGGCGGCGCGAATGAAGCAATTCATGTGAATTGAGCGTTTTGCATGGTTAATCTGCAAATCGCGCGATTTGCTCAAATTGGAAAATCTGAATTTTAGTGGACATTCGCGCCGCGTTAACCAATCAGGAGCTTGCTCTTGTAGGGGTGTGATTATGACGTAGCATCTGTTGTTGGTGTCCCGATGGAGAAATCCTCCTGCTGACATGGGACAACAGTTCATCAAACTGGGCTCGGCTCAGTCTGAAGCACCGCTGAAAGCTTCCATCATCCAGGTATAGTTTCTGGAGGAGTTGATGAACTCACAGAGCTGGGTGCACCTCTGAAATCAGGATCTAGTGGACTCAGACAAGGGGCCGAACAAATCTACACTGTTTTTTAGCCTTCCTACAATACACAAAGCACAGCTACTCCCTCAATAAAATCCATGTTAGCCATTTAGAAATGAAGCTAGAGTCACCGGGCAAACAGAAGCCCTGCTCATGACGCGAATTCACGTCTATTGTGAAGTGAATTTCATGCTCGAACTCAAAATGTTCACGCGTCTATTTACGCATGAGTAGTGTGATTTATTCGCGCAAGCCGCATCTAGTGTGAACACAGCATTAGGAAACAATCATCTAAACATAATCCCATCAAATGTTTTATTTAATTTTTTAGGTTAGTCAAAAAAAAGTCTGTTAATAAAGTTGACATTTAAACAGCATTTTATGGTAAAAATAAAATTATACTGGAATATATCATTATAAAAATAATTCAAATCATACTGCTTAAATTACAACATTTTCCATTTATTTATTTATGGATTTATTGATTTATTCACTTATTAAACTATGGATTTATCAATCATTTTCTTTCCCAACTTTATATGCTACAATGACAATACAGTAAATAAACATTTTAAATGTCATGAGTGGATGCTGAAAAGCATTAAATGCTAAAATGCATGCATATGTATTACAATATGTCTACAATGCTTATCTGTCCAGCTTGAGCATTAATTAGACTAATTAATTAAAAAGTAAAATCTAAACTGCAGTGTTTTTGTTCATACATATCTACAAGTGCCTTAATGTTTTCAATTCATCTTTATTTCTATAGCGCTTTTACAATGTCAATTGTGTCAAAGCAGCTTAACATAGAAGTTCTAGTAAAGTGAAACTGTCAGTCCAGTTTTCAGAGTTGAAGTTCAGTTTACTTCAGTTCAGTGTGGTTTAATTTTCACTGCTGAAAGTCCAAACACTGAAGAGCAAATCCATCGATGCGCAGCTCAACAAGTCCCAAAACCAAGCAAGCCAGTGGCGAGGAACAAAACTTCACCAATTGATGAAAGTGAAGGAAAAACAACTTGAGATAAACCAGGCTCAGTTGGGCCATGACCATTTCTCCTTTGACCAAACTTCCTGTGCAGAGCTGTAGTCTAGGCGCCGGAGGCTGGAGAACGCTGGACGTCCATCTTGGAGAAGCTGCAGGTGTGAGTAGGTCACCGGCTGGTGTACAGGCTGGCCCACAAGATCAGTGCAGAGACTCGTCTGTCACTGGGGTATTTTAGGAATCAGTCTCAGTTGACTTTTACCCTAAACCAGTTTCACTGCTTGTCAGTTTATGAGATGAGCGATTTATCCACAATTTAATATTCGCTTTATTGAATTCAAATAAGAAAACACTTTAAAGTAGATTCAGATGAACTTAATATGGTCTTTGCCAAACCTAAAGTGCTTAAAATGCATTTAAGTGCACTAGATGCTGGAAGTGATTGAGAAATTGAATGCAAACTGTGATCCAAATGGCGAGCGGAGCACTAAAGGAGGGTCTCAACCTTAATGCTGTAATCACAGAGAAGAAACAGCATGCCTTAAATAACGTAATGCAGCGACCACAATAAATGAAGCACAGATGCAGAACGTCCTGTGCTTGCGTACTCTTCTATACCCCTTCTCTACTCGGCCATCACATGCTACTGTCCTAATGCTTTCCAGCTCTCTGTGTTGTTCTTCAGGGAGGAGAACAATGGCTCTCGCTCCCAGCTCTTCTTCATGGGAGGTTTCGGAGATCTGAGTCTCGCTGAGAGGGAATGACTTTGTATTCCAGAACTTTCCATGACATCTGTACGGCACCTGTTTATGGGGTGAGTGCGACTTTCCTTTCATATCCCGTAAATATATATATTTTTAAGTGCAGTTAGCTATTTTCTGTCAATGTCTGATACATTAAGGTTATTATTGGGGTTATTATGAGTATTATTACACTGAAAAAAAAAACATCAGTAAAATTTATGGTAAAAAAAATGGCAGCTGGAATTTTACCGTAAAAATATGGTGTATATATATATAATGTAAAATCAATGTTAAGGTAAATGACTATATTTAATTAATTTATTGCCATGCACCAATGTTCAACGTGCTGTAGTTGCCGGTATTTTACCATAAGTACCATAAGTTTTACCACAGTATGCTCAAAAAAATGCAGTTTGCTGTTTGTCCAAACTACTTATTTAAAATGAGCTGAATCAACACAATTTTTAAGGTTTTTTTTAGGAAATCTTAATTGTTTTATGTTCAATCCACTTAAATTATTAAAAACTAATAAGTGAACTTAATTCCTTCATGTTGTCTCAACACAAATAGATTGTGTGGAACCCAGCATTGTTTACAGTGTATGAGCGTTAAATAAATGTATGGTAAATTATCGTATATGATTCATTTATTGTCGTATATCAGTGTTCGAAGTACTAGAGTCTACACAACATACCCTTGTTTACGCAGACAAAAACACAATTATAAGCAGTGTTATTCACACAACTACTAAAAACCACACTGTAAAAAATTATTAGTTGACTTGACTTAAATGAATGAAGTAAATGAATGAAGTAAATGAACTGTATGCATATTTATAAAAAATATATTTAATCAACTTAAAAGTTCATTCATTCATTCATTTTCTTTTCGGCTTAGTCCCTTTTTTAATCTGGGGTCGCCACAGCGGAATGAACCACCAACTTATCCAGCATATGTTTTACGCAGCGGATGCCCTTCCAGCTGCAACCCATCACTGGGAAACATCCATACACACCCATTCACACTCATACACTACGGACAATTTATCTTACCCAATTCACCTGTACTGCATGTCTTTGGACTTGTGGGGGAAACCGAAGCACCCGGAGAAAACCCACGCAAACACGGGGAGAACATGCGAACTTCACACAGAAACGTCAACTGACCCAGCCGAGGCTCGAACCAGCGACCTTCTTGCTGTGAGGTGACAGTGCTACCCACTGCGCCACCATACTGCCAACTTCAAAGTTCAAAGTTACAATTGATCTACTCACTTTTTTAAGTTAAGTCAACTTGTCGATTTTAAGGCGACTGGTTTACTCACTTTAAGGCCCTGTTTACACTAATATGTTTTAGTTTTAAAATGGCATTTTAGAATGAAACGATCCACTTCCACACTGGTGTTTCTGAACAGCTCTCCGTCCACACTACACCGCTGAAAACGCACATCACGTGACCATACACACACTGGCATGCGCTGCAGCATATGGGCATGTCTGAGCTCCAGGCAGTAAGCGGGTGCTCTGTGGGCACCTCCCCAGATGAGAGCAGCGCAGGACGGACAGTTCACCACATTTTTACAATTTTTACCATTGAAATCGCAGATTAGGCTATTAGGGTTGCAACAAATACATATTTCAGGCATGAAACTACAACAATCGCCTATTGGTTCATTCAAAGGCATAAGTACCGGCCAATCAGGAGGGCTTCTTAATCCATGCGAGCACATATATAGCGTTCCTTGGGTCTGTTATACTGAGACATTACAAAAGCATATAATTACGCCTCCTCTTCCCAAGCGCCACCTGTAGAGATCTGCTAAGGGGGTTTTACTTTCTTTAAAGGGTCACGAAACCCCCCTCTCTCAGCAGGGAGTTTTCACACCTCTGATTTGAAAAAGAGAAAAAAAAAGCCAGGGAATGGGGTGTTTCCAGCTGTGTTGAGGTGGGAGTGTAAAGTCTGAAAAGAGGGAAGGCTTTTCATAAGATAGGGGAGTTTCATTATGTGCATAAAAACTGCTAATTTGTGCACCGACAACGCAAACACGCAGGCCCTGAGGGGATCCTGAGACTGAGATTTAAAGAAAATATTCAACTTTATTTGTATAGCGATTTTTTACAATAATGATCGTTCCAAAGCAGCTTTATAAAAAGATGCACATTATTACAACATTACAGTACAAATTAGAAAAGATAAGGAGTTGTGGTTAGGTTGGACAGTATATACACAGTGAATCTGTCTTTCCAAAATGGTGACGTCTTTGTGTATAATACATGTTCAATGAACTGTATTTGTGTATTAAGCGTTTTGTGTAGTCCTAGAAGTCCTCGGAGGGTCCTTCTGAATAAGCATAAATAAAGAACGTTTAAGCACACACTTAACAAATTGTGAAGACTGTAAAATGAACAAGAACTGAAAACCGTGTCTTTTTTCTTTTTTGAACAATGAAGACCTGCGTTAAAAATGTTTCCTTAGAATGAATTTGCTGTAAACAATGCAAAAATAACCAATTTTCACTTTGATGGCTCTTTAAAGCATGTTACTTTTCATTTTCTTGACTAACTGAACTAAATATAGCATAGCATATATAAACGTAGCAGATCTCGTACACCAAAATCAAGTTAATGTATATTTTATATACTAACATTCATTCATTTTTTTTTTTACTTAGTCTCTATATCAAAGGGTCGCCACAGCGGAATGAACCGTCAACTATTCCAGCATATGTTTTACACAGCGGATGCCCTTCCAGCTGCAACCCAGTAGTGGGAAACACCCATACACACTCAATCACACACACACTCATACACTACTGCCAATTTAGTTTATTCAATTCACTTATATCGTATATCTTTGGACTGTGGGGGAAACCCGGAGGAAACCCACATCAACAGGGGAGAACATGCAAACTCCACACAGAAATGCCAACTGACCCAGCTGGGACTTGAACCAGCGACCTTCTTGCTGTGAGGTGTCAGTGCTAATCACTGAGCCACCGTGCCGCCCCATATACCATTAACCGCTGGTTAAAATGATCACTTCGACTGAAAGTATTGCTTTGATGATCTATTTAATCTTGTGATATGATGAATTGATTAAGTTTTGATTATTTCTCAAAATAGTAGCTTTTGTTTTTTTTTGCAGTTCATTAAACTATTGAGTTATATGGTAATCACTTCAGCTTTTGGCTTGATAATGAACATTGAGCTTAATTAAAACAGTCGTCTTCAGTTTTTATGAACTTCTCATGTCCTCAATGGCCAACTGTTTCTATTATTGCTACTGTGATTGTTTATTTTGGACACTGTAAAAGAAAATATCTGCAAATAAACAGTTTTCCAAATTTTGTGAATAATTTTATACTGAAAATAAAGTTATTTTAATTGACTTCTTATATAGTTTAAAATGATATACTGTCTGGATTGGGGTTGTAAATTCAGAAACAAAAACCTGGTAATAAACTGTATTTTGTCTGTTATTTTATAAACTTAAATCTCTATTAATTGTTTCAACCTACTGAATTGCCAATAAAAGTCACTTTGCTAAACTGCAGAGTTGAATTTTCAAAATCAAAAGTCAACAGATTAGAGATCAGTGTCTCAGAATGCAATTCATAACTAAATAAATGGGAGAAAATCATGAAAAACAGATAGTAAGTGAATAAATCAGATAATCTAATTCATTCATTCTTTTTCCTTTGGCTTAGTCTCTGATTTATCAGAGGTTGCCACGGTGGAATGAACCACCAACTATTCCAGCGTATGTTTTACGCAGCGGATGCCCTTCCAGCCACTCACATTCCACACATCCACACACACACTCATACACTAGAGCCAATTTAGTTTATCCAATTCACCTATAGCAAATGTCTTTGGACTGTGGGGGAAACCGGAGCACCCGAAGGAAACCCACGCTAACATAGGGAGAACATGCAAACTCCACACAGAAACGCGAACCAGCGACCTTCTTGCTGTGAGGTGAAAGTGCTAACCACTGAGCCACCATGCCGGCCAACCTAAATTCAAATAATCTAAATTTTTATATATATAACCTTAAAAAATGCATAATGTATTTACGTTAATACAAAATTCTTAACATTATGTAATTAACATTAAGTTATTAACACTAATGATGTTGGATTACAATCATCCAAGCCATCTTTTACATTTAAAACAAGCTGAATAGGCCACATAACCTGTACTGTTTTTCGTTGATTTGGTTAATAATTCCCACTGGTAACCACAAGAGATTATATAAACCTCACTAAAATGATTACCAGCCAGAGGGATTAGATACGAGCGCATCCTAAAATGCCCGTTAGGATGCATAATAATCATTCTCTGTTTTCATTTCTTGTGGCATTAGTTGTGGCTTATTTTAATATGACAGAGGGAAAGAAAAGGAATCTCAAAGTTTAAATAATAGACCCAAATGAAAGAAGCAAATAAGTACCAAAGGGTTATGTCTAAGATCAAGGACCTACCACGACCCTAATTAGTATCCGAGAACACCGAGTGCAAGTGTGCCAAATTTCTGGTCAGATATAATATCTCAGTGCGTTTGCAGCCTACTGGAGGATCGTAATTACTTTTTTGCCGGCGGCGCAGCAGAAAAGCTCCTCCACAGTGAAAACTGAGCAACAGCGGGACTGTAATTTACTTCAAGCCAGCAGATAACTAGCAGGGTGTTCCTCTGCTAATGGATAGGTGATGCAGAACAAAATTGTAGAATAACATTAATGTGTACTCCGATATGAGATATAAATAAAACTGTAGAACAAAAAAATATTTTCAAATGTTAATTGAAATGTCCGTCTAATGTGGCCAGCAGAGGTGAAGAGCGTCTGTAATGTCACGCAGATCTTGCTTGTGACAGTGTTTGGCCGAGGTGTAATTGATCTAATTGAACTACAAACACTCTGGGATGAAATTGAATTAAGGTCGCCGCAGTGGTTTAATTAAATGCAATCCTAATGTACTTCATTAAGAAGGCTGTGGCTGGCAAATTAGGCAGTAGAAACGGAGTCGTTGGGAAAAGGCTCGTGAAATCGAAATGGGTCTTTTTAAATTAATAGCAAATGGTGTGGGCCGGTGCTCATGTAAATCTAAATGAGGGAGAAACGTTTAATCTGGCAGAACCCACGGAGGGGAATAAATGTGGAGTTGGTTTGGCCTGTTGTTTTGGCCAAAAGAGAGCAATCCCCCCAAAAATCGAGTCCAAACTTTTATTGGTTTTCTTAAACTTAAAGAGCTGCTGCTTTTTTTGCTGACCACAGCATTAAAACTATTTATCCACTACGATGCTCTTAAATCAGTTCTTCAATTTATTTGTGCTGCTTCATTATAACCTTGACAAACCATTTTCAAACTGTCAGCAAGCATGTTTTTAATAGTATCAGTATTTGAGCTGCTAGCGATTGACCGCACAAAACATGTAGAGGTCGACATAAAGCATGGTTTTATTCACACGGCAAGTGAATCGATGTTCGGTCAAATGGTTGCATTTTGGCTAGTGTTTAGTGTGTTTGTCTTGTGTAGTCGCGACTACATTACCAGATGAAAAAGAAGAAACCTGGGTGGGCATTTCAGAAAGACAACGATCCCAAACACAGCCAAGCAAACTCTCAACTGGTTTCAGAGAAAGAAAGTAAAGCTGCTAGAATGGCCTGGACCATAACCTGTCCTGAATCCAATAGAAAATAAGAACTAAAGATAAGAGTTTAAAGACGAGACCCACAGACCAGTAATTTTTAGACTCACTTGAAATCTGGACGGTAAAAATCATACCTGAGCAATGCATGTGGCTCTATTCTCCATATGAGAGGCGTCTTGAAGCTGTCATTACCAAAAAAAAAGCCACTATACAGAGTATTAAATACATTCCTCTTGCGTCATTCCATTGTAGTTACACTTTAGACTTTTATGTGACTTCTTATATTACATTGTTTTGGTTTATTTGTATGTTTGTATTGTTTGTGTTTTTACCAAAATCTGGGCCAATTTTATGGCAACAGCACCTTTGGAAATATTAATGGTCTAATGCAATGTTTCTCAACTGGTGGGTCGCTTCAGTGTTTTGAGTGAGTCGCGACTACATTGCCAGATGATGAAGATGAAATTAGGTTGGACATTTCAGAAAGACAATAATCCCAAACACAGCCAAGGAAACTCAACTGGTTTCAGAAAAGAAAGTAAAGCTGCTAGAATGGCCCGGCCAATCACCTGACCTGAATCCAATATGAAATAAGAACTAAAGTTCAGAGTTTATAGACGAGACACACAGATCTGTCAAGATTTTTAGACTCTGTTGAAATCTGGGGGAAAAATACATGCCTGAGAAATTCATGCAGCTCCATTCGCCATACAAGATTTTCTCATGTTTGCATTGACTTGTATGCAATTTACTCGCACAAAATATTTAAATACCTGTTTAGTTTAAAGTCTGCATAAAAGTATCATTATCTGTTGGTTCGGCATGCCATTATCACAGTGCGTTTATGCATTTTCTCGTGGATGGAGATTGTTTTTTAAACGAAAGCGTAAATGGGGTAAAACTCCATTTATAAGAATACCCATGTAACTTCTTCTTGTGCCATTCCATTGTTATTACACATAAGACATTTTTCTGAAATTTCTGTTTTGGTTTATTTGTATGTTTAGATTGTTTGAGTTTATACAGAAGTTTCTACAGGGTCAATTTTGTGTCAACAGCTCCTTATGAAATTTCAATAGCAATGTTTGTCATGAGCGCTGTTGTGTATTTTGCTCTATTTATTGGGCGCCGGCACGTACCTGTTAGTCATTCTGATGTTCAGCAGGTCACTAATTCATTTGCACCTCTATCCACTTGGTTTAATTCCTGTGCTACAGTATGTCGCCCTATGTTTGTGTCTAGTTGCTTGATTTTCTTGCTTGCTTGATGTTGAAAGTCTTATCTGTCCATTGCCTACCCACTGTGCTCTGTCCAGTCCTGGTCTTAATCACCCCCTCTGTCTCCATCAAGCTCTCCTGTGGTAAAGTCCATCATACTCAGTCCTGATCAAGTCCAGCTCTTACTCTCCTGTCGGCGGGTTCGGGTGCTGGTTGCTCCGTGAGGGGGCTGCGCTCGCCAAAGCTCACCTGGTCTGCTTACACCGCCCGTCCTCACATGGCTTGTGAGATGCGATTTATTCTTGTGAGTAAAAAAATTATTAGGAAAAGATATTCAATATAAGGGTGGCATGGTGGCTTAGTTGTTAGCTGTGTCGCATCACAGCAAGAAGATCGCTGGCTCGAGTCCCGGCTGGGTCAGTTGGCATTTCTGTGTGGAGTTTGCATGCTCTCCCCGTGTTGGCGTGGGTTTTCTCCGGGTGCTCCGGATTCCCCCACAGTCCAAAGACATGCGCTATAGGTGAATTGAATAAACTAAATTGGCCGTAGTGTGTGTGAATGAGTGTGTATGGGTGTTTCCCAGTGATGGGTTGTGTCTGGAAGGGAATCCACTGTGTAAAACATATGCTGGAATAGTTGCCGGTTCATTGCGCTGTGGCGATTGTTTGAATAAACTCTTGAAAAAAGGAAAATCAATG
>CAIGQW010053631.1:26626986-26639444 GCA_903798125.1 Danio choprae | reverse complement strand
AAATGAATGTATGATGTTTGTATTAACAGACAGTTGTGTCCTGTAAACACCTAGTTATAACTTTTCAAAGCAAAGTGTCTGAAGATATTTTCCTTATGAACATTATGATCTCTGTTTTCAGTATGCAGTTCACCTGCTTGTGTTATATTTACAGGGTCGTTATGCAACCATGCAGAACAATGCTCTGACCTACTGACTCCTATACGATCTCTGCCAGTGCTGTTACAGATCTCCTGCCATCTTTAACTGGTAACGGAACAGATATTGTGGGTTGAAGGCATACTTTGGCATCCTGTAAGCATAACAATTTTTTTATGGATTAATAAAACAGGAAGAAACATGAGTCATCGGGCCATCTAACTTTTGTTCTGTAGCTTAGATTCTATATCCGAACTTTTGATTCGCACATAAATCGTGGTCCATATTCAGCTTATTCTGACCAATAACCGCCCACGTAAACTGAAAAAACTGATTCTGACAAATATATATGCTCATTCAAAATTCAGCACAAAATTAGATGTATGCTTGATTATTTGGCCGTTAAATAAAATACACTATATAGAATTTTAACTGACCTTTAATATTAATAACTTTAACATTAGTTTTGCCTTGAGTCTCATCCATTTTTCATTCATTCATTCATTTTCTTTTCGGCTTAGTCCCTTTATTAATCTGGGGTCGCCACAGCGGAATGAACCGCCAACTTATCCAGCATATGTTTTACACAGCGGATGCCCTGCCAGCTGCAACCCATCAATGGGAAACATCCACACACACTCATTCACACACATACACTACGGACAATTTAGCTTACCCAATTCACCTGTACAGCATGTCTTTGGACTGTGGGGGAAATCGGAGCACCCGGAGGAAACCCACGCCAACACGGGGAGAACATGCAAACTCCACACAGAAATGCCAACTGACCCAGCCCTGATCCATTTTATTTTCCTGTGTACATGAATACAAACCTTCCCATGTTTCCACACTCTTTCACAGCATCACTGTCTTTGCTTTAATTGTCTCAAACAAGTAGCAGTGAATCTATTCAATTCATCTTTATTTCTGTAGCGCTTTTACAATGTAGATTGTGTCAAAGGAGCTTAACATAGTTCTTAGTAAACAAGTTCTAGTAAATTGAAACTGAGTCAGTCCAGTTTTCAGAGTTGAAGTTCAGTTTAGTTCAGTTCAGTTTGAATTCATGTTCACTGTTGAAAGTCCAAACACTGAAGAGCAAATCCATGGATGCGCAGCTCCACAAGTCCCAAACCAAACAAGGCGGTGGCGAGGAACAAATTTCACCAATTGACAAAAGTGAATGAAAGAAACCTTGAGAGAAACAAGACTCAGTTGGGGAATCCTACATATTGTGCATTTATTAAAATAATCAGAGCAATGGTAGCAGATTTTTGTCTGCATGCACATATGGCTGACAGAGTGGCAGAAAGAGAGTATGTGCTTTCCGTACATAATAATACATCTCAATTTGGTGGCATAAATATGGAAAATGTTTGGCTTGCTCATTGTCATTGTGGCTTTTGGTTCTTTGTCTTTTGTAATCTGTAAGGACCTGTGAAATAACATAATAGCTATGTGTCCACCCACCTTTTTTTATGCACATTTTGGATTACCATTTAAGATAAAATGCTTGATGGGAATGACAATATGCGCTTACATTTTGAAAATGCTCATAAAAAAGTGTGTGAGTAGGATAAACTGTTTTATTGATAAGAAAATATGCACTTAAAGTACTGTATAAACACTTTTACTGAATAAATTCCAGTATATGCATTAAAAAATGTGATTTTGTTATAAGAGATCATGTGATGATAAAAATGGGTGCGATGGATAGCTTTAATGTACAAACCAGTTGACCGATCACATTGAAAAACATCTGAAATGCTGTTTTCATTCATTTTCCTTCAGCTTAGTCCCTTATCCAGCATACGTTTTACACAGCCGATGTCCTTCCAGCTGCAACCCAGTACTGGGAAACACCTATACACACTCATTCACACTCATACACTACGGCCAATTTTGTTTCTTCAATTTACCTATAGCGCATGTCTTTGGACTGTGGGGGAAACTGGAGCACCCGGAGGAAACCCACGCCAACACAGGGAGAACATATAAACTCCACACAGAAATGCCAACTGACCCAGCCGGGACTTGAACCAGCAACCTTCTTGCTGAGAGGCAACAGTGCTAACCACTGAGCCACCATATCGCCCAAATGCTGTTTTGGTCATTTCTAAAATCCCACAGCCAAAGTCTGTCATCACAGTGGTTCAGTATTATTACTATTATGACCTCCAGACCTGTCTTGAGCATCTGCTCTCCGCATCTCATGCCTCCACAAGCCACCACACACATTCATTGTGTTACAGCATTGTCTTCTGAGGTGCAAGCAATATATAATATGAGAAAAATACTCACGCAGCTTCTTCAGCAAACTCCATTATTATTTAAATATTTGCCACCAGTTCATCAAGGAGTGACGATTTTGTTCTCTTTGACTGGATTTGGATGGAAGCACTGCATTATTCGCAAATCCAGTTTTTCGCATACATTTAATTTGCATCTTTGGATGGAAACATAGCTAGATAATGAACAATAATGTGATCAAAATCTGCCTGAAACACTATAGCTGAGCATTTTCTAAAAAAAACTGCACATCTTTGAAGATTCATCATTAGCCGAAATTGAAATAAAGCATTAAACAGCCTGTAGTATAAGCTGCAATAATCAACAGGCTTAAAACAAAAAATCATGATTGCCATAAAGTGAGTTGAAGCTTTCAGTTTTGAATAGTCAGAAATTGTCTATGAAGTCAGCATGAATGTCATATGTCTGAGTTTACATATCCTGCTTAAATATAGCATTTTTTAACCCTGTATGCTGAGATGTATACATTCATTCATTCATTTTCATTTCGGCTTAGTCCCTTTATTAATCTGGGGTCGCCACAGCGGAATGAACCGCCAACCTATCCAGCATATATTTTACGCAGTGGATGCCCTTCCAGCTGCAACCCATCTCTAGGAAACATCCACACACACTCATTCACACACATACACTATGGACAATTTAACTTACCCAATTCACCTATACCGCATGTCTTTGGACTTGTGGGGGAAACCGGAGCACCCGGAGGAAACCCACGCAAACACGGGGAGAACATGCCAACTGACCCAGCCGAGGCTTGAACCAGCGACCTTCTTGCTGTGAGGTGATCGTGCTACTCACTGCGCCACCGTGCAGCCCGAGATGTATACAGTTGAAGTCAAAATTATTAGATTTTTTTTATTTCTTTTTCAAGCATTTCCCAAACGATGTTTAACAGAGCAAGCCTTTTTTTACAGTATTTCCTATAATATTTTTTCTTCTGGAGAAAGTCTTACTTGTTTTATTTCAGCTAGGATAAAAGCAGTTTTTAATATTTTAAAAAACATTTTAATGTCAATATGATTAGCCCCTTTAAGCAATATTGTTTTTTCGATTGTCTGCAGAACAAACCATCGTTATACAATGACTAAATTACCCTAACTTGCCTAATTAATCTAGTTAAGCCTTTAAATGTCACTTTAAGCTAAATACTAGTATCTTGAAAAATATCTAGTCAAATATTATGTACTGTCATCATGACAAAGATAAAGGAAATCAGTTATTAGAAATGAGTTATCAAAACTATTATGCTTAGAAATGGGTTGAAAGAAATGTATTTTCTGTTAAACAGAAATTGGGGAAAAAATATACAGGGGCTAATAATCCAGGAGGGCTTCAACTGAATATATATTTGTTTGCATTGACCTTGAATAAAAAGTGCTGCAATGAAATTACAGCTTTATGATGTTTCTAACATAAATGATTTCTCAAGACAATGCAGAATCAGTCCTGCGGTTATTTTTGAGGTTGTGCTATTATGCTGTTTAGCAAATATTCCGTAAAACATGCGTCAAAGATGGAAGCTAAGAGTCCGAGGGTGTATTTTTGGGTTCGCGCATCGCTTTGAACCAACTCGCCAGCTGAAAAGTGCAGACGGTGTGAAAGCATTGATATTTCCATCACGGCTCGGAGCAATTGACTGCCTGTAAAGTCAGTAGGCCGTGACCTTTTTGGCAGAATATGTTTTGTGTATCTGTTTTGTATTAATAACGCCGTCCGTCTTCAGAAAAATATTCCCATTTTCTGGACCTCGGCCGCCCAACCGAGAATGAAATCATCTCTCGTAAGTGGATGTCCTCAGCGACTGGAGGCTGTAGCTAGACATATTTATAACTTGACTCGATTCACCTCTTCAGCAGAAAGTCTGATAAAACCACAACACACTCTGTTCATCACCGCTCAAAAGGTCAGAAGGGATGTATGTTGGTAAATTTAATAGCACTCTCTGAGGGAACATCAGAACTGGACTTTTCAGTCTGTTCCAAAAGAACATCAAAGAAGGCTAAAAGTAACAATTTCCTGTTTGGCCAGCTCTATATCTAATATACAGCTGCAGTTTTCAGAAAACAAATCAAAGGCAAACTTCTTGCTTTAACAGATACTCGAGACAGAGAAAGACATGAAGACGGTTTTCTAACTTTTGAATGTGATGAGAGACTCTTTTAAGGATCGATAAAAATAACTGCAGCCAACGGAGTACCATTAACTTTTTTTTCCCTCCTTATAATGTGGCTGTGCTTCACTTCCCATTCAGTTTCCAGCACTACAAAAAAGTGAATCATATAATAATCTATAAGCAAAGGCTTGGTGAGATGAGTAGATAAACCAGTTTAACTTCTCTAAAGGCTTGTTTATTGTTATATTTATATTTGTTGTACTTGGTCTAACGGACCTTAATTCATGACTGAATAAATGCTATTCTGTGTTGTTTCATTCAATTCAACTTATTTCCAATTGATTGGTTGGTTGGTTGGTTGGTTGGTTCATTCATTAGTTCATTTGATGGTTTGTTTCTTGGTTTATTCGTTGATTCATTCAGTAATTTGTTGGTTCGTTGGTTGGTTTATTTGTTCGTTCAGAATCAGAATCAGAATGGGTTTCATTCATTCGTTGGTTGGTTTGTTCTTTAAATTCGTCATTGGTTCATTTGTTGGTTTGTTTGTTCATTGGTTAATTGGTTTGTTGGTTCATTCATTCATTTGTTTATTGATTCAATTCAACTTATTTCCAATTGATTGATTTATCAAATGATTGATTGTTTGGTTCAATCAATGCTTCAGTCATTGGTTGGTTGGTTTGTTTGTTGGTTCATTTAATGGTTTGTTTGTTGGTTCATTCGTTGGTCTGTTCATTGGTTTGTTCGTTTATTTGTTGGTTGGTTGGTAGGTTTGTTGGTTTGTTTGTTCATTCGATGGTTGGTTCGTTCTTTCATTTGTTCATTGGTTGGTTTGTTTGTTCATTTATTGGTTCTTTTGTTCATTTGTTGGTTTCTTTATTGTTTCGTTCATTCTTTCTTTTGTTTATTGGTTCATTTGTTGGTTCATTGGTTCGTTTGTTTGTTTGTTCATTCATTTGTTGGTTTGTTAGTTGATTCGTTGTTTCATTCGCTTGCTTGCTTAATTAATTAATTGTTCAATAAGTCTTATGCCTCATAACCCATACAATTTTCTCACAAATGTGTAATTAAAGAGTAATAACTTAAGATTTTTCATCAAAAATATATTATGTCTAGTCAAGCACTTGCAAAGTTCCATTTCCTTAATAAAACCTATGCAGTTTTTATTTTTATTTTCATTTATTTATTTACTTTCAAAACAGACGGACTCAAGAGTCACACAGTGGTCATTATGAATCGCCTCAGATGACTCCCTCAGCAAACTGCAGATTCATCTCAAAATGAGCAAGAACTGTTGTATTATGTGTAACTGAGCCTATGCAAGATCTTATTAATATTAGACAGAATATTGTCTGGGGTCTTGTGCTGCATTCAAGCTTTATCCTGTATTTTTACGGGATTAATTAGGATAGAAATTGTGAATTTATTCTACCTGTAATGCTTAGTGTCAGTGGGTATGCTTTTATGTGCATTAGCATGCGCGCACACACACACACACACACACACACACACACACACACACACACACACACACACACACACACACACTGAGACGCAAGTAGCATATCTGATCCAAATTAACATTTAAATTTATTCAACCCAGGCTGATAATAAATCAGATCTTTCACCTGTACATTTCTAAGCGGGAGTTTTTAGTAGGGCTATCATCATCATCATCATCATCATCATTATTATTATTATTATTATTTAAAACTGACTGAGATAAATTTGACTGATCTTGTCCTCCTAGCCAAATATAAATCTTTTATTTACCAGTGTACATTTCCTCTTCGTGCACTACATTAATGATTCTCCACGATTACATAATAGTCGATCAATTAATGAACACAAGCTGTTTTAAGCTCGAGCCGATGCATCATTAATATCAGCCGTCTGTCTGTTCTCGCACAGTATAAAGAAGGGAAAGAAGAAACAAAACTAAGGTCACCATGTAATGTTGCTCAACAATCAGCTTTATATGAAAACGTTTGAACTTTGGACTAAAATCAGCAGTGATAGAGACCCCTACAAAGGTGTAGACCACTACTTCTGATCACTTTTAGTAGCCGGGTTTTCATTATAATGTGAAACAAGTTTTTGAAATCAAATTCAAATGATCTGCATTTCCATCAAGTTGTTAGAGAGGCTGAGTGTAGTATTGGTAACCTAGCAACCAACGGTAAACAAAGCAAAGCTAATGCAGACAGATGAATGGTCATGTGGGTGTAATGTTCACTATGTCAGAGAATTTTTATTGTATTATTCACATTAACCAATTTTCACACAAGTTCAAAAACCACATCAAGCGATCATAATAACTTTATTCATGAATTAGGGGATTATTATTCAAAAGTTAGCATTTCCATCACTTGTTTCTTGTGTGATAAAATAAATGTGCATACACAGTGTGATGGAAACCCAGTCACTATATCTAAAAGTGTTGCTCAAATAAATTTATATATATTTTTTTTCTATTATAACGTGAAGCAAATGTTTTCAAAGGTGCAAAAACACTTCCAAGTACAAATGATCTGCATTTCCATCAAGTTGTTAAAGAGGCTGACTGTGGTATTGGTAACCTAGCAACCAACAGTAAACAAAGCAAACATAATGGAGATGAAAGGTTCACTATGTCAGTTTATCATTTTTATTGTATTATTCACATTAACCAATTTTCGCACAAGTTCAAAAACCACATCAAGCGATCATAATAACTTTATTTATGAATTAGAGGATTTGGCCTTTCCCTCACTTTTTTGTGTGTGATACTTTAAAATGTGGATTAACACGGTGTGATGGAAGTGACCCTGTGACTATATCTAAGTCTTGCTCAAACAATGTTATAACCAATTCCGTTATAACATGAAGTACATTTTTTCAAAGGTTGCAAAAAAAATCCCAAATGCAAATGATCTGCATTTCCATCAAGTTTTTAGAGAGACTGACTGTAGTATTGGTAACATAGCAACCAACAGTAAACAAAAGAAGCGTACTGGAGACAGATGATTGCTCACGTCGGTGTAATGTTCACTATGTCAGAGAATTTTTTTATTGTATTATTCACATTAACCAGTTTTTGCACAAGATCAAAAACCACATCAAGCGATCATAATAACTTTATTCATGAATTAGGGGATTTTTATTCCAAATTTTGATAAAAATCTTGTTTCCGTACTACAAAAACAACACCAACAACAACAAAAATACAGGGCTAATAATAATTCAGGAGGACTGATCATTCTGACTTCAACTGTACATGTTTTTACCATATTGACCTGTGGGATCTTGCCTTAATTTGCACATTTTATAACTGATTTGAATCTTAAAATCCCCGTCATTTCTTTCTTTATTCAGATCCAGCAAACGGCAGCCAGGCACAGAGGAACATCTGTTGAGTTCGACTGTTTTGCCCCTGACAAGGGAAGCTGTCATGGTGAGTTTGCAGTGATGTGAAAGAGGATGAACAGCAGCTTTGGGAAAGTGGAAATTTAAATCAAATATGACACCAGGAAAATCAAGCACATTGCGCATTTCTAGTTTTTTTGAGAGGAAACCCAGACTGGAAGTTGAGCAAGCTGTAAAACACATGGATCTAAAACCTCTTGCCCATTTCTATCTGCCATACAGTTTTGCTTAAATTTTGACCCAAGCAAAACCATGAATATGTTTGCAAATCTGGACAGTAGCAATCAGTTAAAATACATCTCTATCTATCTATCTATCTATCTATCTATCTATCTATCTATCTATCTATCTATCTATCTATCTATCTATCTGTCTGTCTGTCTGTCTGTCTGTCTGTCTGTCTGTCTGTCTGTCTGTCTGTCTGTCTGTCTGTCTGTCTGTCTGTCTATCATTGATATGCCTTATTTATTCATTTATTTGACTTGTTTATTTATTTCACTAATCTCACTTATTTATTTATTTATTTTATTTATTAATTTATTTGTTTTAATTATTTACTTATGTTACTGGTATATTTATTTGTTTAACTTATTTATTTATTTGTTTTACTTATTTATTTATTTATTTATTTTATTAATTGGTTTGTTTCATTTATTTATTTGTTTTACTTATTTGATATAATTTTTTACTTATTTTACTGGTTTATTTATTTATTTCACTTATTTAATTATTTGTTTTATTTATTTATTTTATTTGTTTTAATTATTTACTTATTTTACTGGTATATTTGTTTGTTTTATTTATTTATTTTACTTATTTTTTATTTATTTTATTTATTTGTTTTATTTACTTATTTTACTGTTTTGTTTATTTATTTCACTTATTTTTTTTTTTTACATTTATTTATTTATTTATTTCACTTATTTATTTAGGAGTCACGGTGGCGCAGTGGGCAGCACCATCACCTCACAGCAAGAGCCTCGAGCCTCGAGCCTCGGCTGGGTCAGTTGGCATTTCTGTGTGGAGTTTGCATGTTCTCCCCGTGTTGGCGTGGGTTTCCTCCGGGTGCTCCGGTTTCCCCCACAGTCCAAAGACAAGCGCTATAGGTGAATTGAGTAAGCTAAATTGTCTGTAGTGTATGTGTGTGAATGAGTGTGTATGGGTGTTTCCCAGTGATGAGTTGCAGCTGAAGGGGCAACCGCTGCGTAAAGCATATGCTGGATAAGTTGGCGGTTCATTCCGCTCATTCCCAGATTAATAAAGGGACTAAACAGAAAAGAAAATGAATGAATGAATGACTTATTTATTTGTTTTTACTTATTTATTCATTTTATACATTTGTTTTAATTATTTTACTTATTTTGTTTATGTATTTATTTATTTCACTTATTTATTTTTTTTACTTATTTATTTGATTAATTAATTTTTTGATAAGCATTAGACCAGAAAAAAATGAAACCCCTTGATTAGTGCTGTAAACAAATTGCCTCTACACTTTTAAATGGTGTTCAATATGCAAAATCATCTGAACTGCATTTATAAACTTCAAATCTAATTCAGGCAACTGGCAAATGTTTAATTTTATTATTTTATTTCTTTCTCTCGTACAGTTTTGCTTCCTGAGAATTCTGACCCAAGCAAAACCATAAATATGTTTGCACATCTCAACAGTAGCAATCGGTTTAAAGCGTATTTCCCAAATCCATCAGAGTTACTGCACGCTTCATTTGGTTTCTGCACTTCCCGTCTGTTGGTGTGATGTGTTTCTGGTCTACATTGTTTCCAGTGATGCTGACACAGATGTTTTATCGCCGTAGAGGGGGAAACTGTTGCCTCGGCCTAAATTTGTCTTTTGCGATTGGAAAATAAATATTTCATCTGGCCTACAAGCGTATTGCCCCATTTGCAAAGTCATTTCAAGCACTAAGCGGTGTCCCAGTCAGTTTCCTCACAAATACTATTACTTTTTTCACTTGTGAGCTCAGTTGGAACATTTGTATTGAGCAAACAATGCTGTATATTGAGTTGAAGTCAAAAAAAGATTTATTATTTTTTTAAAAATATATTTTTATTTTATATTACTTCCAAGTGCTGTTTAACAACAAGGAAGATTTCACAGTATTTCATATAATATTTAGTTCTTCTGCGGAAAGTCTTTTTTTTTTAAGTCTTAATTTTTTAATCAATTTTAAGGTCAATATTATTAGCCCTTTTAAGATTTTTTTAATTGGCTAACGAACAAACCACTGTTATTCAATCATCCTAACTTGCCTAATTAACATAATAGCCTAGTTAAGCCTTTAAATTGCACCTTAAGCTGAATATTACACATTTTTTGCACATCATTCATTGTTGTTGTGTCCCTCATTCGCCACAGGATGTCTATTCACGCCTTTGCATTGACCTAACATGTAAATCACTTGCGCTTGACGCTTTATCTGCATCTGGTGTGAACGCACTATAACAAAGTGACTTTTGTTGACATTTTAGTATGATATAATGTATAAGAAATAATATAGAGAGAGATAAGTCTGTAAAATAACAGTAAATGTACTGGCGGTTTATTACAAGGTTTTTGTACTGTAATATGCAACACCAACCCAGACAATATATCAATGTAAACTATTCAAAGTAATGTTTGAATTACTTTGAATAGTTAATGCTTGAACTTTTCAAGGTTAAAAGTTGTTGGAAGAAAGATCAAGATCCCATAATGCAATGCAAAAGCATAAATAAATGGGGAAAAACATGAATAAATCGCAAAATATGGAAAACTGCTAATTTACGGATATATTCTTTTGTAGTGTATCATGCAAAATAAGTAGAATAATATTATGCCCTGTCACCATGGCAAAGACAAATTCTATTATTTATTAAACATTAGTTATTAAAACTATTATGTTTAATAATGTGTCAAAAATCTTGAGGGTGAGTAAATACTGAGTACATTTTTAGTTTTGTGGTGAACTATCCCTTTACACTAAAGTAATAATTAAAGTATTAAAAGGGTTTGTTAGATAATTAGGGAAGTTCAAAAGCAGTTGCAGATTAACACCAGTAATTAAGAGGAAATTGTTCTCTTATTCTCATTGCCACTGCATATATACAGCCAAAATAATAAGTCGTATTTTCCCAGAGATGGGTTGCAGCTGGAAGAGCATCCACTGCGTAAAACATATGCTGGATAAGTTGGCGGTTCATTCCGCTGTGGCGACCCCAGATTAATAAAGGGACTAAGCCGAAATGAAAATGAATGAATGAATAATAAGTGGTATATAAACCAAATCTATGCTTTTTCTGTAACTAACGTAACATAACAACAACTTGAATCCATAAATGTGAATGGGAGATGTGAGAATCATTAGGTCATGAGCATTGGTGGTGCAAAGACCCTCTTGGAATTACTGTTTATTTATAGGTTGAGTTTCTATTGGTTGTACACCATGAAAAGGTGAAATGATCAAATATTTCAAAGCAATAACCTCACTTTTCTCCAGCACCACATTGTACTCAGGGTGCATTTTGATGATGACACAGACTGTCGATTGACTAGATTTTAGATTTGAAATTTGACGTAATCTCAACTGAAGCACAAAGAGTGGGCGGGACATATAGTAGCTCCTCCTCTTTTAAAAAAACAGCCAATAGTGTTTTGTTTCATCACCGCATCAAATGAGACAATTTGTTTAATGGAAAGAAGATTTACGTTTCTAAACATAATAGTTTTAATAACTCATTTTATGTACATATGCATTTGTAATGGGCAGTGGGCAGCACGATCGCCTCACAGCAAGAAGGTCGCTGATTCGAGCCTCAGCTGGGTCAGTTGGCATTTCTGTGTGGAGTTTGCATGTTCTCCCCGTGTTGGCGTGGGTTTCCTCCGGGTGCTATAGGTGAATTGAGTAAGCTAAATTGTCCGTAGTGTATGAGTGTATAGGATGTTTCCCAGTGATGGGTTGCAGCTGGAAGGGCATCTGCTGTGTAAAACATATGCTGGATAAGTTGGCGGTTCATTCCGCTGTGGCGACCCCGGATTAATAAAGGGACTAAGCCGAAAAGAAAATGAATGAATGAATGCATTTGTAATTATGTTCATCTCTATCTGCATACCTCTAATTATTAATAGCAGTCTGTACATATATTCATCTATTTTAAATCTTTGTTCACAGTTAATACATATAATATATATAATGTTCACAGTACCTCCGTCTGTAAATATCACCATAGTTTTTCTATAATTGCACTTTATACAACACAGGCTCATTCTGAAAACGTACCTCTGAATACATTTCTGGAGATCGCGAACTATGTTGCCAGAGGTACGTATGGCTGCATTTCATTTTTTTTAAACAAACGCTACGGGGCTGTATGACGCTGTTTCTTTTCACACTTACCAGCTGACCGCTTTTCCCACTGTAACCAATTTGTCCAGTTAGCTCGCCACTTACTGTCAGTGTTCGTCCACGTGTCATTTGTTTTGTCATGTGATTCC